>JAWZYV010015626.1:600000-1093911 GCA_038373885.1 Cheiracanthium punctorium | reverse complement strand
TGTAGCCATTAGTGTTCTAACTAACAATATAAAATTTTACTTCAATATCTCAATACTTTTAAAGATAAAAATTATTAAAATAATGGGAAAGTGGCCATAAATGGCGTTTTTGCATACACTTATTTTAATGATGCTTTTTCAGATGAAAAATCATAACTTTCTTTATTTTCAATATATTAAATTGAAATTTATACCAAAATGTTCACAAAGGTTTGGAGATTATAGAAAAAATTAATTTGATAGTCCTGTTTAAAACTGGAACCCCCAAAAATTTATAAACTTTGTTTTTTTCAAAAAAATTTCATAAAAACAATAATTTTGCAAAAGCTGTTTCAGAAAAAGGCATAGCTCTTAACAAAGCAAACTATTTTTTTACTTACATGTAAATGCATAAAATAAGATAATTTAAAATAAAAACTGTGGTAATTTGAGTCCTAATAGGTTAATTTAATTAAAATACAAATATTTTGATGATTTTTCTTAAAATGTTATGCTGCATGCAAATGTTATTATAAAATAATTTTTTATTTATTTAATTAAAAAAGGTGCTTATTTTATTTAAAAGTTAATAATGAGTTAAAGTTATTTTACTTAAAATTTAATTTTTTTATTTTTAAAATATACTAGGGGCCAAGGCCCCCCCCCCCCCAGACTCGCTACGCTCGCTTTTCGTATGAGGGATTCAGATCCCTAATCAGGCTTATTCGTAAAAAAGACAATTTCAAAAGACAAAACCCGAAGATTGGATCAGATAGAATGTTACTGAGCTACACATTGCTTGGTTCTTGCATGTTCGTTGGTACATAAAAAATTAAACTTCACACTACAGTAGACCCCCTACCCCTCATAACACGGAAGATATTTTGTTATGGGAATCCGTGTTGTACGGGTCCTGAGCTATACTCCACCTGGATTGTGGACTCCGCTTATAATCGCTGGAAAAATTATTTGCACTCCTCAGAAACACAATATTTAATGTTGCCATTCAAAAGTTATATTAATTAGGAGCTAAAGCGTGATAAAATCAGAACATATGTTTCAGCTGTATTTTTAATAATGTAAAACCTATTGGACACCTTGCGAATTTGCCACCCATGGCAATTTTTCATTATTTGGCGACTTGCGTGCATGTAAAGTTAATAAAAGCTACGGAACAGACAGAATAGCCTGCCACCCATGGCGACTTTTCATTATTTGGCGATTTACACATGCTCACAACCTATATTTACTGTTCATTTAAGGTTACCAGAAAACTGTTATCCATATTTTCATTTACATAATCGTTTGCGGATTGGCATACTTAACACCACGAATTATACCATCTCGTCGCGCTAGCAAATATCCAAAGTGTACTATAACTGCTATAATGGCATAGTTAACGCCGCCAAATATTTCCACTGGTAACAAATAATCCAGCTGGACGAGAACCGGCTTTAAAATAATCTGCATTTTAATTATTTTTCATTTTCAAGATATTAGTTATTCTGTTTTGGAAAAATGAATAATCGCTAATTCTAAACTCCTGTTGTCTAAGCGAACTTACTATTTGAAAATTGTCAACTTTGTGTAACACATTTTGAGTTACTTATTTCATATAGTTTTTATTTTGGCGTAAAATGGGCGGAATTCTAACTCATGTTTGTAAATTTCACGCGATTCTAGATACTTGGAAATGCTTTGTTGCAAAGGAATGAATGATTTTATGCCAAATCTGGCAACCATTCGGTTTATTTTTTCAGTTTTTTATTAATATTTCCTAAAATAATTCGATTTTCGAAATTTAAATCAGCTTAGCAGGTTCCTCGGAATTTTTCAAATCTGTGGGCACCTTAGTCGAAACTCAAATCCCCACGGTTTAAGAGGAGATAAACTGACAAGCTTTGACAGCGCCAGCAGCCTTTACTTTTTTTTAGAATAGTGAGAAAATTTTTTAAACAAAATCTGAATATACATATAGTAAATATGTGTCAAAACTTGGAAGTTTTTTTCTTTTTTTTTTTTTTTATTGTCAACTACAAGTTGAATTATACTCATTCTGACTTATTTTAGATCAGTAATATAACTGTTAATTTTATTTTTTTAAATGTAGACAATGCTTTGTTTATAATGGGAATCTCCTCACCTGTCAGGTAAAAACTTGGTATTTATTTATATTTAATTGTGTGTCATAGGAAATCAAGTTAAAATAGTTTATTAATGTTTAAATCAGTATTTTTTTTTTAATCAGTTCAAGCAAAAAGGAAAAAGAGAGAGTGTGTCAATAACAAATAATAAAAAAAATGGGCATTGGAGAGAAAAAGTGGAAACAGGCTGTTTTTTTTTTTTTTTTTTTTTTCAGAAATGATACAACTTTTTAAGTTATTTTTATGCAATTAAGTTATTCTAATTTAGAGATTCAAAGTTTTTTAGAATGTCTCTTCAGAAGTTGTACTATGCACTTTTAGGAACAGTTATTCTAACAGTAATGAAACATGCAGAAAAAAGAAATTTAGCTAAATTTATGTGCTGCATGGTTGGAAATTTTTCAAATTTAAATGTTGTCTCAGCCAATTCTGTATTTTTTTTTTGGGGGGGGGGGGGCGAGGGATGTAAATTGCCTGAGGCATGAAGAAGGCATATCTGTATATTGTTTATATATAAAACAACTTTAAAAACTGTTTTGTTTTTATCATAATTTTGTTTATTTTTACATCAGTTTAAAAGAACTAAGTAGTCCCTTTTCAGTCAACAGGCTTTTGGACTGTAACTAGATCAGATCACATGCTTTCCAGGGCTTGAATTTCAGGGCGGGATGGCGGGATTCGCGCCCGAAATTTAAAAATCCCGCCGAAAACGATTGCCGATGCGGGAGCCTCCCGCCCTGAAAAATTCCCAGAAAATTTACTTTTTGCAATGGCATTTCCTGTTTCTGATAATTTCCCCAATTTTCGGATGAACTTGTTGCTTCTAAAACTCGGAATGTAGCTTAAGAAATCTAAATACAAAAGGCTTATAAGTGGGGCCTTGTGTATCAGTCGTTTTCAGAACCCTTGACTCATTGAGAGCTGCACTGGAACATGATGCTAGTCTAAATACAGGGGATGCTGCAAAAGCAAAAGGAATTCTCAAGTTAGTTTCTGAATTTTCTTTCGTAGCTAGCTCTCATTCACATCATGATGGATATACTCCAACCATTTACAATACTATCCAAATTTTTACAAAGTGAAAATTTGGTGCTTTCTAGTGTCACCAATATGATTAAATCTACGAAAGAAAGCTTAGAATAGCTGCAAGTGACACGTGGTCCAAACGAGGAACATTATTTTTCTGAACTACAGGGAAATATGTTTCGTAAAAATGAACTCACCGATTCCTGCAATAATCAAAAATTAGGAATAGATAACTTGAAGTCCACTTATATCGGAAACTTAATAGAAGAAATGGATCGAAGATTTCCTCCTGAAACTCTCGATATGTGTTTTAAATTCAGTGCATTGAATCAATGCAAATGGCAATGCAAAATGCAATCAATGCAAATGGAGCAAAAACAGATTCTGGCAATACTTTAATTCAAGATATAGTCAAACAATTTTGTCTAGAAGTGGAAATTGACACTGCAATGGCAGAGTATACCTTATACAAAAAGGTGGCAAAAAATGAAAACTTGTCAGATTTTGGAAAGTTTTCAGAAAAATTCTTAAGGGAATATAGTGAAACATTTTCAATAATGGCAATGATTATAAAAATTGCTCTTGTGCTACTCATTACAAGTGTTCCTTGTGAAAGGGGCTTTAGTACCCAAAACAGAATTAAATCTAAGTTCCGGAACTCACTGAACAATAAAAACCTAGACATTTTAATGAGAATTACAGAATTGGGACCAGAAAAACTAAATGAAACTCAATTGTTAAGTTGCCACAAAATTTGGCTAAATATGAAAAAGAGGCATATGTAAACGATCTTTTGCTTTCTTTCGATGAAAATAAATATTCTCATAGTTATCTTGAATGTTTGACTTGTATTTCCTTCAGTATTATTTTATCATGTTTGTGCTCTTAATGATTTAGAGTAGTTTTTGATTTTTTTTTCCATCCTCTCAAAAATTTCAACTCCCCTCCATTCATAAATGCATGTAGGGAGACTCCCCTCCTATGAAAAAATGAATTTCATGCCCTGCTTTCTCTTTGTTGTGTGGTAAGGAGCTGGTGTAATATGAGAAGATGCAGGGGGAGATACTGAGTAGTGTAAGATAGTTAAGGCCATTGCCCACACCCAGTGACTGCTGCGGCTACAATGTATTTGAATGAGGATATTTGGCCACGTCTTACATTGGGTGACACATATGCTGTCCTCTACTGAACAATAGATGGGGTGTGAAACCACAATATTATCCACAGTCCCCAATTACCTTTTGTCCGGAGTATCTCCTCTTTCTCTGCAGTGCGAAAAATTTATTGCTTACAAGTGATAATTGGCCAAGCGGCAAGTGGCTCCCTCTCGATGTGGAAAGCGGCCTTAAAGGGATGGGGTCCACTCTTTCTTCCAATGAGTCACCCTCTTGTTTGCAGGTGTGAATATCTCTTCCTTGGTCAGATGCTTTGAGAATTGGAATCAGTTTTGCCTTTCTTTGATTAAGTAAAGATGTTCGTTGAGTAATTTGGAAGTGTTTTTCATGTTCTCTGGGATTGTTGAAATTATTTTTAAAGAGTTAAACCAATAATCTAAAGCTAAATTATGCAGCTTGATATATAAGCTCATTTTTGTTTATCTAATTGAAAGACTTTAAATTAGATTTGAAGTGGCAGATGATAACTTTTTGCCCTTCTCGTTGTACATGTGTGTATTCACGATTGAACACAACTTTTCCCAACATAACACTTTATTAAAACGAAAACATAAAACACAAACTGGCACTTTGTGCCGAATACAAAAAGGGGACTATACCCCAGGCGTAGTAACTCGCTACATACGTTAGTAACTAGCTACAGACCTTATATAGTGTCGCTGTTCACATAGCAACACGGTTCACATTAGCATAACTCTGCTTCTGTGGAAAAAACTGGCCTGGTTGCGAAAACCCTCTCGTGCATTCAAGTCGATTCACTTGGAGACTCGTGTCCTGGAGGTGGAGAGGGACATAACGCAAAGTGCTGCCGCCGCAGTACCCCCCTTCTAGTGGAAACGAACTTGTAGACGTTCCGGGGGTTTGCTGGTACGTCCTGCGCGTGTGACCGTAGTGTTTCCGGTCAGATGAGCACTTTTTACCTGTTGCTTGTTCAAAGTGAAAGCAGGCTTCAATCGATCAACGGTGACTATATTTTCCTGGCCTTTCATTAAAATTTTATAAAATTTATTGGTTCTCATTAGCACCGGAAATGGTCCGTCGTACGGTGGACACAGCGGTGGTTTCACAGAGTCCTTACGGACATATACATCTTTGGACGTGGCTAGTGATTTGGGAATGAATATTTGTTCACGGCCGTGAGAAGACGTTGGTCGAGGTACTAGGTGCTCCATCTGCTGCTTTAGTTGTCGAATGAAGTCTGGAACATTAATATCTGTTGCAGAGGGCTGGAAAAATTCTCCAGGGAGTCGAAGCAAAATGCCGTATACCAGCTCAGCCGTGGTTGCTCTCAACTCTTCCTTATAGACGGACCGAAGTCCTAATAGAACAGTAGGTAATTTTTCCAACCATTGGTCGGTCAGACAGGCTTTCAACGCAGTTTTCAACCCTCTATGCCAGTTCTCTATAAGGCCATTGGCCTGTGGATGATAAGCTGCACTACGATTTCTTTTTATTCCAAATAAATGTAAAAGAGAATTAAACAAGCAAGATTCAAATTGCCGACCCTGGTCGGTTGTAATAGTTGTGGGCACGCCAAACCTTGCTACCCAGTTTTCGTAAAACGCTCTAGCAACAGTGTCGCTGGCTATGTTAGTGACGGGTACTGCTTCAACCCAACGTGTAAATCTGTCATCATTGTAATCAAATATTTAAAATTTTTGTTTACGGGTAAAGGGCCGACTAGATCTATGTGTACGTGGTCAAATCTATCTCTTGGAACAGTATAATTCTGTATTGGAGTTTTTGTATGTCTTTGCGTCTTAGTCAACTGACAAGGAATGCAACATTTCGTCCAAGTCCGTGAATCCTTTTGAATGCCAGTCCAAATAAAACGAGAACTTAGCAACTTAGCTGTGGCCTTCATAGCTGGGTGAGACAAGTTATGTAAATTGTCAAATACTTTCTTTCGAAAGGATTCGGGAATATACGGACGAATTTTGTCTGTAGATACCTCACAATATAAGGGAGTTTGAGTTTCTGGAATTGTCATTCGTTTAAATACTAATTTAGTGTGTGTACTGATTAGTTTTTCAAGTTCTTTGTCACCCTCTTGTGCCTTTGCGATTGCTGAGTAATCTAATGTACTCGGGAAGGTAATGGATTCGACTCTAGAAAAGAAATCGGCAGGGATATTGTCGCGTCCCGGGTTGTAGCGAATATCCGTACTAAACTGACCGATGTAGTCTAGGTGTCTCAGTTGCCTAGGAGACCATTTATCTCCCTTCTGATTAAAGGCGAAGGTGATTGGTTTATGATCCGTGAAAACCGTAAAAACACGGCCCTCGAGAAAGTGCTTAAAATACTTGATAGATGCGTAGATAGCGTACAATTCTCTGTCATAAGTAGACCATTTCTGCTGTGCAGGTGTGAGCTTAGCAGAATAAAATGCTAAGGGCTCGATTACCTGTGCATCCTGCTTTAAGCTGATCTGGTGGAGAGAACTGCCTATAGATGTACTACTTGCATCGGTGCATAAGCAAAGCTGTGCATCTGGGTTGAGATGTACCAATAATGCCGCATTAGCTAGCGATTCCTTACACTTTGTGAAGGCTTCTAGCGTTTCGGTTGTCCACGAAATAACCTTTTTGCTATTATTTTTATAGCCTTTTAAAAGCTCGTTTAGAGGCGCTTGTAATTTAGCAGCCTGCGGGACATTCCGTCTGTAAAAGTTCAAGAGTCCTAAGAAGCGTTTTAAACCTTTACATGTTTGGGGTTGTTCGAAGTCTAAAATTGGTTTAACTTTGCTAGGCAGCGGTTTTATGCCGTGTTCGTTAACCAAGTAACCTAAGAATGGTAGTTCAGTGACCCCAAAAATGCTTTTAGACAAATTGATTCTAATGCCGTATTTGTTTAGTCTTTTAAACAGAGTTTCAAGATGAGTCATGTGCTCTTTCTCATTTGAACTGGCTATTAAAATGTCGTCTAAGTAAGCAAATGCAAAGTTTAAGTCTTGTAGGACTTCAGATATGAACCTTTGGAAAGTTTGAGCTGCATTACACAACCCAAAGGGAAGGAATTTGAATTCCCATAAGCCGAAAGGTGTGGTAATAGCGGTTTTTTGAATGTCGTCTTTGTGCACTGGGATTTGATGGTATGCACGGATGAGGTCGATTTTGGAAAATATTTTTTTTCCGTAAAGTTCATTAGCAAAATCATGTATATGGGGAAGGGGATATCTGTCAGGAATAGTAATTTTATTTAAAGCTCTGTAATCGCCAGTCGGACGAAAATCAGTACTATTGGGTTTTGGGACCATGTGTAAAGGGCTGGCCCAACACGAGTTACTAGGTCTACAGATTCCCTTTTCTTGCATGTATTGAAATTCCTGTTTAGCTATTTTTAATTTCAATGGATTTAAACGCCGTGGCCGTGCGAATACAGGTTGTCCTGTTGTTTCAATTTTATGCACTGTATTGTGCTTTACTTTCATAGTAGAAGGATACGGTTTAAGTATGTCGGGAAATTTTCGTAATATATTTTTAATTTTTAAATCCTTAGCAAGTAGACTAACGTTAGACGAACTCTCGTTGCAAGCGGAACCTAGAGCTGCCTTGGACGAACTTGGATCGCGTAAACAAAGTCTTTTCAGATCAATTAATAAGCCAAAGTGTTTTATAAAATCAGCACCAATTATTGGTCTGCTAACGTCTGCGACCACAAACGGCCACTGAAAAGACCGGTTTAACGCAAGATCGAGTTTTACTAATTTAGTTCCGTAGACTTTGATACGAGATCCATCAGCAGAATACAATATAATATTTTTAGGTCCATTATACTGAGTATTTTTTGCTCTGGGTAAAACGCAGATATCACTGCCACTATCAATTAGATATTCCACCCCAGATATTTTATCTCTAATAAAAAGACGGCGACTTATAACGTCCTTGTACGTATAGTCACATTGCGCCGTATAATGCGACCGGCCCTCTAGTTTTTTTAAGGAGTTATAATTGCACGGCTCTAGACATTTGCGAGCACAATCTTTAAATTTTTTATGGTACCAGCACACCGTTTCAGAGGAGTGGGAGGGTGTTGACAGAGTAGAGGGTGTCACACGGTGTGGGGGATTACGCTGAAATTTATTATTAATGAGTCTCGTACGACTAAGAGTGCGTGGTCTAAATTTATCTCTCAAGACCTTGTCAATTTTTAGGGTTAGTTCTGTCAATTGTTTTTTTAATTCCTGCACCTCATTTTCCGAGTTAGTAGTATGAGTGTCTAGACTTTGTATTTCTGAACTAGAATTACCCGTGACTTCTACAATTTTATCTGCCATGAGAGCTAATGTATCTAAAGTACCCTCATATACAGACAAGATAGCTTGAGTGTCCTTAGGCAATCTTTGTAGAAATAGAGTTTTTAAAAACTCGGTGTCTGTTTTGTCGGGTGCCAAGTGCTTCATTTTCCGTAGTAAATGGGAAGGTTTTTCATCTCCTAACACTAATTCCGAAAGTAATTGCTTTATCTTTGTTTGTTCGGAATCCGTGAATTCGGCTAAAAGCCGTTTTTTTAAGGTATCATACTTTAGAGTGGGGGGAGGTGTTAAAACTACATCACTTACATAACTTAAGATATCAGCATTTAGACTAGACACTATGTAATAAAATTTTGTAGAATCTTCACTAATGTTCGCGATGTGAAATTGTGATTCTATATTAGCGAACCATAAATCTGGAAATTTTTCCCAAAAGGGTGGTAACTTGAGAGCTACGCGACTAATGTCGCCGGTTTTCACCGCCTCTACAGACGTTTCACTATTCATTTTTGGAAAGCCTGACCGAGAAACCAATTAAATGGGGATGAAGAAAAATGTATAAATGTTTGTTTAAAACTTGCCACCTGTCTTGTCCGTTGTCTTCAAATACTTGATGACGGTGCGCGCAGGAAAGTCGAGGCAGCAGGCCAGAGGAAATCTTTACCCGTAGAACACCGTTCTTTGCAATAGGGCGGCTCCAACAAACTCCCCGAGGGCCAGCTTGACTGTAGATCTTGCCAAAGCTGCTGAAGAGGCTTGACTTTGAACATCGATCGAACTTCCAGAGTAGCACACTTTGTTTCTTACAGAAGATGGGTTTGTCCTATTCCGGGTCACCAGTTGAAGTGGCAGATGATAACTTTTTGCCCTTCTCGTTGTACATGTGTGTATTCACGATTGAACACAACTTTTCCCAACATAACACTTTATTAAAACGAAAACATAAAACATAAACACAAACTGGCACCTTGTGCCGAATACAAAAAGGGGACTATACCCCAGGCGTAGTAACTCGCTACATACGTTAGTAACTAGCTACAGACCTTATATAGTGTCGCTGTTCACATAGCAACACGGTTCACATTAGCATAACTCTGCTTCTGTGGAAAAAACTGGCCTGGTTGCGAAAACCCTCTCGTGCATTCAAGTCGATTCTCTTGGAGACTCGTGTCCTGGAGGTGGAGAGGGACATAACGCAAAGTGCTGCCGCCGCAGATTTTTTTTTTTTTTTTTTTGTACTATTACTGAATATCAATTCCATTTAATATGGCAGCAGAATATTCCCAAATGTGCTGTAGTATTGGCTAAGAAAATGGAACTGAATGCCACAAAAGTACTTATACTAAGTAGAAACTGTACCAAGTTCTGCATTATTAAGCCCTTCAGACTTGAAATTAATAAGTTTGAGAAGTAATGTACAATCTGAGCTTTTACTTAATATTTGTGAACATCACGAATTATTTTATTTGAATAAATTTGAAATACTTCAAACATCATGTTTTGACCCGTTTAAGTACCATAAAAGAAAGAGAAAAAAATGTTTGAGAACCATTAATTTAAATTTATCTGAGGTAATTAACAAATTGCCGAACTGTGAAAAATCGATTCCTGTATAAAAAATATGTAGTTTTTGTAGGAAGAACGTAAACAAACTTATTTCTGAGATTGCTGACAAAGTATCAACTAGCAGTGATGAAACTGTCATAAATTTCAAATTGTCAATTTCAAAACAAGAAGCTTTAGAAGATGTTAATGTATCATTACAAAACGTAGGTGAATCTCAAGAAAAATGTTTGTCTTTAACTAAAGTATTAATTTGTAGTTGACAATAAAAAAAAGCTAGAAAAATTTTGATGCATGTTAATTCTATGTATTTCCGATTTTGTTTAAAAAATTTTTAACAAATAATTTAAATTTTAAGTAAAATAACTTTAACTCATTAACTTTTAAATAAAATAAGTGCTTTTTAAAATTAAATAAATAAAAAATTATTTTATAATAACATTTGCATGCAGCATAACATTTTAAGAAAAATCATCAAAATATTTGTTTTTTAATTAAATTAACCTATTAGGACTCAAATTACCACCGCTTTTATTTTAAATTATCTTACTTTATGCATTTACATGTAAGTAAAAAAATAGTTTGCTTTGTTAAGAGCTACGCTTTTTTCTGAAACAGCTTTTGCAAAATTATTGTTTTTATGAAATTTTTTTGAAAAAAACAAAGTTTATAAATTTTTGGGGGGTTCCAGTTTTAAACAGGACTATCAAATTAATTTTTTCTATAATCTCCAAACCTTTGTGAACATTTTGGTATAAATTTCAATTTAATATATTGAAAATAAAGAAAGTTATGATTTTTCATCTGAAAAAGCACCATTAAATAAGTGTATGCAAAAGCGCCATTTATGGCTACTTTCCCATTATTTTAATAATTTTTATCTTAAAAAGTATTAGAGATAGTGAAGTAAAATTTTATATTGTTAATTAGAACACTAATGGCTACATTTATAAAAATTTTCAAAGAAATCCGAGACGGTGGGTGACATTTTTGGAATTTACTGGTTGATTTGAAATGGAATGCCCTTTTCCGTTTTGATGTTCACTACTACTTTCTAGTACAAATAAGAATATACATAAAATACAATCATTCATTCGGAACTGAACCGAAAACCGTTATATTTGGCGGAACGAAAAGCGGAACTGAACGGATATATTTTCTTTTAGCTGAACCGGAACGAGTAAAATTACGGTTCGAAACCTTGGTTGTATTTTAAATTTTGAACAAAAATTTAATATTTTACTTTATATAAATGTACAGTTTTCACCCATTTAAAAGTCTATCTAATAATAATGATGACTGAAAAAAAAAAAGAACCGTAATTTTATAATTCACAAACACTAGGGATGAAAGATATACTTCGAGAATACCGTAAAACTGGTGATTTTTAAACTCAGAGGGTTAATAAAAGCTTACTAAATTATAGAGTAAGATAAATGACATTATTCGAATCAACATTTTGATTAAGTTAAACGACAATCGTAACACATATACGGCGATTCAGAAGTTAAAATAAGCAATTAACATTGAAAACAAAACAATCTAGTACGGTTTTTCATGGAGGCATGATGTGTTTACATGAACACGCACACCTGTACTACACGCACGACAATCATCAAAGATATTAACAAAAGGAACATACATGTAAAGATTCTTTCCACATAAGATTATTATTATAAAATATAACAATTAATTCTACTTAATTAATACCTGAATCCATATTCATATCTTCTAGCCATAATTGAAGAACATTTAACACAGCCAAGATTACTTCACAAGTTGCCAAACACAAATCGTTTAATTCCAATGAAAACACAAAAGTTAAATTTTGTACGTTAGAGAGTAAAATGAGGTTTATCAATGTGACGTCATTTTCCACCAACACGTGACCTTTATGAGTAACTCTGTAATCTGATTGGCTAAAGTATATATTGTCCATCCACACATGACTAAAATAGCCTCGTCTCAGTATGTTTTAACATGTCAGCACTTTTTAATGGGAATCTGTGGAAAGATATCTTTCTGTAGTCATATACAGTTATTGAAAAATCCTTAGGCAGCACAATACAGAGGCATAATTGTTATTTTTTTTTAATTTTGCGCTTATTACCAGGAGTCCAGCACGGCTGCCATTCCAACCTGAGCTGACTCCTCTAATTGCGCATGCGCTTTCAACGCAAATGGATGCAGACTTTCTGCCCGCCTCGCTCGGGGCCATCGCTAAGCAACGGGCCTACTTATGAGTTGCCATCCCTAAAAATGAGTTTATCATTAAGGCCTGTTTTCCCGAAGAGAAGAAAAAGAAAGAAGTTTAAAGCTGCAGAGCTGCTTATCAGCAGGGCAACCGGGGCACTTGCCCTGCACCCACCCATTTCAAAGGCCCCAAATTTTTTTAATTTTTCCAAATTTTTATTTAGTAAAAAATCAACTCTTCAAAAACTGTATAAAAATTCAATTGGTAGTTTCTAGTAAATGATGAAGAGTTGACAGCTAATTCTGTACGTTTCGCATGTGCTTATATAAAGTGCAATTTTTAGCAAAAGTTTTATCGCATACATTACAACATATCGAAATGCCCTTCTCAATATCCACTGCAATTATAAAAGACAGACAACTGAGAACCGAAGGAAAGTGGCTCAGCAGATCGCGACGCGAATCAAAACAAACACATTGGTTGGCTTGAGTTCCCACCGCAACGGAAATTGCAACAATGCAAGGCAAAGCAGGCCGAATTAAGACCTTTTTTTTTTAAATTAATTGAAAAACGATAACAAAACTAGAATTTAAAATAACGAGCTTCCAAATCGGACCAACTTCAGTACCTTCTGTCACAAAATTGAGAGAGCTGTGCGCTCGGTCACTGGTCGGGCATACGTATATTTAATATCGCTGGTGTTCGTTTCGTTTTGGTATATTTTGAATGTCTGTTGTAATTAAAGATTAAACCACATTTATAGTTTGACAAAACAAACATCAAGGAACAAAATTTCTCACACGCAATGTACACCCTCCAAAAAAAAGTATTTGAGCAAGAGAGAAATTTCCTACGTTGGTTTCGTATATTGAAAATTATTTATCACAGAATGTGAATTAGGCTATGTATAAATATGAATTTCCATATTTCTGTCAGATTGTGCGTTTTTCAAAAACTCAATTATTATTCGCAAATCTAAAATAGGAAATTTCTCTCTTGCTCGAATACTTTTTTCGCAGGGTGTATAATATTCAGGGTGCGAATTGACGAGGGGGATGCCGGGGATCGTCCCCGGCTGAAGAATGTAATATCCCTGGCTAGAGAAATATTAATGGATCCCTGCCAGGGATACTATTTATCCCCTGCTGGAGAAATGTTAAATTAATCTTTTTCCCTTCAAGTTCAACAGTACCTAACGATTTTACTTATTGAGAATAGAAATTTTTCTTTTGTTTACTAGACAAAGGATCAAGTTACAAGCATGCCTTTGAAATAGATACGCACATATGTCTGATGCCACTTCTCATTCTGTAACTGGGGTCCGATTTCAAAGGAAGACTGCGAAATGAACGATCAAAAACTGCTCTGCCTCCGCATGGGCGCCGGCAGTATACTGCAAGGGGGGGCAATGGCCCAGAGCCTGATTATGAGCAACAGGAGCTCCGGGCATTGATGAATTTGGGGGCCCCCATCTATGAAATTTCTTTTATTTTTTTCATTTCTTTTATTGTTCACCAAGTTTTGATATAAAAAAAGAATATTTCAAAACAACATTTGATATTGGGGGACCTGGGCAAGTCCCGATTTGCCCTTGCGATAATAAGGCTCTGCAATGCCCCCCCCCCTGGATTTTTGTATGCAGTGTTTCCCCTTGCTTGTTTGCTCTTTCCAACATGGTAACCATACGTTCAAGTAGTCTTTGCCTCCCCTGGGAAATATTCTGCCGGCGCCCATGGCCACCAGCCGAATTTTCTGAAAGACGGAGAATCGACACAGGCAGGAATATGTGTATAGAAAATCGGGGATCGACTTTTGTTTGAATTTAAGTCACTTTTCAGACATGCTGTCTGGTGACTGCATTTGCCAAGTAATACCTGCTATATTATGTGATTGGAGCATGAACACCTTCCCTCCTTTTTCTTTCTTTCTTTTTCTTATTCCTCAAATATCCCCTGCTGGAGAATGTTTTCTCTTAAATGTCCCCCCCTGGAGAAAATGTTCAATTCGCACCCTGATAATATTACACAATGGTATGAACATCCTAACATTTTTATTTTCTTTGTCATTCACAAAATATTTATGTTAAGGCGACCATGTTTCTAAACAGTATTTTGGGGACAAATCAAGCATTGTCCTCGAATCGGGGCCATAGCTAGCTAAGCAACGGGCCTGCTTATGAGTTGCCATCGTTAAAAACGAGTTTATCATTGAGGCCTGTTTTCCCCAGTCACAGTATTCTATTTTATTATTCTAAGTATTATAAATGTTATATTATTTTAAAACAATTTTTTTATACTTTTGTCGTACTAAAAAACTTTAGATGTAGGTAATCGTTTTGTGAATCTTGCGCCATTTTCTTTCATGAAAATTTATCCTAAAATTCGAACATTTTGCTCTGAATGTAAAGGTAAGTGAACGCTTATAATGTATTTAGAAATTCTAAATATATGTATGTAAATCAAGTTTGGTGAATAATTACTCATGTGTTATTTATAAATAAATTATTTTAATCAGAAATCGTATTACTTGAGTAGTTTTTATTCTTGTAAACAAGCATGACGTTGTGATACTATTAAGACAATTTAATTTTGCCAGTTGAAAATGTTATTTACAGTTATATATGCCTTGATTATGTGATTAAGACTTACATCTGGTACAGTGCAGAAATACAGTAAATTATAAATTATTGATTTTTGCCCGTTTATACAGAAACTTCAAATGTAGTTAATATTTTGTACAAGCGTTCATTATGCTTGCTCAATTCCTAAGTTCGATTGAGAAAGCGACAAAAGAATAATATATACTACATGAAATGTCTTTAATTAATTCAGGGGAATAATTAATTCAGGGGCTTAATTCAGCGCTATAGAGCGTATTTTATCAATTTTCTCCAATATACAGGATATCCCGAAAACACTGAAATGCGCTTTAATACATCATTTGTTAAAGATTAATCTTGAATTGTTTAAAATAACGTAGGAAATACGACTACGTTCATAAAATATTCATTATAAAAATGTCTTTCTCATTTGTGTATTTAGTTATTTTAAAGTATATTAAATATCCAATTGTGAAACTAAAATAAGCAATCGTGAATCATGAGAGTAAGCGCTACTTTGTTTTTCCTTCAAATTATATCCATCTATTTTCATTATGTAAATATGTATCATAGCAAACAAATTAATCATGAGTTCGTGCTTGAATTAGTAACACAATTACTACATAAAACTACATTAAATAACGTTTGAAAGCACTGGGAAGCTTAAGAAATGCCTGATGTATACGTGAAGACTCGAGCATCCGTAGGCCTCTTTGGATGGCTCATCAAAATACACGCGCAGGCCCGTTACTAATAGCGAAGGCCCCGCTCGAATCCAAGGAAAACTTGGGGACACTAGAAAATATTTTTGGGGACTTATTCGAGGACATAACATATTACCATGTATACCCATACTTTAAATCTTGACTGACTTTGATGCTTAAAAGTGAACTCTAATAGCTCTTTATATCAATTGTGTATTCTTATTTCTAATAAATTAATGGAAGTATTTCATTAATTTATAAATATTTATTCAGACCAGAAATTTGAAAGGAACATCATGTTGAAATATTGCAATTTATTAAAAATTTAACTCTTTGAATAGTATTTGTATTTTTCAGAAGACATTGGATCCTTTTGTGATAATTTTTCATGAAATTTTGTACCCCCTCTAAAAAAAATATTCGAGTGCAAAAAAATTTTCGTATGTCAATTTCATATTTAAAGCACGTTTCTTCATGAAAAGCGATTAATCCTTAAGAAAACTGAAATATGAAATTTGGATCATAGTCGGATACTTTATAGGATGTCTGTACACGCTACACACACAAACACAATGACAACAAACGTTTTCCGAGATCAGGCACGTGCCACAGGGGGGTTTCCGCCCCTTCTGTGTGTGAGGAGAGGGGGCGAAATATATAATCCACCCCCCCCTCTATCAGGCACAAGTCAACAGGGAGGGCAGGGGGGGTTTCGCCTTCCCTGTGTACGAGGATACGGGGGGAACTGTATAATTTGCTTCCTCTCTATTAAGAAGTTTAAAACATTATTGCAGTGAAAACTATCCAAAAGTTAGGCACTTGCTGTACCCTGAAAAACCTGGCCGTAGCCAGAAGGGGGGATAGTGGGGGTTTGATCCCCCCACTCCCCGAAATTTTGGTCAGTGTATTAGTAGTGTGGCGGCACGAGATCACCTCCGCGCACACAACACCCGGCAATTGAAGGTCGGTCGAATAGGTACCTTTTGGCCGAGCCGGATTGCTCCTCATTCTAGCACCCATATATCCCTGGGTTCAAACCCAGCTCTCACCGCACGCTCGCTCCCTTCACTGGTGACCCGGACAACGAACACGCATTCTCCTTCTCGCCTACAGCGGCAGATGGCGCCAGCACCGCCCTCTTCCATCTGTTGCTCGGCTCTTCCAAAGTCCGCAACGAGCGGCAGCAACCTCTCAAGGTCCGCAACGAGCGGTGCGTTCCCGAGCACCAACCTGATCTTCCAGCGGTCGCCCACATTGAACAAGCTTCCTCGCATCTCTTCGCGCATCTTGTGAGGAGCGCTAGCGGCTACTCCCACGATAGCAGGGCCAGGGAATCTGGCAACGCTGATGAGCAGTCCGGGAATATAAAAGGAAGTGTGTTCACGCATGGTTCGCTATTATTATCGCGTTGCTGTTGTCGTTACCAGAACTCTACGTTAATTGTACAGCTGGATGTAAATTGACCGTATCGTGCAGAGCTTGCATGCTCGACTTAAAATTGGTCACCCGGTGCTTCTGCTGCCGAGTTGGTGTACGGCACCAGTCTCCGTCTGCCCAGAATTCATGCAAGCGGACAGTTCACCCACATCCTGTGCCGACCAGCAAACATTCGTGCAAAAGTTAAAAGACTACATGTCGGCTGTTCGCCCCGTACCCACCAGCGCCCATTGCTCAAAAACTGTGTTTGTGAATAGACTTGCAGAATTCTTCGCATGTGTTCCTGAGATATGATGCGTCAAGGACTGCTTTCGCACCCACGCATACCGGACCCCACAAAGTCCTCGAACGAAATGTAAACACTTTTAAAATTTTGGTAAACAACAAGGAGTCTGTTATAAACATTGACCGCCTCAAACCCGCATTTATCTGGGCTCCTGAACGTACGGACAATGCTTCACCGGCCGACCGTAAAGAATGTCCATCAGGAACAGTGTCAACGCCCACACCCTCCATAACTCCACCTAGTAGCGGATCCAGGGGAGGGGCTAGGGGGCTTCAGCCCCCCCCCAAAAGAAATTGCTCAAGGGTAACATTCTGCTTTATTATACACTTTAAATAGCTAAAATGATCATATTTTATTACTTAGCCCCTCCCAAAAGCCTAATACATTGATTTAGACTAAAATTTTGATTTATAGTACATTTTAATTGGGTGAAATAAGCTTTTTAAAAAATTTAGCCCCTCCCAAAAAAAATTTCTGGATCCGCCACTGACTCCACCTCCGACTGTGACAAAACCAGCATCCTGCATCACGTCACCTCCGGCTTTTACTACACGTTCTGGTCGGAGAGTGCGTTTCAACCCAAAATATTTCAGAAAGTTTCGTGGTCACTGGAGGGGGAGTACTGTGGCGGCCGCCGCGTCTGCGATCGGTGCGTTCCCGAGCACCAACCTGATCTTCCAGCGGTCGCCCACATCGAACAAGCTTCCGCGCATCCTGTGAGGAGCGCTAGCGGCTACTCCCATGATATTTTTTAGTTTTCAATTATTTTATCTGTGAGAAACACAGTAGGAAATTTCTGCAAATAAAAGCCATTTTCTATAACAAGATTTTTAAAGCACTCTAATGCTTCTGTAAAAACATATTCGTTTTCAGAATCAGTAATTATTATGCCGAGTGGAAGACCACCAGCAACAGTCGGGGTTACAAATGCATATATCCTATGTTTTTGTTTGTCCATTCCCCCAGCCGCATCTAACAGCACTAATTCCCGAGCTTGTGCTACTTTTGCATGTACACGCAGCATAATTGGTGTGCAAAGAACTACAAAATAATTTTCATCTGTTGTTCTGTGAAATTTCACAGAACCACCAGAATAGCTGTTGTATTCCTGTAGCATTTCTTCTAATTTTTGAAACATTTTATCTCCTTCAAAATTACCATACTCATGTGAAAATTCCTTTTTATATAATTTATCAACTACAGATACTGTGGGAAGATAATGCCCATCAGCGGCAACTTTAAAATAATTATCTCTGTGTTCTAGCATTAAATCTGCAGGCGCCGCCTCTAGGCTTGCGCACCCCTTCCTCAGTTACGGCGGTCGAAGGTCCGATACCAACTGGGGACTGGTCGCCGAGAGGAGGTGCGCAAGACGAGCTGCATATCGCTGTTGCGATCTGACCACTAAAATTCAAATGTGCGCGATCGGTAGCTGCTAAATGCAAATGTGCGCATGGCGAACAAGGATAAAAGGCCAGCCAAGTTCTTGCTTGGAGAAAAACGCTGTCAGCAGTCACAGCAACGGGTGCTGCTGCTCGCTGCCGGCTAATTCCCGATTCTGATGCCAAGCGGTTTAGTGGAGCCCTGCCTACTCATTCCTGGTTCTGATGCCAAGCGGTTTAGTGGAGCCCTGCCTACTCATTCCTGGTTCTGATGCCAAGCGGTTTAGTGGAGCCCTGCCTACTAATTCCTGGTTCTGATGCCAAGCGGTTTAGTGGAGCCCTGCCTACTCATTCCTGGTCCTGATGCCAAGCACCCTAGGGGATCTCTGCCTAGGATTCTGAGTGCCGATGTCCTGCTGCCTGATCGTCGTCAACTGTCATATTGATGGAAGAGTTATTAGAGTTATGGAAGTTCCATATTTTTAAGTTCCTTGTTTCCGTTCAGTAGTGAACTAGTTAAGTTAATAAAGAGTTTATGTCAACATCGACTTGATTACTGACCAGAAAACCACACGCTACCTACAGTGGTGACCCGGACGTGATTGGACATACAGAAGTTTTGAAACTCAAGTCATCGGCCTCGGATATATCAACTGTCAGTGGATGTTAGCCCGGTAAGTGGAGTAAATTTTTTTGCCCTTCGCTCTGTCCAACCCAAGCTTAAACACGTTTCGCACATAGTTTTACACTCGCAGGAACACATGGCAAACGAACATTCGGAACAAGCTGGGGTTATAAATGTAGCGGAACTCGGTAGGGTAGCATTAAAACTTCCCCCGTTTTGGGAAAAGGAACCAGAACTTTGGTTTATCAATATTGAAGCTCAGTTCATGTTAGCAGGTGTCACGCAAGACGCAACGAAATACTATGCGGTGGTGGCCGCCCTTAACTCTGAAACCTTAACCTATGTTAGTGACATAGTAAAAAACCCTCCCGCACAACAACTGTACAAAACCCTGAAAGATCGTCTCATAGAAGAGTTGTCCGACTCTGAACAAAAAAGGGTGAAGGCCTTGCTGTCTCACGCAGTGTTAGGGGACGATAAACCATCACACCTCTTACGAAAAATGCGCCAGTTAGCACAGGACAAAGTAGGAGATGATCTTTTAAAAACGTTGTGGATACAACGTCTTCCTACTCAAACGCAGGCCATTTTGTCAGTCGCGGAGGGAAATTTGGATAAATTAGCTCAAATGGCCGATAAAATTGTCGATGTTCAAGAACAACGCATAGAAAATGCGGACGTTAGTATTTCACAAACCTCAAATGACAACATTCTTCGCGACTTGCAAACGCAAGTAGAGCAACTTTCCACGCGGGTAGAACGTTTAGCGAGACCGCGAGAAACGGTGAGAGGTTACAGCCAGAATCGCCGAGGTCCATCCCGAAGCCGATCGCTAACGCCACGACGGGGGCGATTTAAGAATCTTTGCTGGTTTCATGCTAAATTCGGCGCCAAAGCGCAGAAATGTAAACTACCTTGTAAATTCTATGACTCAAACAAACTCGGTCTACCATCGCACGTAGCGCAATGCGATTTTAGACAGAGTATTGCAAGTCGCCTTTTCGTTTTCGACCCACTTTCGCAAAGAAAATATCTGATCGACAGTGGAAGCGACGTATGCGTGTTGCCTTATTCTCCCACTATGTCTTTCGTAGCTAACTCTTCAATTAAGCTATTTTCAGTTAACGGCACGTCAATCAACACTTACGGTACAAAACTAGTTTCTCTTAGTCTAAATTTAAGACGAGTTTAAATGGCATTTTATAGTTGCTAAGGTCAGCAAACCGATTATAGGTGCCGATTTTCTAACACACTACGGCTTGCTAATCGATTTAAAACACGCGCGCTTTGTTGATCCTTTAACAAACCTGACGTCCAAAGGCACTTCAATTTCAAATAAAACAAACGCTGTATCTCTCCTCTCTAGTTCTCAGAAATATGCTGAGGTTTTACATAAGTAAAGATTTATTATGTCCATACTCGAGCAATGTGACGCCGAAACATAACACGGTACATAGAATACTTACTAAAGGACAACCAACTTATTGCAAACCTCGGCGGCTGAACCCTAAACAATTGGAAATTGCGAAACGAGAGTTTAGTCGTATGATGGAGTTGGGCATATGTCGTCCCAGTAAATCAAACTGGGCGAACCCCCTCCACATGGTTCCAAAGGCGAATGGAGAATTTCGACCTACAGGCGACTACCGAGCGTTGAATAGACAAACTCAAAAGGATCGCTATCCTATTCCTCACTTGCAGGATTTTGCTCATAATCTCTACGGAAAGCGAATTTTTTCAAAGATCGATCTCACTCGCGCGTACCACCAGATTCCAGTACACCCTGATGATATCCTGAAGACGGCGATAACACCCTTTGGGCTCTTTGAATTCGTTTCAATGCCCTTTGGTCTGTCGTGTGCGGCTCAGACCTTTCAGAGATTTATGAATGAGGTTTTAGCCAATTTAAATTTCGTGTTTGTGTACATCGATGACATTTTGATTAGTAGCGCAACGGAAGCAGAACATGTTAAACATTTAGAAGCTGTATGCCAACGTTTATCAGAATACGGAATTCGTATTAATATTGCGAAAAGTATACTAGGGGTCTCCGAAATCCCCTTTTTAGGATACCTGGTAAATAGTGAGGGTATTACACCACTCCCTGATAGAGTAAAGCCCATCGTGAATTTTGAGAAGCCAAAGACCGTAAAAGAAATGAGGCGATTCCTCGGCTTGATAAACTACTACCGACGATCTATCCCGCACGCTGCCCATGTTCAAGCTTTACTTTGCTCATTCCTTAAAGGCCGCAAAAAGGCTGATAGAACGGAGATCCTATGGACACCCGAAGCAGTACAGGCCTTCGAGGAATCTAAAAAGCAGCTGGCTAACGCAGCCTTGCTTTACCATCCTTCTCCAGACGCGATGCTTGCGCTGTTCGTAGACGCCTCTGACTTTGCCATTGGTGCGGCGTTACATCAGGTTATAGGAGATGACGTTCAACCCTTAGGATTCTTTTCACGAAAGCTCTCTCCGGCTGAGAGAAAATACTCTGCCTACGATAGGGAACTTCTCGCGGCGTACGCAGCAATTAAGCATTTCCGATTCATGTTAGAGGCACGCGTATTTACGCTATATACCGATCATAAGCCTTTGACGTATGCCTTCGAGCAGAAAAGCGAGAAATGTTCCCCTCGACAGCTGCGTCAAGTTTATAGGTCAGTTTACGACCGACGTTCGTCACGTTAAGGGCGCCGGAAATATCCCTGCTGATATGCTTTCTCGCATCGCAGCTATTTCATGCCCCACAATCATAGATTTCAGTAAAATGGCCGAACACCAAAATTCCGATGAAGACCTCCAAAAGATGCTGAACAATCCTTCATCCGTATTAAAATTTAAAAAAGTCGAATTGCCAGGTACATTCACAACACTATACTGTGACACGTCGTGGCCGAAAATTCGACCATTCGTACCAAAGACCTATCGTAAAATTGTTTTCGACACCTTTCATAATATTTCGCATCCCGGAAGAAAGGCAACTTCTAAACTAATTTCCGACCGTTTTGTCTGGCCTAAGATTCAATCGGACTGTTCCGCTTGGGCTAAGTCCTGTATTGCGTGTCAACGAGCTAGAATATCTTTCCACACCCGTAGTCCGCTTGCACATATACCTGTTGGAGGTACCCGTTTTAACCACATTCATATCGCCCTTATAGGTCCTCTTCCCATTTCGCAAGGTTTCACTTATGGTCTGACCATGATCGACAGATTCACGCGGTGGGTAGAGGTGGAACCCTTAACAGACATACACGCAGAAACAGTTGCTAAGGCACTGTACAAGGTTTGGATTGCACGTTTCGGTGTCCCCGAAATCATTACAACCGATCAGGGTAGGCAGTTCGAGTCGCACCTCTTTCGGGCACTCGCAGCAGTTTTGGGTTCGAAACACATCCACACCTGCGCGTATCACCCCCAGGCGAACGGACTCATAGAGAATTGGCATAAAACGCTGAAAACATCTTTAAAAGCTCACTTGACAGAGCGTTGGACAGAGGTACTCCCAACTGTGTTGCTGGGCCTGCGAACGGCGTATAAACGAGACATGCAAGCAACATCCGGTGAACTAGTGTATGGTCAACCTTTGCGTCTGCCAGGTGAATTTTTTCATACCACACCAAACGATATTTCTACTCCAAACTTTCTTAAAATGTTGAAAGAGACCGCGAGTCGTATTATTCCAACACCAACAAGATTGCAGCAGCATCAAAGCATTTTTGTTCCGCAGGATTTGAATACCTGTACTCATGTTTTCCTGCGAATTGATGCTATCCGCCCTCCTCTAAAACCACCGTATGACGGACCTTTCCCGGTGGTCGAAAGAGCTGAAAAAGTCTACAAGATTAAAGTGGATGAGAAAATCAAATCAGTTTCCATCGATCGGCTAAAGCCCGCATTTCTCCTGCACGACGACCAGCCTGGAAATGAGCGACCGCAAGAAAGCAGGTTACCAGCCTTCCCTGGCCAGGAGACTAAACTTGAAGAGGTTCATCCGCCTCGTTATTCTCAGCGAGGCCGGCTGCTGAAATCACCAGTTCGCTTCTCCTGACGTCGTCGCTGGGAGGGGAGTACTGCAGGCGCCGCCTCTAGGCTCGCGCATCCCTTCCTCAGTTACGGCGGTCGAAGGTCCGATACCAACTGGGGACTGGTCGCCGAGAGGAGGTGCGCAAGACGAGCTGCATATCGCTGTTGCGATCTGACCACTAAAATTCAAATGTGCGCGATCGGTAGCTGCTAAATGCAAATGTGCGCATGGCGAACAAGGATAAAAGGCCAGCCAAGTTCTTGCTTGGAGAAAAACGCTGTCAGCAGTCACAGCAACGGGTGCTGCTGCTCGCTGCCTGCTAATTCCCGATTCTGATGCCAAGCGGTTTAGTGGAGCCCTGCCTACTCATTCCTGGTTCTGATGCCAAGCGGTTTAGTGGAGCCCTGCCTACTCATTCCTGGTTCTGATGCCAAGCGGTTTAGTGGAGCCCTGCCTACTCATTCCTGGTCCTGATGCCAAGCACCCTAGGGGATCTCTGCCTAGGATTCTGAGTGCCGATGTCCTGCTGCCTGATCGTCGTCAACTGTCATATTGATGGAAGAGTTATTAGAGTTATGGAAGTTCCATATTTTTAAGTTCCTTGTTTCCGTTCAGTAGTGAACTAGTTAAGTTAATAAAGAGTTTATGTCAACATCGACTTGATTACTGACCAGAAAACCACACGCTACCTACAAATCCATTTTTAATGAATGATGAGCTGAAGACGGATTGTGCCCCCGTCGAAATAAAGAACATAATTTTTCCTTTGTATCTACGGACATGTCTCTATGTTTGAGGCTATCAGCACAATGAATCGGATGGTTATGCTGGTTTTTAAAGGTAATAACAGCTGGGTAATCTTGAATTAGAGGATCTGCTGTCTTACTCCTACCTTGTTCAAATCTGAAAAAAAGAATTAAAACATGAGTGCAATGTAGTTTATTTTTAATAAAATTCATGTGATACAATCTATATACGATAGCATATAAGGAACTTGTTAGTTGTCCACAAGGCAAGATTAAGGACCACAAAGCAAATTTTGGCAAGACGTAGTTATGACTGTTACACATGTTAATGGGGTCCTTTCATGTCGAGAAGGACACCTCTGAATCAGCTAGTGTAGGTAAAACAATGTTAACCCGCCAATTTAATTGTATTGTTC
The DNA here is from genome assembly GCA_038373885.1 of Cheiracanthium punctorium. Classification (NCBI taxonomy): domain Eukaryota; kingdom Metazoa; phylum Arthropoda; class Arachnida; order Araneae; family Cheiracanthiidae; genus Cheiracanthium; species Cheiracanthium punctorium. Next base: position 1,069,353 of record JAWZYV010015626.1, on the reverse strand, counting down.
CGCATTACGTTGTGGCAAAAAAAAATATTTTAAAAATGATTTTTTTATCAGAGAAACCCTTATATCGTGTAGATTTTGGTGTGAAATAAATGGGAAAAGTCATAACAGCAACTAGTAAAACTTTTATATTGTAAATGAACCAGAAGGGTTTATAATGTAAATGAAGAAAAGGACATCGGCATTATCTGTGCTGTGGTCATCGGTTGTTCCAAAGGATAAGTTTGTAACACATGCTCGCTTTGAAAGGTTTCGTATGTATTTGTGTCTGTTCATGTAAGTGAATATGTATGTTTATGGTGTTAAATAAATATGTTTACTTTCTTCCTGTCCAAATTAGATGGTTACTAGTAGAATTTTTTGATAAGTTATAATAGCTTTTCTGAGCTGTTGGCCATTAGGCTTAAAACGTGAACAAACATTGAATAAATGACATCCCCAGTAGAAGAATTTCTGTATCAATCTGCAGCACCAGCATCAGAAACCAAAATTTATCTGTGACCTTAATGTTCCCTGAATAAACTACAATCAAAACTTGCTCATTGCAATAAAAACATGCAACCTTTTCGTACTGTGCAGCCCTTTTACGCAACTTGCATACACATCGGCAGTAGAGCACACATGAACAAAACACAAAAAACAGAATGATATTCTCTACTAGGATACCTTGCTTGTATGGTCAAGGCGAGGAGTCTTCGTGGGAATATGTCTCTGTTTTCTATTCGCCAGATCTTGGATATGTCTTTAATACTCTCCATGTTACATGACTTTCACTGCATAATTTATCCACCCAAATCTAAAAGGAAATACAGTAATAAAACATTTGCATTTACATAGGCTACATAGTTATATATTTACTAGAAGTCAAAGCCCATCATGGTGTGGTGGCAATTACAATGGGTTCTAGAAAAGATGGTCTACACTCAATATATTATTATATTCCATCTTTGTCACTTAAGCCTGATAACCAGGACTTTATGATGCCATCATCACTTGCAACACCTAATTTTTTCACACATATGATTAACTTCATTTTAACTCTCGGAAATAAAATAGAGATGAAAAGAGTGAAAACTCGTTTGAAAATTAGGGAACAGGTGGATGTTCAGATTTTTAGAATAGTGCAGATTATTTTCTTTATTTTTATACATTATTATGAAAAATTTCAAATGATACATAGATTTTATTACTTTGTTGTACAGAACTTTGTAATCTTTTTGGAGTGATGGTGGTAAAAGTTTTATTTTGGAGTGGTTGAACCAGAATTGTTCCAGTCAATGAGTCAGGTATCAACATAACTGTATAGTAGGATGCTATTTTATTAATATGCCTTCATTATTATTTTTCAAATTTAAATTCATATGTGCACACATGCAAGATTCCACAGAAATGTAGAATAAGTCACCAAATTTTCAAATTCCAATGCCAGATTTGTAACAACCACCCCCCCCCCCTATCGGCTACCTTTTGTCCAATCAGGGCCTGATTATATTGGGTTGGCAACTAAGTAATTGCGGATTTTTTTAGAAAATCAAAGACAATTTTTTCATGGAACTAAATAACTTTATTCTGTAATGTATTGCCCATTTTGATCAATGACCTTTTGCCATCTTTCAGGCAGCATCATAATCCCACATTCATAAAACTTCTGGTTTTTATTAGGAAAAAACTGAATCAGGTACGATTTGACATCATCATCATTATTGAAATTTTTACCATTCAAGGAGTTTTGTGAAGATCGCAACAAAAAGTAATCAGATGGTGCAAGGTCAGGACTATATGGTGGATGTGGCAAAACATCCCAACCAAGCTCCAATAATTTTTGCCGAGTGACCAAAGATGTGTGTGGCCTTGCATAGTCATGATGGAATACAACACCTTTTCGATTTTTCAATTCAGGCTGCTTTTCTTCAACTGCATTGTTTAATTTCGTTAGTTGCTCAATGTAGACATCAGAATTGATCGTTCGGTTGGGTGGTAAGAGTTCAAAGTAGACAATTCCTTTGTAATCCCACCAAACTGATAACAAAACCTTCTTTTGATGAATATCAGCTTTTGATGTTGTTTGAGTTGGTTCACCTGGCCTGCTCCACGATCTTTTCCGCTTGATATTGTTGTAAACAACCCATTTTTCATCGCCAGTTATCAATCGTTTTTAAAAATGGATCATTTTCATTACGTTTCTTTAGCAAATCGTAGCTGTTAATGCGTTGCGTTAAATGCGTTTCTTTCAGTTCGTGAGGAACCCATGTATCGAGTTTTTGAACATAGCCAAGTTGTTTTAAGTGATTTTCAATGCATGTATGTGATACATGAAGCTTCTCTGCAATCTCACGTGTTGTACTGTGACGATCCGAATCGATTATTGCTTTGATTAGGGCGTCATCAACTTCAACTGGACGACCAGAGCGTTTTTCATCTTTGAGTGAAAAATCACCAATGGCAAACCAATTTTGATACTGCCGTTCTTTTAAAGCTTCGTCACCATAAACAGCACAGAACTTTTTATGAGTTTGCGATGCGTTTTTCCCTTTGCGGAAATAAAAAAGCAAAATGTGACGAAAATGTTCCTTTTGATTTTCCATAATTCAACGAAGGCCAACTACGCAACCGATCAAAGAACTTTTTTTACTGATTGACAGCTGAATTGCCAACTATCAAATAACAAAATGTATTTTACATTTGTAAATCGTCTGCAAACCTAAAAATTCAACTGAAGCCATCTATGAGTGAAATCCGCAATTAGTTAGTTGCCAACCCAATAGAATAGGGCCATAAAACCCATGTCTACAGAAAAAAAAAAATCTTAGGCCTCAAAACTGCAATACTTAATATCTAAAAAATATATAATTATTAAAAAATTCATGTTCTGGAAGAAAAAAAACTTTTAAATTTTGCGAGATTTATCTGTGATTTTAAAATAATCAGCAGTATTTACTGCCATGCCACACTGTTCCTGTTACCAGATGCATAAAAATTAATATTTTTAATTAATCTCCAAATTATATTTAGACGCCTTGGTGTATGCTACATTATGTGACATTCAGAAGAGGGAGGGGGTGGGGACAGCCCTATTTGTATGCAACATCACTGTGTTTAATCGTGCAGCTTGAAAAGAACACAAGATTTCGGTACCTAAATATGAAACAACTATGAGCACTTCAATATTTTTAAAATGTCTATTTACAAGTTGTACCAGGAGCATAGACAGTGAGAAGGGGGGAGGGGCAAAAAATGGAACACTTTAATTACCTTAGAATTTGATACCCAGCCCCACCCTCAAAATAAAATCCTGGCTACGCTACTGAGTTGTACCGCACTAAAATAAACGATAAACCTGTATTAGTTATGAAACTTTCAGAAAAATTCGTTAAAATTAAAATTTTTGAATTACTTGTCTGTTAGAAAATTTTTGCTGTGCACTTTCATGTTTAAGATTTTTTTTCTGGAAGTTTCATAGAAGGCACCATTTTCAAATTTATATCAATGTGTAGTGCAGCTTGTAAACACTTCCTGAATTTTTTTTGAATCCTTGGTGCAATTACTTAATTTTAATCTGTGTACCAAGTGAGACAGATTTTGTTTCTTTGATTTTGTTCTTGTTGATAAAACTCCTTTGTGTATAATACAGAATAAATAATGCCTAATTACATTTCTCATTATATATACAAAATTAACTAACATAATATTATGAAACATCTCATTACTTTTTTGAGACATGTGTAGAAGAATAGATATTTAAAAACAATAAAGTACAAAACTAATGGAATGGATGCATATATTTAATACTTACCTGTTATATATATTTATCAGCTTATTTTTTTAAGTTTTTTTATTTATTTATTTAAAGAAAAACAAAACAATGTATGTAACTTATTTATTGCATCCTATTATTACAGAGCAGTTACTTTTATTTTTAAAACATTCAAAAAATACCTGATACTTACAAATTTATTTAAATCAACCGAATTTTTTAAAAAAATGTAGTACATGTAAGTAGAAAAATACCAGTATATTTGTTTATATTCATTACTGAAAATGTTTATTTCAAAGACCATATAAGAATAAATACAATCAGAAATAAAAACAAAACACTTACCTCTGCAGATGATTTATCGATGATTTCTTTCACTCTGTAAACTTTTTCATCAGCGCTGCACTTTACCTGCTTATAAGTGTAATTATCAGGTAATTTTAAGGGCATTTTAAAAGCTTTTAAAAATGAACACAAAGGTAAAGCATTTAAAATAATCTACATAACAATCTTAGAGTAAACTTCCGGTCTCTCGATTTCGCTGAGCATGCGCAGACGCGGTATTCTTCCGGGCGGTTGGGATTGGCGAAAATGCTAGCAGGGCCAGGGAATCTGGCAACGCTGATGTGCAGTCCGGGAATATAAAAGGAAGTGTGTTCACGCATGTTCGCTATTATTATCGCGTTGCTGTTGTTGTTACCAGAACTCTACGTTAATTGTACCGCTGGATGTAAATTGACCGTATCGTGCAGAGCTTGCATGCTCGACTTAAAATCTGAATAAAATATCGTTAAGTTTTTATTAGATAGTATTTTCATTCAACTGATGTTACACTCGACGTATTCTTAATTTTTATCTATAGTAAGGAGCTGACAGCACGCTCCTCCACAGTAGTTTATTTGCATTGATTCTGAAGACAATTACAGGTGCAAAAAATTTTAGTACTATATATCCCCCGCCCTCTCCGAAGCGCTGCATATCCCCTCCAATTTTTTTTTTCTGGCTACGGCCTTGCTCGAAAAGTGTCTAATTTATAGTGGTACATTTGTATGTTATGAACACCTATTTTCCAGAAAATTGTTCAACATCGTTTTCACTGAACTAGCACAAAAATAATTCAGAGTCGTGCTTAGGAGGTGGCAAACTAGGTAACAACCCAGGGGCATGGGCGCCGGCAGCACAGGGCAAGGGGGGCAATGGCCCCCCTGAATTTTTGTATGCAGTGTTTTCCCTTGCTTTTTTGCTCTTTTCAACATGGTAACCATACGTTGAGGTAGTCTTTGCCCCTCCCCCCGGGAAATATTCTGCCGGCGCCCATGCCCAGGGGCGCTAAAAAACTACTGAATTCATAGATATGAAGTAGTCTAATAAACTTACTGACCTAGATCTGCTGGAAACTGCGCATCAGTAAACATAGCCGAGAAAAAGTACAGAATTTTTAATTTCGTGTATAACTTTCTTTTCCAAATTTACAGTCCGGCAAGTAGCAAGGATGCAGCTTTTACATTATGCAAACGTATTTTAATGCAGTTATTCAAATTTACTTAATTAGAGGCAGTACAACCTTTTATGGGGAATGGCGGGGGCAGTCAAGATCCACTATTTAGTAAGTAGACAAATTCGAAAGACCTGCAATTGGTTTTTGTCCAGTGCCGCTAAAGCCCTAAGCACGTTCTTGATAATATTAAAACTGTTCGGATAAACAACTTCGGATTCTGATTTCATTCATTGTCAGTCACCAGTGCCGGATTAACAATATAGCAAAAGTAGCAAATGCTACGGGCCCCGCGCTTGTAGTTTGAAAGTTTTTGTCCTCTCCCTAAAATCTAGATTTTTTGAAGCAAAAGATAAATATCACGATTCTTTCTTTCTTTCTTTTTTAGCACTCGGGTGCTATCTCTTTCAAGCACGGGATTTTCGTCTACGCGGCGCGCCGTGGTCACTTTTCCGTTTTATTCATGTTTTCTGCAGAGTGATTTGATATTGCTAACGGAAACATGGACTATCCTTTCAGATGATTTTCAAATACCAGGATTCACTTTGAACGAACGGATAGACAGTGGTTTCCAAAACAGAAAGCCATCTGGAGTTATGATTTTTATAGAGGAAAACTTTATAAAAATCACTTTATAAAAAGAATATGAAACACTTTACCCGTGCCTACACGAGCCAGATCAAAAGTTGTTTAAATGGTCATTGCGTATATTTAAGATAAAGTGAGATTTGCAGTTACATATGCTAGTCCTCGAATTTCTTATGAAGATAAATTAGACGCTCTATTCGAAACGTTGCTGAAGGAGGATGATTGTATGACTGTTTTAGCAAGAGATTTTAACATAGAACTAAATTCCGATCAAGGATCCGATTTCATAACTGAAATGGATACTTCAGATTTTCCAATGCGCACTCATCCAAAACATCTCACCACTAGATTCGAAACAACATTGGATACAATTTTCAGCAACAAAATTATGCGAACAGGAGTCTATATGAGCACTTAAGTTATCATTTTCCTCTATATAGCAGAATTGATTGAATAGATTTAAAAAAAACAAAAAAAATAACAAAAACAAACAAACAAACAAAAAAAACCCGAAATTCTTCCAGCCGAGTGCGTAAATAAAATCTGGAAGAATTTCAATTTTTTTTTTTTTTTTTTTTTAAATTTTATTCATTTTTGGTTTGTTTGTTTGTTTTGGATAAGACAAATTTTGAAGCTCTATTATGGAACTGTAAATCAATTGTAGATAAGTCATTGAAAGAATGTATATAAATTTAGTGTGGCTGTCGCATACCTGCATTATTTAATCAACTGATTACCTAACCTAAATTGAATGAGTGTTCAAAGACAGCAACAAGAGACATAGAGAGTATTTTTCACACACACAGGAACAAAAAATGCAGTACCCAGAAAAAAAATTCAGAGAGGGTCAAAACAGCGGGAGAGGCAGAATTTTGAAAAAAAAAAAAAAAAAAAAAACTTCGTCACTAGTACTACAGTGCTATTAAAATCGAGTATTTTTTTATCTTTTTGTTGAGAAAAAGTGCATCTCGGAGGAGGAGGTCTCCAGACCCTTACTATATATAGGACTACCCACCTATGCATGGCCTTTAAAAAATGCATTCTTTACCAATATGTTACAAGTTTGTCTTTATTTTTGAATGAATCCAGAAATAAACAAATATAGAAAGAAAACTAAGTGCCAAAATGAAAGAACAGAGTCAGGGCAGGTTCAAGGACGTGTTAATGGTAAGGGGTTGAAGGGGGCGAACATCCCTCCCGAAAAAAATGAAATTAATGTAAACAATTCGATTTTACTTCCATAAAATGGATGTGTATGTGAATCTTCCACCTAACCGCCTCTACAAACAAAATTGCATTAATGCGTCAGTAGGCCGGATTATTCATTAGGCTGAGTAGCCCATCGGCTTCGATCATTTCAGGAGCTTTGCTGTAACAAATCGAATGAGTTTTTTGATGAAGTTGTAATCAAATATTTCAAAATGACTCAATATACAGGAACTATTTGTGGCTATTTCTGAAGATTTTCTCTGGAAAGCGAGTTGAGCTTCTGCATTTCCACGAGAGCTGAGGTCCATAGGAATGTAGGAAAAAACGCGACCCATAAAAAAGACATTCCCCCTCGAAACAATAATTTTATGTAAATATTGGATATAAATTTATTTTGTTTTTTTTTTTTGCATATATGAGAATGCTATTGAATAGGATCTTGGGCCTTCCCAAAAGTATTTTGTCTTACTAAAGGGGCTAGCTTTGGCGAAATTCGCAGATGTATGAAATAGGGAGTAAGCCATCTTTAGAAAGCTTTCGGTGTTTGACTTGCTTTATTTTTATGTATTTATTTATTTACATTTTACAGTGTTTGAACACAGTCGAATTACTATTTCAAACAATAATGAGATATACAATGTACGCCATTTTTTATATTTTGAGAATCAGCAGTTCTGATAAATCATAATAGTTATCACGGAAATTAACAGCGTTAAATATAAAAAAAAATGATTTTGGCCTGTCGAAACCACAGGTCAAGGTCGCGAATGACAGTAAGTTCATTCGGATAAAATAATTAGAATGGGGAGGATCTTTGCACAAAGACAAGATGGTCAGGCTATCCGGGAAGCCATAACCCCAGGCAAACTGAAAACAAAGGGTGTTTTCTGATACTTTTGCTCTACAAAGAAACTCACAAAATACTTGATCACATTTAAGATTATTATATCCTGCAAAAACATTTGCAAGTAATACGATAATGAATGTTTTATCCAAATTTTTTATTATTTATTATATCGATTATTCTAGTTAGAAAAGATGGAATCCTCTTATTGAGATTTTTTAAAACAAAATATTTTATACCATTTTTAACAAGGTAGGTTGGAAAGTAATGCACGCATGCTTGTAGAACTTGAACGAAATGGTCTTTAGAAGTGCACCAAGCTGTATGTGGAAGTAACAGCCCCCCTCTCTACGCTTATACAGTTTGAATGCGTTCCGTTCATGCAGTGTATTTTGAAAAGCGAAAGTATAATTGCACTAGATCTGCCTATCCGCAATTTGATTTCTTATGAAGTAATCCATTAATACATGAAGTTAAAAATAGGCAAACTAGTATAAGTAAAGACCTTCCAAATAATGGAATAATTTTACAAGTACGTATTTTTTAGAGGGAGAAAAATTGTATTTAAACTCACAGTTTAAAGTACATTTTGTTTTCGAAGGTTCTAAAATTTTTATAGAAATTATTATTATTGTATGTATGTAATCTTGTCAAGTTATATGTTTGGATATGGGAGAGGGTAAAGTGGAGGGTATTAGAAACTCGGTATCCATGAACATTAACATAAAAAAAAACTTGAGTTGTAGGTATAAATACCTTTAAACATCGCCAGTCTTTCTATCTATTTAGCCCTCCGCCTTGAATCGCCCCCCCCCCAATAGAGAACTTTATATTTTGAGGGGCATTTCTTTCGCATACGAATTTACTTAGAGAAATTGATTTGTCTAGTGTTAGCTCAAATTTGCTCATATTAAATCAAGAAAAGCTCGCAAAAGTTGTAATTCATTTTATTATCGCACACATAGGCGCCGACTTCATGGGGCTTGAAGGGGCTTCAGCCCCCCCAATATTTTTATTCAGGGGGCTGAGCCCCTTCAAAAATTTCAACTTTTTTGTGTCAAATCATATTTCTTCCTCCAAAACGGTTAAACTTAAGAATCCTAAAAATAGAGAATGTCTAGCTTCTGTCTCCCACTCCCCTTTTTCTCACAGGGATTCAGGAATTACGTTGGGCGCCTGTAATGCCGTAAGGCACGGATGTCAACCTTCTTTATCAAGAGCGCAAGCACAAACAAATGACCATCAGATAGCTAGGCAAAAAGAAACGAGTGTTTTCCCCTACAAGAACCCTTCAGATTTTACACCGTGACACAATTGATGATGGAATTGCTTTCTAGTAGGGAGAAGACTGCGCTTTTTTTTAGGAGGGTCGTTCTCATGTAATGTAATCTTTCTTTTTTAAATCAGTACAGCAAAAGCTTTCACTTTTGTTCTATTGTGAGATACAGACTCTTCTGTAGACGTCTGACCATAAGGGAGATTTTCCCATTGTGCAAAACTGCAAACGATTGTGACATTCCCATTTCCCAGCAGTATTAAGTTTCGATGCTGAAAATAAACCGTTTAAATGTGACTTAAAAACAATTCAAGGCAGAAAATTGATAGTCAAATTTAAGTTTGAAGATTTTAAATCTTGAAGAACCTTGTGAGATAGATGAAAAATTGATGTTTAATACAGTTTCGGATATAGACAGTATTCATTTCTTTATACGCTTTATCAAAACTTTACTAATATCGAACGCTTAACGTTTCTGATTTAGCTACAGTTAAGAGCTAAATAAAAAATGATTTCATAAAAATCTTCGAGCAGCACAACTTCTGGATTATATTTTATAATTGCTTGCTCTTATCTTCTCTTTTTACATATAAAACTCTATCCCCCATCAAGGGCGTAATCAGAAGTGGGGGGGGGAGGGCTACGCGGGCTGAGCACTACTTAGCTGTCTCCCAGCCCCCCTACGATTTTCAAAAATTTTTGTTAGTTTACACATAAATACGAAAATTTAGAAACGAACATTTGAAAACCATGAAATCTTTAAGAAGACTCTTTGTTTTAGGCAAATTTCGGTTCATTATTTTGCTACTCTTGGCTGCATATGGTGCCAGTGGCGGTTCCAGAGGGGGGGTCACAGTGGTCATGGGCCTAGATTAACCATCTCGCCAAGAAAGAAGGAAGAAAAAAAACGAGGGCCCAAGCCGAGCTTGGACAAGGCCCAAAATTCAGAGAGGCCTTGATCATGTGCATACATATCATATTGTGTTGCTGAAAGAGAATTCCTCTTTAGAAAACCATTAGTCTCTGACTAATTTACTTTATTTTATAACAACACTAAAGTATGCACACAATATTCTGACTATGTGCTCAGTCGTTGTTCCTTGGCAGAAAAATATGCAGCCGTTTTGTAAATATGTGCATTCATCCATATTCATCCATACATAGAGGGCAAAGGAAAGGGGAGTCACAGCGAACATGATTAACGTAAGGGTGAATGGGGTAGTTGCCTCGAACCCACAATGAAAGAAAACGATCAAAATCAAAAAATGGTTTTAGAAAAATGTGTGAATTGGGCGTGTGATACATATACTCGTATTCGACCCCCACCTCCACCCCACACTTGCAAATAGCCTCCCTCTTCTGTAAAAGCACTCTATGAAGCACCTATGTTTGTAAATTATTATTTATGGAATATCAAACTAGCGTAACTGCTACAAAACCATAAAAATTATAGAGGAGGAAGGAGGGGGCTTCATGGGGAAAGAGGGACTATACCTAAACAGGGCCGGATTACCCCTTAGGCTGAGTAGGCTTTCACCTGTGGGCTCCTACCATTTTAGAGGCCTGCGTTAAAATTTAGAAGGAAAAAATATTATCAAACATTATTAAAGCTATTTTAGTGTTAATATTTATACAGTATATGTATATGTAACTCTGAGAAAATAATTCTGATTCATTATTGACTTCGTACACAAGAAATACTTTTTGCCATTGTACACTTCTTAATTGAAATTTGAATGAATATGTGCTAGAAAGTTTGAAGCTGACTATTTAGCTTGAATTTTTATGTGCACATTTCAGTGATACCTTGCATTAGATGGATGTATATTTTGCAAATTCAATAAGGAGAACTTTTAGCACTATGTTTACACGAACGGGCTATGGTAATCATAAGAAGGCTTATAAACAAAATACCCTTCGTACCCCAGTCATCACAATCATATTTTATACAACTTTTTTCCGTTCTGAATAAAAATTAATTTTCGTATATTGTTGCACAAATATCATCAGAATAAATTTCAAATAACATAATGCGTTATGGTTTTAGTTTATAAAATGAATACTATGTATCCATTTAGCCAAAGCGTCTCTGACTTACCAATTGCTAGTGTGCTAGTTTAATTTGTTTTGATAATTGTTAAGGTAATCTGGAACAATTTTCCAAATAGAAGGGTGATTTAGAGTGCAGTGGAGTTTTTATATATGTTTTAAAAATAATATGGCGTAGACTATGATTTCGAATTAGATTTCATTCATTTTGTTTCCATTTTTCATACTATTGAGTATTCTTAAAAATTGTCTGTAAATATCTACAGAGTGATAATTTTGGCATTGTATATCTGTTTCTGTGTTATTCCACTTTTAAATTTAAAGCACGATTATATTTTATACAACTTTTCTCCGTACTGAATAAAAATAAATTTTCATATATTGTTGCACAAATATCATCAAAATATGTTTCAAATAGCATAATTCATTATGGTTTTAGTTTATAAAATGATTACTATGTGTCCATTTTGCCAGGAGCGTCTCTGATTTGCCAATTGCTTATGTGCTGGTTTAATTTGTTTTCATAATTGTTAAGGTAATCTGGAACGGTTTTCCAAAAAGAAGTGTGATTTAAAGTGCAATGCAGATTTTATATGTCGAGTTTTCTATGCCAAGTTCCACACGAAGCCCCCCCCCCCCCGGCCTAGATCCCTCGCGCAGATAGTTGGCCATAACACCGCATTTCAACATTTCTTTTCATTTTTAATGTTATTGAAAGATTATATGAGTATTCTTAGTTTAATGTAAAATGAAAGTTTTCAGTATTAAAATGTTTATGAAGACCTAAAATAGTGTAGACTCTGAATTTTGATATATTCTCGCACTTGGATTTCTTTGTTAAATCATTTTTAAATGTTAACAAGGATGATATTATTGAAAAATTAATTTTTTTCCTGCTGTGAAAATACTATGAGAATGAATTTAAAAGTATATTTTATTTATTTATTTGTTTTTACAATTCAAATCACGGAAATCCGTTTAAAATGTATGTGTCGAAGAGAGGACTTGTAACTTTGTATGATGGTTTGTTTGATTTGTTTTAATACATGGAAAGGAGGTATTTATTACTTCTTTGTTTATGTTTTTTTAAATAATTTTAAATGTAATCTGTAAAAAGTTGTCAAAAAATGTAATTTAAATGTGATCAGTTTTTCTGTCTTAAAGTAGTGCGACATTTAATTAAAGTCGATTCAATTTATGGGTATTTCATCATGTAGTAAAATAAAAAATACTATTTTATATCAGTAAAAATTATCTCTGATGAATGTTTGCAAGTAAATAAAATAATCCAGATTTTAGTATTTCGTCTCGTTTGTACTTCTAGGGTATTTTGAAATATTAGCTGGAGTAATGTTTTGCAGAACAGTTTTCCACATTTGACTGCATGCATTTTCTTTCCTATGAAATTATCATTAAATACATTTCGAAAAAGATTTTACTTGTTTTGCTGTTATTAACTTAATTAAAATTCAGTTGTTCTTTCAGAAGGGAGATTTGCTTTCTCCATATGTGTACTGAAGACTGATTCGAGATCTTGAGTTCAAAAACTTAATTTAAAAAATGAGTTCAAAAAATTTTTGAAAAATTTATTAAATGGAATTCCTTTTATTTTCATGAAAGTGTTATGTTAAAAAAGCACATTTTGAAATCTCAATTCTAAAATTTCTGAACCCCTTAATTATACTGACGGAGAGAAGGATTTTGTGTCCCCCCGTCCACCTCCGTAAGGATACGAGCCCCCCCAATAATTTTTACAAGTCGGCGCCCGTGATCGCACAAAATCTAGACATAGCACCCAAGTGGGAGGAAGGTTTGGGATAAACCCCTCCCAGATCTAACGGTTAGGAAGTTTTAGTTTTATTTACATCTAATGAGCATTAGTAATCTCATTAACTAATTAATTCATTCTAAAAATAAATTATAATATAATTAGCACTATTTATTTTTTCGGTTAATTTATCCATACTACTATAATGTGAGTATGAACTCCTTCCCTTCAAACAAACAAACAAACAAAATATGAGTGCGTCACTGAACATGGGGCCCCTTGGTAACATTTGCTACGGGCCCCGCGCTGTCTTAATCCAGCACTGCTGTCAGTCTAGTAGCGAAACAATTCGGTGAGTCTATCTGTGAGGTGTGTAGGAAGGGGGGGGGGGCAGTGGGAGCATGCTAGGCTTGCCAACGTTTATACAGGGATTTACGGGACTTTCGAGATTAAAATGCGGGACCCAGCTTACTTACAGGAAAGCGAGAGGCAGGGGCTTTGAAACCTTCATAACGAAACCTTATATAACTCCGTCTCTCTGCAAAAATCAAGCCTTGAGGCGCCCTGCATGGACGCCCAGACATTTTTTAAAGGGGGGGGGGCAAAGTTAAAAAAAATTCTAGAGGAGGCAAATTTCACACTTGTAACAATTTGAGTTCCGATTTCGCTTTGAAATGCAAGTTTTTTTACGTACTTACGTTACGTTTGTTTACGTACGTTACATAACACTATATACTAAATCTCCAGGGGAGGAGGGGGGACAAGGTAGTTTCGTCGGCCCCCCCAGTTTCTAAAACGTTGGCACGTCCTTGTCCGAGATCGAATTTCATTGTTTCTCTGAGTAGATGGCGCTTTTAGTTTGTTTATTTTCCTTATTTCTTCAGTTTTTTTCTGAAAGAAATAAACTAAACGGAAACTTTCAGGAAAAAAAAGTAGAAATCTTTAAATTTGGGGACAAAGTATTTTTAGGGACAAAATGAAAAAAAGATCTATATTTGGGGACTGTTCTCGAATTTCGAGGACGTATGGTCACCCGGGGCCTTCGCAATTAGTAACGGGCCTGCGCGTGTACTTTGATGAGCCATCCAAAGAGGCCTACGGATGCTCGAGTCTTCACGTATACATCATTTCTTAAGCTTCCCAGTGCTTTCAAACGTTATTTAATGTAGTTTTAAGTAGTAATTGTGTTACTAATTCAAGCACGAACTCATGATTAATTTGTTTGCTATGATAAATATTTACATAATGAAAATAGATGGATATAATTTGAAGGAAAAACAAAGTAGCGCTTACTCTCATGATTCACGATTGCTTATTTTAGTTTCACAATTGGATATTTAATATACTTTAAAATAACTAAATACACAAATGAGAAAGACATTTTTATAATGAATATTTCATGAACGTAGTCATATTTCCTAAGTTATTTTAAACAATTCACCATTAATCTTTAACAAATGATGTATTAAAGCGCATTTCAGTGTTTTCGGGATATCCTGTATATTGGAGAAAATTGATAAAATACGCTCTATAGCGCTGAATTAAGCCCCTGAATTAATTATTCTTTAATAAAGACATTTCATGTAGTATATATTATTCTTTTGTCGCTTTCTCAATCGAACTTAGGAATTGAGCAAGCATAATGAACGCTTGTACAAAATATTAACTACATTTGAAGTTTCTGTATAAACGGGCAAAAATCAATAATTTATAATTTACTGTATTTCTGCACTGTACCAGATGTAAGTCTTAATCACATAATCAAGGAATATATAACTGATAAATAACATTTTCAACTGGCAATTAAATTGTCTAAATAGTATTACAGCGTCATGCTTATTTACAAGAATAAAAACTACTCAAGTAATACGATTTCTGATTAAAATATTTTATTTATAAATAAAACATGAGTAATTATTCACTAAACATGATTTACATACATATTTTTAGAATTTCTAAATACATTATAAGCGTTCACTTACCTTTACATTCAGAGCAAAATGTTCGAATTTTAGGATAAATTTTCATGAAAGAAAATGGCGCAAGATTCACAAAACGATTACCTACATCTAAAGTTTTTTAGTACGACAAAAGTATAAAAAATTGTTTTAAAATAATATAACATTTATAATACTTAGAATAATAAAATAGAATACTGTGACTGGGGAAAACAGGCCTCAATGATAAACTCATTTTTAGCGATGGCAACTCATAAGCAGGCCCGTTGCTTAGCGATGGCCCCGGGTCACCTTAATTTATGTGTACCCATAAAAAAAAAAAGGATTCGAGGAAGAGATAAATTTCCTATATTAGATTTACGAATACTAATTGAGCTTTTGAAAAACGCGCAATTTGACAGAAATATGGAAAGCCATATGTATACATATCCTAATTAATATTCTATGATAAATAATTTTCAATACAGTGAAACCCCGATCTATCGTCCCCGCATTCATCATTTTCCCGTATTGATTTCTATGATCCCTGCACAAATTGTATTTGAATAACATTAACCCTTTATAAGGCGAGTTTATGTGCAGAGAGTCGAAAGTTCATGGGATTTTTCTGGCCCGTTTTTTAGGATTAATTCATATATTTTTCCTCTACTGTAATACCCCACGAAAAGACTGGAGAAACAAGTATTGAACAAACATAGAAATTTTGTAGGAGAATACATTAATTAATCAAAAATCAAAGTCGAAAAACTACCTGCTGCTTGTACACGGAATTAAACGCAAAAATATATAATTAAAAGCGATGATTCTTATGCTCAATTTTCAATTAATTATTCGAGCTTTCTTAAAAATCCTGAAATAAAGACACGACAGTTTTATTTTTAAATTGGGAAGAAATAATTGCTTTAATTAAAAATTTTGTCTCCAATTATTGTTTTACATTTTGGGAATAAAGTGACGAAAGTTCTGAAATTGGGGACGTTTGGTGGTCCCCCTTACACTAGGGTGACCAGATTTTTGTTGTCAGAATCGGGGACATGTTCCCGATTCTGACAAGAAAACTGGGGACATTTATAATTAATGCAATAACTAACAGTAATTTAATTGAAAAACAATGCAATAATTAAAAATTGTCCTCAGTTCCATTTTTACATTCTGGGGACAATTTGAAAACGTCCTGAAAATGGGGACGTTTGGTCACCTTACTTACACTTAAGGTGTAACCAACGGCATACATCCTCAATTATCAAGGACAGTCCCCAATTTCTGTGCTTGCAAATTGTTCCCAAAATGTAAAAAAGCAATTGGGGACAACTTTTAATTATTGCATTGTTTTTTAATTAGATTACTGTTAATTATTTCATTAATTATAAAATGCCCTCGATTTTGTTTCAAATTTGGGGACGTCTTCAAAAGCTGGAAATTATTCTTTTCAGAAAATTTTATAGCTTCCACGGGTGTTTCATCAAAAAGGTTTATAGTACACCTTCCAAAAAAGTATCCGAGTAAGAGATAAATTTCCTTCGTTGGTTTCGTATACTGAAAATTATTTATCATAAAATATGAATTAGGATATGTACAAATATGACTTTCCATATTTCTGTCAACTTTTCAAAAACTCTATTATTCGCAAATCTAAAATAGGAAATTTATCTCTTACTCGAATACTTTTTTGGTGGGTGACGGTTTATGGAGAGGCATCCTGAATTTTTCCCAAGTCTAACTTGATGGACTTAATGAATTTATTTATTTATTAACTTTTACCATGAATTTCAATTAAAAAAATATTATCAATAACATAGCTTCTTTTATATATTTTGTATTTGTGTTTTGTATTTGTATTTCATCATTACAATCTCTAACTTCGGAGTGGAAATTTGTGAAAATTGGTACGATTATAAAAAGCAACTTTTTCATAATACGGTGTAAGTATCAATAAAGATTCGTTACTCAAAGTTGGAGGCATATTACAGGCCTCTCAATTGGTCCTCTTTTTTTTAAATTCCTACCTTCATCAAAGTTTTATTTATATAGCCTAGTATTTTAATGGTTTGATAGACGAAACCTTAACATCTAAAAGAACATTTAACAACTGTTGAAGAAGCAAAACATTTTACTCTATTATTTATAGAGGTAGGAATTTTAAAAAAAGAGGACCAATTGAGAGGCCTGCATATTACAGATGCCACGTTTAACCCTAAATTGTGTAGCGATGGATATTTGGGTCATTTTCAAAATTGGGTGCCATTTGGAAATCTAAGAAGCAAAAATACAATTTCAAAAAATAGGCAGTTTTTCCCCTAATATAAAACATACCTTGTTTCTAATCATTATTTGAGTATTATTCATGCATTTTTCTTTAATATTTTTAGATTTTTTTCATTCTCAGACTATATGAAATTTGTCATATCTGCTACTGAACATTTTCTTTTAAATTTGTACACTTATGTTTAGCACAAAATAATGCAAAGTGATATATTACATAAGTATCGAGTCCTTTTGTCCATATAATATAATCTTTCCCATTTAAAAATATTTTTCATTTTTTAGTTTTTGTTAGTCATGTTTGTTACCAAATTTCTTATGTCTGTTACTTATTATAGTAACATACGTACGCCCTCCAAAAAAAGTATTTGAGCAAGAGAGAAATTTCATATGTTTGTTTCGTATATTAAAAATTATTTATCATAGAATATGAATTAGGCTATGTATAAATATGAATTTCCATATTTCTGTCAGGTTGTGCATTTTTCAAAAACTCGATTATTATTCGCAAATCTAAAATAGGAAATTTCTCTCTTGCTCGAATACTTTTTTGGAGGGTGTACAATCCATTTCAAAGAACAAAAATTCATGTGTCTAAATAATTCCACAAGAACATAAAAAGAGACATTAATTTAGACTAAAAATCTAATGATCTAAATTCAATTGAATAAATAAATAAATAAATATATTTTATACAACTAATTAAGGTAACAGACATGACATGCAGTAAAAATACTTATCAGAAATAGGCTTTTGCTTTTTCAGTCAAATTCTAAAAACTCAAGAAGTCTGTTTATATTTCTTTTTTGAAAATGCTTTAATGGCAAACAGGTGTTGCTATTCTCAAACTTTAATTTTGTTGTTTAAAAAAATGTATGGTAGCAGACCATAGATTTAGGAATACCTAGATGAAGCATCTAATGCTCTTAATTATGTACTTTTTCATCCCCAAAACGCACCTTATTTATAACACTACCATGGCTGCAGTCAATGTAAAATGGAACATTCATTGCACTATCTTAGGAAAATAAATAAATTCTGGGGGAAATATTTAGATACAAGTACATCCTTCAAAAAAAGTATTCGAGCAAGAGAGAAATTTCCTACGCTGGTTTTGTATATTAAAGATTATTTATCATTGAATGTGAATTAGGCTATGTATAAATATGAATTTCCATATTTCTGTCATGTTGTGCGTTTTTCAAAAACTCTATCATTATTTGCAAATCTAAAATAGGAAATTTCTCTCTTGCTCGAATACATTTTTGGAGGGTGTACTTTTGCAAATACAAATTGTTCTAAAATAATTGAATGTACTATTATCATTTATGTTACTGTCATTCTGCACATGCGCATGCCACTATCATGGTTACTGTTTGCAGGCAATAAGTTTTCTCCTGTTATGCTCAATCAATCTAGAGATTCCTATATCTATGTAACAGACATGACATCAATGTCCAAACAGCTATATTTAATTATCAAAAGTCTTATATTTTTCTTAAAACCTTAAAAAAAAAAAAATTTGTACAAAAAAAAAAAAAAAAAAAAAAAAAAAAAAAAAAAAAAAGGTTACTTGAAAAGCTAAGTGGGAAAGATGAGGATTTTCCAAATATCATTAACAAGACATTTATGTTTTTGTGGATGCTGAAAAATTTATCACACTGGCAGAATGAAGTTTACAAATAATTTTAGCTGAAATAAAATCAAAATTGTGGTTAGCATCCTGTTAATTCCATACACACATAATTAAATGTTCTTAATGTATTAATTCTATAGTATTGCATATTTTGGTTAATATTTTTAAGTAAATAAAATCATTCATACTCCTTATTTATCAAATTTTATTTTTTTCACAACTATAATTTTTCTGATAACTAAAAAAAGGTTGAACTTACAAAGTATTTGTTCCATTTAAACACAGATATAAGATATCACTTTAAAACAAACAAGCATCAAATTCAAGTAGGATAAAGGTATAAGGCTAAGAGAAAAATGATGGTACTACTGATGATATAAGAATAATACATTTCTTTCGGAATGGGTTACGCTAAATTTCAGCCAATTGGCATGTCAAGAACTGATTACATTGGTTAAAATAGTCACTGAAATATCATGACTTGTATTCTTAACAATAAAGTTTTTTTTTTATTTTTTTTAAACCTTCTTCCATTACTTTTTCAATTTGAAGTGTTGCTTTAGTAATACAGTATAACCTCAAAGTCAAAGGGACACTGAAAAATTTTGGGATATTGAGTTTTCAAATTATGAGGTGAAATAAAAGTTGGGTTAGTTGTTCAGGGAAAACATATTTATTTCTAGATATCAAGGTTACACTGTACTTGCATTTCCTTAAGGTGAAATGAATTTATTTTATTTTTAAACAGCATTCCAACTTCTTTCTTTTCATTTTATTGCATATTTTCAACTCTCTGCACATACAACTGATAAGTCACTGCAAAACTAACAATTTTCAATCACATCTGGAAGGAGAAAATTCCAGTGGATTTAATTTCAGCCAAGTCTGCCAATTCTAATTACTACTCTTAAAACAAAATACTATTCCTAAAGCAATTGTACAAAGTTTATACTGACTACCTATTTGAATAATGAAATATACATATCATTAATTAAAAATCTGGCATACATATATAGTCTAGTTGATCTTAAGCTCAACAATTAGTTAAGCTTAAACAAATACATTTTGAAAGAAAATGTACAACTAATGAGAAAAGGAAATTATAAGAGAGACTGAAGCTGAAAATGTTCATGGCTACATGATGGGAAAAAATGGAATGATTGATGATTAAAGTACATCTGGCATTTCAATCTTCAGTCTAAAGCATTAGAAGTCATTTTCTAAAACTTTATAAACTGATCATAAGCACTCCTAATAAATAAATGAAGCACAAAACAGTGTACACAGTGCCCAAATTTGGGGAAAATAAATAAATAAATAATACATATTTATTTTTATAAAAGTTTCATAAGTATAACAACGCATAAGTGAGGGAAAGCCTGTTATCACTATCAAAGTTTAAGATCAACACATTTTGAAAAATAATGCAAAGGAATGCAGCCAAGATATGTTTTATTTATAAGTGCAACACACAGTTTGGACATTGAGTATTTGTATGGTATATTGTTTTAAAAGAAATATGGCTATCATAAATTAAGTTTTAAGAAATATCCAGCAAACACACACAGGTTCTCTGAACGTCTATTAACGTTTAGAAGACGTTTTCTGGACGTTAATAGACTTTCAGAGAACCTGTGTGTATTTGCTGGGATATCTTCTAGTTAGAAAGGATTTTACAAGAGCGTTCAGAAAGTAGTACCCATTTAAACATTAACTACCAAAGACTTCTTGGGGAAAAAAAAATAAAAACATGCACAAATAATTATGCTGTTTTCTACATACATTTACCATAAAACAAGATTTTCTATGCCATTTTCCACCTCCAATGCCAGTCCACTTAAAAATTTAAGCACCGTTTCCTTAAATGCTGATGCATATTGTGAAACAATAAATAAATTGCTTTGAGTTATTCAAAATCGTAGGAGAGGGCTTTTGTCAAAAAGGTGTGATCCTTTTGCACAATGATGCTCATTCATACCACAGGGAAACCAAAATATTTCTTCCACCTGTGAAGTAGTGAAGATTTTGAACATCTATCCTACAACCCACATCTGGCTCCCACTGATTATCATTTTTTTTACAAGTAAAAGATTTTTTAGGAGGAAAAATTTTGTAAGGGATGAAGAGCTTGTAGTGGACTTTCTGTATTTGCACTCCTCACCTCTCTGAGGGAGCAGAATATTGCGGTATAGATCTGCCAACTTTTTTTGTGGAAAAGCTGGATTGTCACACACAAACCAAGCTCAAATACAGACCTGCTTCAGATGCACTGTTTGCAAAGTTGCTTATGCAAATGAGATGTTGGAAGGATACATAGGCCACCTAAGTGGACATTTGGAAAAATAAAGTATCCTTTGAAATTAAAAACAGCAAAGGAAGAATAAGAATTTCAATATATGGAAGAAAAGAGAATTTTCAGACAGAGACATTCTATCAAGACTATTCATTACACCTGGTACCAAAGCCCAACAGCTCTGATTTTTGTCCCACTGGTGACAACAAAGCTTTAAATAAAATTATTACTACTCCTGACACATATATCCTCCCCAACATAAATGTAGCGGTTGCTAGATCAGAAAATATTAGTTATCTTTAAAAATAACTTTCAATTTTAATATTTTAAAAGTACCGTATATACTCGAGTATAAGCCGAACCTATAACTTTACTTAGATAAATTTGTTAAAAATCGAAAACCCGAGTATAAGCCGAATATACAAAAACACAGCGCTGAGAAGATCGATCACTCACCAAATATGGAAAATTTCCCTCGCCGAAACATCGCAGTGATGCCTAAATATGACCCGATTCGTTACTGCCTCCAGTGGAGGCGGAGCAACTAACCCTGTGAAAATGGAAAATCCCCAGTAGAAGCGGAGTACAGTGAAAAACTCGCAATGCATCATGAGAAAGCGGGGTTGACTTTGCATTAATGCTCCTTTCGACCAGGAATCTTTCTACCTCACATTTTTTCCCCTAAGTGGGGGAAGCGGGGTAGAGATTTCTTACATGCCGCTTTGCCACGTTTCGTGACGAAATTTGGCTGATGAAGTGGCAATGCAACGAGAAAACTTGAGCACTCAAAAAATCATTCCAGTTGCTTACTTCAGTGTTCTTAACAATCGCCTTACATATCATTTTGCCATTTTGCTTTGCTTCTCGTTTTTACCGAAAGATGTCAGTTCAACGAAGAACAGCATATGAAGCTGGATTTAAGCTCAAAATGGTTGCTTGTGCTTTAGAAACTAACAATTCGGTTGCAGCTCGCCGATTTTCGGTTAATGAAAAACAAGTTCGGATGTGGAGGAAAATCAGGCTTCGTTACAACTTATGCCTAAGCATAAAAAAGCCGCACATGGTTTTTCTGTTGCCTTTCCTCAATTAGAGGAACAACTTCACAAATGGGTGTTATCTATGCGGCAAAATGGCATGATCGTGAACAGAACGATGATCCGAATTCGGTCCCTTAACCTCATGAAGACACCTGCACTCCAGCTGAAGAAACCTAATAACTGTTGCTTCGCCTGGCTGGTGTACACGTTTTATGAAAAGAAACGACCTGTGTTTACGCCAGCGGACAAAGATATCCCAGCACCTGCCGCAGGATTTGGAAGCAAAAGTCGAAAGCTTTCAAAAGTTTGTTATCAACCTTCGAAAACATCACGACTTTGAAATGAGTCAGATTGGAAATATGGACGAGACGCCCGTATGTTTTGACATGCCGTCCAATCAAACAGTTGAAACCAAGGGATCAAAATCTGTAATGATAAAGACAACCGGCCATGAGAAAATGCGTTTCACAGTCATGTTGTGCTGCATGGCGGACGGTGCATGATTACCCCCCGTTATTATTTTTAAGAGGAAAACTCTGCTGAAGAATGCTAAGTTTCCCGGGGGAGTGATTGTCTGGGCTCATGAAAAAGGGTGGATGGATGAGCATGGCACAATAGAGTGGCTGGAAAAAGTGTGGAATAAAAGACCAGGTGCTCTATTGAAGAAGCCCTCCATGTTGGTGTGGGATTCATTCCGTGCTCACCAAACAGCTGAGGTGTTAAATAGAGCAAAAAGCCTGAAGACCTCGCTAGCAGTGATTCCTGCCGGCTTAACATCAATGCTGCAGCCACTAGACGTTTCTTTGAACAAGCCGTTCAAGGACCGACTTCGGGCAAAATGGAACGATTGGATGCAGCTTTGACAAAAGGGGGGAATTTGAAAAAAGTCGACGTAGTGACCATTTTGCACTGGGTGAAACA
Organism: Cheiracanthium punctorium; assembly: GCA_038373885.1. NCBI lineage: Eukaryota > Metazoa > Arthropoda > Arachnida > Araneae > Cheiracanthiidae > Cheiracanthium > Cheiracanthium punctorium. The sequence continues at coordinate 1,046,266 of JAWZYV010015626.1, read as the reverse complement.
AGCGTGGTTAGACATTCCTATGGCAATGATTGCTAGGTCTTTCAAAAAGTGCTGCATCAGCAATGCCATAGATGGTAGTGAAGACGATGCAGTTTTTGAAGACCAGGACGAGGCTGAGTCAGAGAACGAGAAAGAAGACGAGATTCACCCGGATGTACCAATGACGGAAGAGGAATTCCATGAATTGTTCGGACATTCCGACAGCGAATCAGACTTTGATGGATTTTAATTGGGAGTGTAAATTTATCGTAGATGCATATATTTGTTTTTCTTTCTTTATTAATTTGTTTCGACATTAAAATATTCAACTACATTTACTTCGTATTTTGATTAAAAATACCACATGCTCAAACTGGAATAATAAATTTGATAACAATGCAGTCGATAGTTACATAAATGGTAAATTGATTTTTAATTTAATTATGTTTTTGTCTAATCTTTTTAGAAATCGTTCAAGGTCCTTGCTTTCTAAAGTTAAATTTACATTTTTGTGAAAAATGTAATAATTTTGATATTTTTTTTTTGCAAATTTTCTTTTATTTTATGAAAATATTTCTTTTCATCTTTGCCCTGTATTTTTGTTGTTTTTGGTTAGTCTCCTTGTTTCAAACATAAGAAAAGGACCGCGAAAACGGGGAATCCAAGATGGCGGCCGGGTCAATGAATCTTACTTCCCTCCCACCCCCCCTTTTTTTTTAACTAACCCGAGTATAAGCCGACCCTTGACTTTTTAATCAAAATTTTGACCAAAATTTCTTGGCCTATACGGTATTTATTTCTTCTTAAAACAGATCAAACTTCTTGAATCACTGTTTTTCTAAAAATCATATTTTTTCTTATCAACTGCTACTATTTGCAATCTGCACAAATTTGTAGAAACAAAGATTAAGTTTTGTGTAGAGGGTACACTACTTACACTACTCCCCTTTTAAGCAACACAGTTGGGATAGAAGAAAAATAACAGTTTGATTTAAAGATGGATACTTAAAAGTTCCCGGTCACATGTACTGTAAGCTTTTTGAGTGTCATTTAACTTTTTGGAATAAAATGCTATTGGTTTCCAGTCTGCATCTTCATATTGCTGTAGAACAGATCAATTGTGAAATTAGCGGCATCTGTACATAAAGCTAATGATAGATCTGAATTAGAAAAGATTAATAAAGCAGCATTAGCTAAATCTTCTTTACATTTTTTAAAGGACTTTTTTGCTTCTTCTGTCCAAGGAATTTTTGTGTTATCTTTTTTGTCGAACCTTTCAAGTATTCATTAAAGGGAGCTTGAATTTTAGCTGCATCTTTTAAATATCTTCTATAAAAGTTAATCATTCTTAAAAATTTACGAAGCTTGTGAATAGTTTCAGGACGTTTATAATTTGTTATGGCTTGTATTTTTTCTGGAAGAGGTTTTGAGCTGTTTGGTGTTACTAAATAACCAAAAAATTCTAATTTCTCTACTCTCATGATTGTATAGGTTGATACGCAGACCATATTGCTGATTTCTATTAAATACTTAAGTAAGATTCTTTTTGTGTTGTTCTTCGGTTTCCGATGCTATTGAGATATCATCCAAGCAAGGATGTATTTAGGGGTGACAGGGGGTCCGAACCCCCCTATGAAATTTTGTTAGTAGAATGATGATATAGACTTTTGGTGGAAAATTCTGCCCTTTTTATCATTTGGACCCCTCAAAAAGGTTTTTCTGGATACCTTCCTGCATCCAAGTACGAAAAAGTAAAATCTAGTCCAAAGAAAACTTCATTAATGAATCTTTGAAAAGTGGAGGGAACATTTCTTAAGCTAAAACTCATTACATTAAATTCGAAAAGTCCAAATGGTGTTATTATGGCTGTTTTCTGTTTATCTTCTGCTATTGGAATTTGGTAATAAGCTTTAAGCAAATGAAGTTTGGAAAATATCTTTTTGCCTTTTAAAATGTAATGGAAGTCTTCAATTCTGGGCAAAGGGTAGCGATCTGATACTGTAACATGATTCAAGCAGCGATAATCTACGCATTAATTTATTTGTAAGAGTGAATTGAAAGTACACTGCTGTTACCACATGGGAATGTTTGCAATGTGTGCCAGAAAGCATTCACTTAGCAGTGTGCATTAAACGTACACTACCGTTATCACACAGGTGAGAAGCCTTATGTTTGCAAGATGTGTGAGAAAGTGTGCTCTCAGCTGAGTGAATTAAGAGTTTAGACGGGGACTAGCTGAGAAAGAGGCTTTATTCTTGCAAGAAAACAATTACCCAGAAGTCTGCACTGAATTATCACTATAAGTGTTTACATTTCCGGCTAATGATATAGTGTACTTTTAATTCACTCAGCTGAGTGCACGCTTTCTGACATACCTTGCAAACATAAGGCTTCTTTCCTGTGTGATAATGGTAAGGCACTTTTAAATGCACACTGCTGAATGAGTGCTTTCTGCACACATCGCAAACATAAGGTTTCTATTCCATGTGGTAACAGCAGTGTATTTTGAATTCACTCTTCCGAAAAAACGAAAATGCAGAGATTATTGCTACTTGAATCAAATTACAGTATCAGATCGCTACCCTTTACCCAGAATTACAACACCTTTCAAATTATGGGAATTTCCCTTCTTTCTGTTTGGTTTATGCAACAGGGCTCAAACATTTCAAAGTTTGTTTCTGAAATGCTGCAAGGTTTAAATTTTGCATTTGCTTACTTAGACGACATTTAGATCACCAGTATAAATGAGGAAGAGCATTTAGCTTATTGCGAAATGCTGTTCCAGAAACTGAACACATACGACATTTGGATAAGTCTGTCTGAAAGCATACTTGGAGTTGAAGAGTTATCATTTTTAGGTTACTTAGCTAATGAACATAGCATCAAATCACTACCAGATAAAGTTAAACCAACTTGAGAAGAGTTTTAGGACTTTTAAATTATTATTATTACAAACATAATATTCCACACAATGCTAAATTGCAAGCACCCTTAAATGAACTTTTGAAAGGCTATAAACACAATAGCAAAGATCAATTGACTGGTCTGCTGAAACTCTAGAGGCATTCAAGAACTGTAAAGAATAGTTAGCCAATGCCATGTTGTAAATTGAGACACACAGCTCTGCTTGTATACAATTGCTAATAGTATCTTGGGAATTTATTGCACCAAAGCAGTTTGAAGCAAGGACAATTTTTCACTGAGCCTTTAGCATTCCATTCTGCTAAGCTCACACCTACGTAGCAGTAATGGTCCACTTATGATAAAGAAATATACTCTATTTATGCATCTATAAAACATTTTAAACAATAGGTATACCCATGCCTTCACAATTTTTACAGATCATAAGCCTCTCATTTTCGCCCTTAATCAGAAAGATGATAAATGCTCTTCAAGGAACTAAAACATGTACATCAGTCAATTTAGTGGAGTGGAGAGCATTACTTTTCACAGCACTTTAGATTATTCCTGAATAAATGATCCCTTTATACTGTGAAAGATTCACCCACAAAATTTGCCCCTACATTAAGATATGCCCCTACGATGCCTCGATATGTTATATAACTTATCTCAGCCACACATGAGGAATACAGCTAAACTGCTCAGGACTTGCATCATTTAACTTGGCATACAAAAAGATTCATGGATGTGGGCAAAATATTGCATTCCTCATCAACAGACTAGGACGCAAAAACATATTTCAAGTCCTACACAAAATTTCACACTTCGAGATAGATTCAGGGTGTCTACTATTGTTAGGAGACAAAAATAGTAGCTTTAGTAGCCTCACAAATGTAAAAAAGTTGCAAAAATAGTATTCTTTTTCTTAATTTTAGTAGCCAAAATGGTAGCACATTTTTCAAAGTTTAGTTCAAAATATATTACTGACATCATATTAAAAATACATGCACAAAATTAAATAATTAAATTAATTTTTTAAAAATTTTCTCTTTAATATTTTCTCTTGCATATACGATCGAACTTCTCATAAATCATACACTCTTTGAATACAAGTGATATTATAAATTTTGTAGTAACATTAAGTTAAAAACAGAATGAACAAAGCTAAATTATTTTAAAAATCTTAATATTTTCTTGTTCTTTCATTTACATAATACTTTTAATGAATACAAAACTATATCATTATGACCAAATCATTGTTTGGCAGAATGGAATAGCTGTGACATGCAAATAAACAGTTCTAGGGAGGCTTCTAGGAGTTACTCTGATAGTGGATGAATTTTGGAAAAGAAAGAGAAATACAGAAGGGGACTGGAAATCCAGAATGCTCATGAATGCAGTTATTCCGGATTTCATAAATTTGGGATACCTACTGCAAATTCTACCGATTTCCGGAAGTCTTCTGGGGTACTCTGCCGGTCCTACCATGCCGTGTGTTAGTGTTCATTATGTTAATGTTAACCAAAATTCTATTAAATTAAGTTTTAAATATACATACACATGTATTCCTGTTTAAGAAAAAATGAATACAGTACTAGAGTGTTAAAAATATAAAACCTACTAAAAATTCAGAAGCAAAGTTACTGAGCCAAGCGAGTATTATTTCTGACATATTTGACAATTGTTACAGTTACACTCACCCACATTACTCCAGGTACTGGTGATTAATTAATTCTCCACCCATTAAATGAAAACAAAGATAAGAGTGATTTGGTCTGTTTAGTGGGTTTTATTCTTTTCACAGAACTATGGTTAGTGGAGAAAAGTTAGATCACATTCGCTAAGCATAAGTAGATCCAGATCGAAGGAGGTGAGGGGGAAATCGGAAACTGCTGTATCGGTCCTTTGCGATATGGTATTTTGATCGGAAGCTATAAGACTGAATGAAGATACATTAAATGAAAGTTTAAAGTTAAACATGTTACATATTGGGTGAAAATATGTAACATGTTTTGAAGAATGTGACATGTTGACAGCATTGAAGGCTGGCCAGACCAATCAATAGGCTGGCAAATTGCTAACAGTTCTATTAGGACTTTAGTTCATGAACAAAGAAGAGTTTTATGTAACTGTAGCTGAATTAGTATATGATGTACCACTGAGATTACCTGGCAAATTCTTCCAATCTTATTCAGCAGGATCCACGTTCCTAACTTTATCTGGCAAATAAAACATCAAATGCAACAACTAGTGGCACAACAGACTTTTTTACAGAAAAGAGAGCGAATCTTCGTTCTGAAGCTGTGGCTACTTATACAGATGTATTCATTTGATGAAACTATGATCGCAAAATCTGGCTATACAAGCATATCTCTGAACCATCTTCCAGTTCATTTCCACCTAGGGAGTGGGTACTGCAGCATATTTGGTGTACTTATGCTTCTCATTCTTCTGAGGAAGCAGATTGTTGCAATGCACAGCCTTTCAGCCAACTTTTTTTGGGTGAAAGACAGATTGTTGCGCACAGACCTGCTTCAGAGGTGCAGTTTGTGAGGTTGCTTATGCAAATGAGTCGCTGGCATGATATATAAGTCTAGAGGTCTGCACTGCAAGGAAATCGCGGCGGAGGCGTAACGACCTCAGAAACCCGGCGGCGCGCCGCGGAAATTTTTTTGAGAAAGAGCATAATGAAAATGGGCTTATGCGTGCAAACACACACACACACACACACACCTATGTATAAATGGACGTTAAAAGATTTTTTTTAAGATTAAAGCTAGTCTTGAGTATCATTTTCTGTTGTTGTGGGATTACGGCCAATTAGCTACATGTAGGCTCTAGGTCGAGGTGTGGAGTGCTCTACGTGCTGGTCTTTCTAAGGTGTCCTAACAAGCATTTCGGAGGAAACGACAGAAACCTCCGAACGGTTAGGTCGACGAACACGACCTGGGTTTGAACCAGGCCCCTTCCGTCTCCCAGTTCTGAGCACTATGCTCTCGGCCAGAGGTGGAGCTCCAGAGTATAAGCCTGCCATTTCAGTGCACTTTTAAAACATTTCTACTGAATAACTGAAACAATAGATTTATCAAAATCGGATAGGTTTATATTGCTCATATTGCACAATCACGATACATTTAGGTGTCAGTGTACAATTGATACATTTACTTTTACGCGTTTTTTTTTTTTCTCTCCACTACCTTCTCATATACCATTCCAAACCTATAATGTTTTTTTGAGGTAAAAAGCAATGTTTAAGCAGTTTTTAAAGCAATTAAATTACACCATTGACTCAAAAAATTCAAATGGTATTTTTACAAGTTACTAGTGTTAACCTTTTAGAGACCGAATTCAGACCCAGCCATATTTTGAATTCGCTTTCTGCATATTTTGCCTTCTAATGCGTTAATTAAAGGATATCAGTCATTTAAACGGGGAAAAATTGTATACAATTTTCCCTGTGTTCGCAATTGTGAGAATTGGTCATTTCCTCGACATCCTGACTAATGACTTCTGACAAACTTTTACATTGGTTCCAAAAACGGAATATAGCATAGCTGCCAACCGTTCCATTTTTATCGGAACATTTCCCACCACCAGGGGTAGAATCTGGTGATTTTTTTCGGTTGTCCATTGTGCAATCACTGAAATTATTTTGGTTTCCGCAAATGAAGTTTCTTGCCCATAAAATTTTCGCTACACAAATTTTTTTAAGAACATGCGGCCGTTATAATGAAAATAAGCTGACAAACGTTTATTCATAAAATTGCCATTACTATTCCGAAATGAAAATAGAAATAGAAAGAAGTTCAGAATTAAAATAGGAATAGGAAACTGTATTTTCAAGCTAAGGCAGCGGTTCTGAACCTTTTAACGTCGCGCCCCTCAACAAAGGCTAACTTACGGTGGCATCCCCCCCCCACCCCCTCACATTTTTCAGCATACATTCAGTTTTTTAATCTTTAGCAATGAACATTTAGTCCAATGTTCTACAAAATAATGCTATCAGTAAAGTTTGAATGAACATTTTAAGCAAAAATGGATATATTTTTCAGTAAAAATGAGAGTAAATAAGATGATTTTTTAAAAACATTCATCACTACTTGCTCTTTGGTTTTTCTCGCCCTCCCCCTGCAAACGCTCTGTGCCACCTTTGGGGGGCGCGCCCCACAGGTTGAGAAATGCTGAGCTAAGGAGTAAAAATGGGAATAGTTGTTTTTCTTGGTTGCCCGACAGGCGACTGATTTTATTGTTTTACCCGCCCATTTAAAAATCTGATTGTCCTGGGCAAGCGAGCAACAGTAAATTTCGACCCCTGCCCACCACTAATTTTCCCTCGGCAATTTAATCTTGGAATCAGTCCAAATTTTTAATTCAAAATAAAATTGTTCAAAAATAGTGGTAGAAAATGTTCCGCTAAAAACGGAACGGTTGGAAGCTATATAGTGATGGGTAGCTGAAATATGTGTTCTCTAACCTTTTTATTGCCATGAACCGGTCAACGTTTGATAATTATACCATGGCCTGCTGAGGAGGGTGGGGCGGGGGGGGGGGGGGGGAGAGAGGGGGCGTCGAATGTTTCTAATTTAGATTGGTTTGATTTAATAACTTTAATTGTATTTAAACATGCCTCCAAAATAAAATACAGTTACACACACACACAAAAAAAAAATTAATAGAAAGTGATGCAGCATTTCAACCGGCAGAGGTGTTTGGAATAGTTTTAAGGAAAGGACATTTATTGTGTATTTTATGACTGCAGTTTTAATTCATGATCTTGAAATCTTAAAGAAACAACAAAAAGAAAAGAGAAATGTTAAAAGAATTACAATATGTTTTTTGTTGCAAAGGTATAAATCAGCACAAAGACAACAAAGTCGCAAAAACACGAGAGAAATAAACCAAAGTAAATAAAATCTGAAGTATTTAATGTTCCTTGACGGTCCGGTACTATTTGATACGAGGACCGGGGCCGGTCTGTGACTCGGCGGTTGGGGACCAACGGCTTGAATAATAAATGAAATATTAAGAATTAATGAATGTTTATTTTTTAAATTTAAATAAAGATATGAATTAAGTTTGAAAAGGGGGAGGGCGGTTCAAGATAGCTCTGTAAAAATTTATGAAAATGATTATATTTATGATTTTTTCCCAGTTTCCCACTAATGATAGAAATGTAACTTGCATTTCAAACAATCAAGTCATCTTTTAACTTTATCTGCTATTTTTTTCAAGTCAATATTGATAAAATTTAATTTTTCAATTTAAAAAAAAAATTTTTGGTGTTCTTAATTGGAAACATTGGCCAGTAAAAGGTTAAGTATCTGGAAAAAAAATAAGCAGTTGAAAGTTTAGGTACAATTTTTTTTAAAGTTCTGAAGCTGATATTGTACACTGCGGCATACAATCGGCGTTCTTTGTCGGCGCGCCGGTCTAGACCTCGGTGGCGTGGCGGCGCAGAACTCTATATAAGGCTAGCTAAGCGGACATTTGGGCAGCTACAGGTTGCCTCCGCAGAGGATTTGGTTTATTTTTGTGATGATTTTAACGTCTGTAAAATTTACTTTTAAGTGTGTGTTTAAATAAAAAATATTTGCTTAATGTTATGTGTCATTTTCAAGACACTTTCATGCATACAAATGAAACTGGCTTGGATACCTGAGACCACTTCAAGTTTAAGGAAACAAGCTAAGTCTGAATGGACTGATGGCAGGGGTGTATAATGAAAGCATACAAAACCTTGTTTTATGGTTTTGGTGAGTGAGGAAATGTATGGGGTGACTAAGCGAGAAAACAGTTTAATGTATGTACATGTAATAATAGCAAGTTTGTTACCAAAGCTTTAGTGGTTATTTTTTAATTATTAAACGGGTACTTCTTTCTGGATATCTGTCATAGTTTATACTATAGCCTTCCTAAAATATTAGGTTGTAACGAAAGTTTTCCGCCACTGCACGTATTGCCTGCACAAGCAGTTCGCGTTGGTGTCTTTGCCAATATTTTGCGAAACGATTTTTGTTATTTGAAAGAAAAAGACTTGTTTTACAGCACTGTGTTGTGAAATCTGTAAAAAAATATCATTATGATTAAGTATAAAGTGTCTGAAATGAAACTATCACGCTACCAGATTGAACCATCATTTACTCTCAGTTCTGTTGCAAAAAGTCAGCTACAGAATGACACCGAATGATGTGTACAGCTTAAGGTACTAGTGTTGTATCATATGACACTGTGAAGATTTGGTACCGAAAGTTCAAAAAAGAGGACTGGGACATTAAAGAAGCAGAGCGCTTTGGCCGGCCTAATGATGCTGATGAGACCCGCCTACGACAATCTGTGGAAGAAGATAAAATATTCATCCACTCGAGAGTGCTAAAAGAGTTAGACTTTAGTGCCATGTCCATTAGTGGCGCTAAGCATCGCATTAAATTGGCATATAAGGTCAATAGCTAGGTACCGCGTGAGCTGACTCAAGCAAATCTGGTGGAAAACTTTCGTTACAACCTGATATAAATAATTCTGTATAAAACATAAAAGGGTACAAATAATTCTACATACATTAAAAAAAAAAGTTTTATTTCTTCAGGAATGATATGAAATTCCTGAACATACAGGCTTGATTTATATTTCACTTTAAAAGAGATATACTTTGCTTCTTTTGGAACATACCAAGAATCATACTATTTTGCTGTTTTAAATAAAACCGATTCAAATTTTAACTTCTAATATCAGTTTTATTGAACTTTTTTACTAATTTGATCTTCCCTCTTTAATAATACTTAATATGATTATCAACTATTAGTAGAATATACTAAAATTGGTTTTTTAAAAAGCGTCTATGACATTTGAAGAAAACTACTCACAACTTAAGATTGTTTGGTCTACTCTCTAAATGTATCATTTCAGCAGTGCTTATTAATAGACTTTGATATATAAGCTATTGGGATTTGTGATATGCATTGTGAGAGAAGTATTTTTTAATTGAGCTTAATGTTACCATTATAACTAACAGAAAATACCTGAAAAAAATGTAATAAATTTCTAGAATATTATAGATTTATATTATTATCAGAAATAATTAGATATTTTATCGTATAGTTATTTGCTATATAATTACATGTTTGCATACACATGCAATTATATGCAAATGCACAAGTGATTAAAAAGTTGATAAACTAGATATTCATTAGCTGATAATTCTTATTTTACAATTTAATCAGAAATAAATAGCAATTCAAGCCTCCTGGAGGTTATTTTTTTATTCTTCCTAATTATGAAACGTGATTCATATTTTAACCTTAAGACAACTTAGTTAACCATACTTACAAACTTTGTATGAGAAACACATTTTACAGATGCATGTGCAATATCCCCCATTTTCTTTGTATATTAACGAAATATTTACTCTTCCAGAATGCACTGCTACAGTATGGAAATCAGTTATAAAACTTTTAATATAGAGCTTTAACATCAATATTTACAGTTCCAAGGCAATGATTAAAAAAAACAAACATTAAATAATATTTTCCCCCCTGTTCTAAACACTAATTTGGCATGAAAACTATTTATATTAAGCAATTAAATTAATTTTGTTTTCATATGACAGCAAAAAAAAAGGGTCTATCAGGATTTTCAGCTTTAAAAATTGCACAAATTAAGTGGTGTAATTTAGCTTTAAAAATTACATAATAAATAACATACATTAAATGGGGTAGAAATAAGTAAGAAACAATAAAAGCCTGAAGTCAAAATTTCTCGACAGTACAATGAGTAACTGACAACAAATCCCCGAATCTTGCATCTGAAATTCAGTACATCTTATGGAGAAAAAAAAATTAACATAGCTAAAGAATGGTAATAACTATAGCACCGGATTTCAATGACATTTGCATTTTTTTTTAAATTTTGGGACATTATTTTGTATTTTATACTTTTATTAATTTGGGGTCATTTTTTAAAGACATGTAAAATTTTTCTAATAGTTTTTCATTTTATTGCACGGGTCAGAATCACAAGTCATTAGTAACTTTCATAATATCCTGCAAACTATTTCCCATCAAAATAAAAAACTTATGTGAATAATTAATAATTATTTAAACAGAGTAGTGAAGTTAAAATAATATTGTAATTGTTCTACAATGCTTAACAGAAAAAGAACATTTAACTCTATAATTAAGTTAATTTCTTATGTTAAAGCTAGACGAAGCTGTAGTCATTCAGTAGATTTTTCTTCAACAGGGGAAAACAGGGAATTTGAGGTCAAAAGTAGGGAAATTTGTTCCTAAATGTTCCGAGTCTGTCTGCTGATGGAAAATAATAGGTGGTGAGAGTTTTATATTGTCTGGCGATAGAATCAATAGTGTTTAATGAAATGCCTAAAACCAAGCCATCTAAATCTTGCCATTTGCGGAAATTTATTTTGGAGTTCGGAGAAAATGTGTTTCCTACAGATGGAGAAATTTTTTTGAATTGTTTTTCAGCTGCAACTTATGTGAAATAAGTTGCAGCTGAAAAACAATTCCCTGTTGTTCAGCATAGTGGAAGAGATAAACATATACGAGCTCTTAAACATGCTGAATCGAAAAAGCAAGCAACTCAACTTTTGCTTGCCCAAAGTGCATCCTCAAGTGGATCAAAGAAGTCACTTTTTTATAAAGAGTTATGCGAAGTTTTAGTATCTGCAAACATTCCTCTAGACAAACTGAACAATTCTACATTTCGCCACTTTTTAGAAAAACATACGGGCTATGTGGTGCCGGATGAATCTACCTTATGCAAAAACTACATTGACGACTGTTATGTTGAAACTTCGGAGAAAATTAGACACTGTGTGAAAGATAAAAAAATATTTGTGTTGATTACAGAAACGAATGATGCTGACGGTCGTTTCGTAGCAAGAGTTATAATTGGGACACTGGAGCCAGACAAACTTAAAATATTTTTGTTAAATGTTGATGAACTACATCACATATGGGCAACCGCTGGCTGGATGTGGCCCACAACGGCTTTAGATCCGGCCCGCGGCACATATGAAACCTTGAATAAAACCCATAAAGATGATTCAAAATCCCATAAAGTTCCCAAATAATACGGCCCGCGACCCCGCTAGCATCCTGACATTTGGCCCGCGACTTCACTAACATCCTAAAATTTGGCCCACAACTTCTCAAAGGTTGCCCATACCTGAACTAGATAAAGTAAATCCCTCTGCAATTTGTCAGTTATTTGACAAATAGCTACATAGTTTATGGCCGAATGGTGTATAGCACAATGATGTTCTTCTATTTCTTTCTGATGCTGTGCCATATATGGCTGGAAAGTCAATTAAAGGATTTTATCCTAAGTTGATTCATGTAAGTTGTCTTGCACATGTATTGCAGAAGAGATACGTGCAAATGATCCTGATGTCGACAATCTAGTGTCTAAAGTTAAAAAAATTTTTTCTGAAAGCTCCATCCTGCTGGGAATGTTTTACGTCTACAGCTCCTAGTCTTGCTTTGCCCCCAAAGCCAGTGATTACGCACTGGGGTACCTGGCTAAATGCGTGTACATACTATAGCAAAAATTTTCTGTGAAGTCTATTGTAAATAGTTTTGATGTTGAAGATGCTGCTTCAATTAAAATTGCACAAAATGCTTTCTCTTCTGATAAAATTGAAGGAAACTTGGCATTTATTAAATCTAATTTTAGTACCTTATGTTCAACAATCACAAGCTTAGAAAAACAAGATTTGAAACTTGTCGATGCGATAAGCTATATTGATAATGTAGTTTTGAAAAGGCAAAAGGAAAAGTTAGAGTACAATTGAAAAGTTTAACAAGGTTATAGAAAAAAATTATGGCTTCCAGACAATAAGAAAAATCTCTTATCTTAACAGGTGAAATGGCGATTTTTGAAATCGAAGAGTTGTCAGTAAGTGATTTTCTTCATTTATGCACAGATCACATCAGTAGACATTGAAAGAAGTTTCTCTAGATACAAAAATTTACTCACAGACCAGAGGCACTCTTTCACATTCGATAAAATTAAAAAAACATATATGCAATGTAATTCTGATCTCTTGTAATTTTGTAAAATTTAAAATTTGAATTGCATTGAAATTTATGCCTATACACAGAGAAAAATCTAGTATCATTATATTTTACCTTTCTTTAGTATTTTGTGATTTTACATTTTCAAATTTTAGTGAATATTTATCTGTTTCTTTAAATATATATTAGTTAGTTGTCAATATACAGACAGATGTATATTTTTCTTTAATTTTTTTATTATTTCATATTTGTTTTAAATATTAATATGTTACATATCAGTTTCTTTAAATAAATATGTTTTAATGTAACAAAAGGTATTTTTATTAATAAATTATTTGTTTAGATTGAAATATTTGTTTAAATATTAGTGCACTTGGGATATTTTTTGATGTTTTTAAGGGCATTTTTTGGGTCATCAAAATCCAGGCTTTAGTAATAACATATTTCAAGTGCATAAAAATTTTAGGAATTCAATAAATATATACTAGAAAAATCATCATCACAAACAGATATTAAAAATAACAAAATAGGAAGCTCAAAAAGGAATTATTCTTCATGGATAATCCAGATTTCATAAAATTTTTTAAGCATTTCTTGAAAGTGTAACAACTTATTTTTAAGTGTATAAAATACTTAAAGCTTAATATATTAAGTAAAGCTGACCAGAATATATGGTGGGTAGCACACTGTACAACAGTTTTGGGTTCAACTCCGCACAGTTGGGGTTCGATCCCAACTGGGCGTGGTGGTAATATTGTCCATCTTTTCATAGGGAGCAATGTTGGTCCACCTACTAGGTGCCCCCATAATAAAGAGACCAACAACTCCAGCCTTAGTAGCGGATAATGCCTCCAAGACAGAGGCTGGCCAATGGAAAAAAATATACATATTAATAAATAGAGAGTATGTACACAAATATACACACACTAGTTTTTACATTAAAATTTTGATTTTTTTTATAACTCACCAGCCTTTAACTGCCTGCATTCAAAATAGTTTTAACATAAAAGTACCTATAATTATAAAAGATGAATGAGATGATTAACATGAATTATATACACATTAAGTACATCGTTTTGAAAGCTCTTGGCACAGACACAGTATAAAACAGCATTGAGTCTCTAACTGTTCTCTATGGTATGATAAAAATTCAACATTTACTTTGTGACAACATGAGAATAAGTATACTTTAATGAGTGAAAAAAGCAAAGAATAATTAATGTATTTAATCAGCAGAAAATAATTCTAGAAGCTATATGAAGTCTTGATTTTCTAACATTAAAAGTAAAATTCTCTAAATTACAAAACATCTTCATACACAAATTTAAACAGTAACTTTAAAAGTTATAAAAAATTTTCTTAGTTATAAAACAATAACTATTTACAAGATACCTTTATAAATTTGATGAACAACAAATCCCACAGACAACTCTCCTATGTTTAACATATACATCTGAAATAGTAATTACATACCTTGGTTATAAATAATCAATATCATAAAAATATCACAGTAAAAAAGTAGTGTGTAGAAGGGTATTGCTGCACTTCATAATGCTCAATTAATTACTTAGAAAGCAATTAGTTTTTAGCCTGTACTTGAGCAATTCGTGCAGCAGCCCTGTCTACACACTGTCTCATGTGTCACAAAGCAGTAAATGCTTCAGTCACCACACTTGGTGGTCTAGGTCTAGGAGAATGTGAATCTTCAGTGCCATGATTTCGTATATGAGGAAAATGTCTCTGGCGAGGTGCATAATATTCTGAATCTGAATGAGCATAATGATGCTGGGGAGAAGGTTCAGGCCTATAAGTAGCTCTGGGAAAAAGTCTATCATTATGATCCCCATAGTATCTATAACATTCCTTAGAAGTCTGTGATGGGCGTGATGTAGATGTTTCAGGTCTAAATCGATTTTGCCTTTTAATGTGTATGACACGTGTGCCCTTCTCTGTAGGTAATCGAAATGGCTTTGTGCTCTAAAAGAGAAAATATAATATAGTACGCATCAAAAGAAAAAGCTGGTACATATAATTTAAAGAATATTATTATTCACCTCTCTTTTAGTTTTCCCACTAATTACTCTTTCATATTCTTCTCTTTTCTTTCGATCCTATATAAAATAAAAGACATTTATATAATACACATTCACAAAAATAAGCACATAATACTTTTTAAAAAGATTTCAAAACATGGAGAACGGCAGTTCAGTGTATGCAGGAAGTTCTAGTAAACAGTCCACTTGTCATGATAGAAGGCAATTTTATTGCTTCTAGAACTCCGTCAAACAATCTGTGATACAAAATTCACAGGCACCAACAGTCTTTGACTTGCTCATAACAGTCCGCTGAGTACACAAGCTTTCACAGGTGCTGTATTTCACATACAACAAAATAATTCCAAAAGCTAAAATTCAGTGGAAATTCATGAGGATAAAAATAAACAGTCCCTCAGGACTCAGCAACGAAGAATTCACACACAGCATTCAAAAACAAGCTTATCGAAACAAGCAAAATATTGATTCTATAAACGCCAATACAGAGGCTTATGCTCTAGCGGAACAGATACGCCTGTTTCTTATAGCAGTCAACAGCAGATTAGACTCAAATTCGGCTGTCCTGCCATTTTTATATAGGTATCCCTGATGTTAGGCAAAAGGAGGTGGACTGATAAGGGCCATTTTTCGCCCATCAGCTGATTGATGTGACATATATATTTAAGAAAAGTATACTCCATAACCAAGAAGAAAACATAGTTACTTCAAATAAAAACTGAAATTCGTAGTATAAATAAATTAAATAATTATCTAAGCATTACATACGTTTATTAACCAATAATGAAAAATAATTAGTTCTCACACTTAATAATATTTTTTTAAATTAATATTCTTCCTTGTTTGCTTTATCCGAATCACTATCGGACCATCCTTCAGCAGCAGCATCTTGTAGTGCATAGGCATACTCAAACCACTCTCGCGTGGAACGTATTACGTATTGGATAAAGGCGCAAACTGAACCAAAACAAATAAATGCTCAAATACAAGCTTATAATGAGTAGAATAACTGAGCGTCAAAGTTAAGATGGTTCATGGAATGCTTTGTAAAAAAAAAAAAAAAATTTCTAAGATAAAAAAAAAACAACAAAAATGCATAAAAAGGGCTAAATACTCTTTTTCTTGGCAATAATTTCTTAAGCATGCTTTATTATTTATGCTGTAAATCTTGTATAATACAAAAGTACCCATCTTTAAGTGTACAAATAAATTCAATAATAGTCCGACCATCATACACTCAAAAAAAAAAAAGTTTTAATTTCCGACTATTATTGAATTTATTTGTACATTTAAAGACGTATTTTCTTATTATAGAAGATTTACAGCATAAATAATAAAGAATGCTTATTGCCAAGAAAAAGAGTATTTAGCCCTTTATATGCATTTTTGTTGTTTTTTTTAATCTTTGAATCATTTTCTTTACGAGGCGTTCCATGAACCATCTTAACTTTATGCTCAGTTATTCTACTCATTATAAGCTTGTATCTGAGCATTTATTTGTTTTGGTTCAGTGTGTGCCTCTACCCAATATGTAATACGTTCTGCACGAGAGTGGTTTGAGTATGCCCATGCACTACAAGATGCTGCCGCTGAAGGATGGCCCGATAGCGATTCGGATGAAGCAAACAAGGAAGATTAATAAAAAATATATATATTATTACGTGTGAAAACTGATTATTTTCGATTATTGGTTAATAAACATACATAATGCTTAGATAATTATTTAATTTATTTATACCACGAATTTCAGTTTTTATTTGAAATAACTATGTTTTCTTTGTTATGGAGTATACTCTTCTTAAATATATATGTCACATCAATTGGCTGATGGGCGAAAAATTACAATCAACCCACCTCCTTACCAGAAAGAACCATTAGGCAGAATTTCCAGAAAGAGCCATTTTGCTGAAGAATCCCGATAAAGTGCAAATTTTGATTACCTCATAGGTAAATGAGTAATGTTAGGCTATTGCGTAATACTAATGCCGGGAAACAAACATTACAGGCCCCTTTGGTAAGACTGCTCCAAATGTCCAAAATGTTGTCAAGCTTGGCACCACAAATAAGTCCCCAAAAGTGAAGTCCTCTAAGCTCTAGCACCAATATTTCTTGAAATTTCCAGAAGACCCTATGTTAACCAATGGGGGCATGCAAAACTACATATCTCGCATTATAGTTAATCGATTTTGATGTAATAAAATACAAAATTTAATTATTTGACATGTAGAATACAAATTTTAGATTACTGGATGGCTAAAATTCAGACTGCTGGATGAATTTTCGGAAGAACAATCCGAAAATTCATCACAATATCCATGGTCTATGATATGGAGAAAAGCCATTGAAATACAAAATGTTTACTTCTTTTAATCTTTCAGAAAGGGTCAATTTTCAATTTCATAGTTATTCCAAACAGACATCATAAGAAATACGAAATCATTTGCTGGTGACATAAATTTTTACATCAAAGATAATTAATTTTAGTTTGTGTAATGTGAAATTCTGTTTGGGTAATGTGTTTGAATAATGTGATACCTTAAACTCGTGAAAAACAAGTCTTAAAATACCCACTTTCCAGCTCATCAGACATTTGGTAAGGTTCTAGAATAGAAAATTCTGAAAAATTGCAGAAGATAGGGGAGTGAGTGAATTTAGAATTTTGAAGTTGCCTCCTGATGTCACTATATATTCATATGACATTTCAAGAAAATAATTTGAAGGGTGTGGCTGTGCAAGCATAATTACCTTAAAAGATTTTGTTTTGGAATGATACAACCTGGAACTGTTAGAGATGAACATTTCTGGACTTTTATTATATAGATTATTTTTGCGTTCATTATTTACAGACACACTAATGAGTTAATGCATGATCATTATTTATAATTTATTTTGCACAGGGGCATAGCCAAGGGGGGGGGGGATTACGGGGTCATAATCCCCCATGAGGAATTTTTTGCTATACAAAAGTGTATTCTTCACTACATTATCACACACACGTATACATATATATGAGTTGTAGTAGTCGTAACCTTCCCCATGAAAAATTTCTGGCTACACCCCTGATTTTGCATCATAAGAAATAATAAAAAATGCAAAAATTTTGAAAAACTCTTAGAGAATCTATTATTTTCTGTTGCATAATTAATAGTACATTATAATTAAGAATAGGCAATTTTTATCATTAATTAAAACATAAATAGAAGACATAGTTAAGACGTTACAATTAAAACAACAAAAAATTAAGAGTAATACATGCATATGATGTCATATAACTTGATATACAGAAATAATTAAAAGTAATGCTTCAAAATTATAAATACAATAAAGCACCATTTATATGTTTCTTATTTATGACTTTTACATTTATATGTCACTTTTGTGAAGTCCCGATTCATTTCTATTCATTTTAATGCAAATACGCTTCATTCATACAATGCACAATTTCAGTTATTGGTTGTTTTTCACCTTCCTAAACCTGAAAATTTTGTGTCTCAGTCATTATTTTCCTATTTAGCTTTTCCTAAAAAGAATGTCTAATAAAGGATGCAAGGAGAGATGTGCCTTTAACCATCTTACTTTAAACACACAGTCGACTATATTGAAAAAACATTTCATGAACTTAATTCAATCTATAATATTTTCATTAATAATTAAAGATAATCAGATGACTATGAAATATTTCTTTTAATTCAATGTCTGTTTGAATCATATCTAATGGGTAGTTATGTGTATCATATTTATAGTAGATATGCAGCAATCAAGATATAGTACAGTAAAGATATGATTTGTTTCACTTTTATGGTAAGTGTTTAATTTTTTTTTAATTCAGTTATTGTTTTCATTGTATAAGTACCTGAAAACAGCTTAAAATTATTATATTTACGTAATATGTGTTTTTATTTATACCTCGTTTTAGATCGATCCCTGGAAAGATGCATAAATGGTGTTTTACCGTATTTCACAAATGTAGTGTTAGAAAATAATAGCACTTTTATATTACATTACTCTTAAAAATATCCAAGTCATTCACACTCACTGCTTAACATTTAAATCTACTAAATTTAGAAATAAGTAATTAATTAATAATAATGATGTAAAAATCTATAGTTTAAGTGCTAGTGTAAACAGGTAAAAATATTGCTGAATTAGAACTTACAACATAACTGATCAAACAACTAGCAGGTATCCAGACAACAAGAGATACAATGACAACTGTTCCAACAATATTGTCATTGAGAAATTTCACTAAAAAATGAAAGAAATGCAAATTTAGAGTCTAATCTTTAAAAATATATAGAATAGTGCACAGTTTTAAGATATATAACATGCTGTAATTAAGGCTGTATAAAATATGCAAAATGTTGCATAATTTGCTATTTTCCAGCAAAACACCACATTTTCAGAAAACTTTTTATGTCTTCATTTTCTCAATGTATTTTTTATAAAAAGTCACAAAATCCTGAAGATGGTAAAATTTTAACCCATCTTATTGGTTACAATAGATTCCCAGAAGGAAGAATTCAGGCCCTGAATATTACATGGGTACTTGGCAGACTTTGTGCAGTCGTAATCGATTACATTTTCTTATGTAATTGTAATCTAAGAGCCTGTAATCATAATAGCTTTGATTACGAGTGCCCAGTTTTAGTTTTTGTTCTGCCTGCTGGGAAAAAGACTTTCACTTCGATACACAGGCATGTCCTAAAGACAGGAAGTTGTCCATTTAAGAGCTTTCGCTGAGGGAAAGTGTTTGGAGCTCAAACATTCAGAGGAAGATAAGACAATAGCTCCCATGTGTTTTTCCTAGGAAAATATTTAGATGACCATTCTTGCTTTATGCTATGTGTTGTCTTCTGTACATCCGAAACCGGACTGGTGGGTGACTAAAATGGACATCCCAGGAGGTGTGTGTATGTGGGAAGGGGGGGGGGGGAGGAGGTGAAAGGGGATATTTTTAACTGTTTCCTGCTATTTCAGATCTTTGCTTTATTTCCTCATTTCAATCTGGGATGGTGAAACAGAACATAAATAGCAGCTACACGGAAAAAAGTGCAAGATGTTTTATCAACTTCAGAAAAGTAAAAAATTATGAAAAAGGATATGAATTTAAAAAATATAAATGTGTTATTTGGATAGTCGGAGAGTAGATAAACTTTGGATAAGCAGGTAGGAGTGCATATGTTTGTTTTTTTATTATTATATAGTTGTGTAATATATAAATGTGTGTGTTATATGAATGTGTTACATGACAATGTAATAATTTTATAATGTCAGGGGTCGATCCAGGAATTTTTTCCAGGGTCCCATTTTTGTGAGTTTTCATACCAATTTTTAATGAAAGTAACTCTTTTTGTTAAAATAAATGATAAAACAAATTAAAATGTAGGGTAAAATGCCAATGACGGGTCATTTTAATCAACTGTATTTTTGGGAAAAGTCTATCTTAATCAGTAGTAATTTTGTGACGGGGCTGCTAAACCGACCCAATTTTCATCTGCATTGGCCCCTGAATGTATACAAAACTTTAGTAGCACTAATTTTGTTTAACAATCAATAAATTTTTGGATAAATGGGTAAAGACTAGGGATGTAGACAGTAGAGATGAGACGGGCTCAGCCCGAGCCCGACTCGGGCTCTGTAATTAACGATTGCGTTCGGGCTCGGGCTTGTGAAAAATTTCTCCTTTGTTGAATATACTCCTTGAAACAGATTTTAAAAAGTGATTCATGGGATAAATAGACGTACTTATTTCAAAAAATAGCGGCACGGGGAACTAGAAGGTGTGTGAAGCTCCAAAAATTATTTTATCCTATTAATGAAGTAGTTAATTTTATTTGTCTTTAGCTGAAATTTCGGGCTCGGGCTCCAACTTTAATAATATTGCTCGGGCTCGGGCTCCAACTTTAATAATATTGCTCGGGCTCGGGCGGGCTCAGATTAAAAGTTTTCGGGCTCGGGCTTCAAAAAATGAGCCCGAACTCATCTCTAATAGACAGCCATGTACAAAATCCTTTTCCTCCTCCCCTCCTTTAGTAAAATTAACCTTTTATTGAATTTTTCCTTTAATAAAATTTGACGGCAAGTAAAAATGCTTGAGAATTCTTAATGAAGTATTAAAAATCAATTTTGTCTAGCTTTTGACTTGATTGCTTGCCTTGACTTAGTTGTAAAAGTTTAATATATAACTAATTTATTTTCATTTATGCCAGTTCTAGTGATTAGTCTCAGAAAGCAATTCAAGATAACATTAACTATCATCGTAGTACAGGAAACCACATGTCCCATCTACTTTGCTTAAAATATTGATTTCGGAGCATTTTTCTTAAAACTTAAAAAAATTTTGCTGTTTTCACTCTTGATTATATGATCTACACTCTTCATCCCTTTCTCCCTCTCACAAAAATTTTAGCTCCTTTATACCATATTCAATAGATCAAACAACTTTTGGCACTATATTTTTTTTCCCATTAAATTTCCAACTGATATATGTGTAAATATTAATATATAAAAGGAGTTCTTGACAGAAGACCTGCATGTGTGTCATTTCTTCAGTATGGAAAATAACTAACTAGAAAAGCAACATCTAAATGGTTGACTATTCATAAAATAATTTTATAGGGAGTTTATGCATTTTTTATTGTAAGTGGCATTACACTGTGGTTTTATCTTTCACACAGCCAATATCACTGTTCAGTTTTGAATAGTTTTTGTTTATAACTTCGCACCAGTACCAATTCATATTCTATATATGACCCACAACTTTAAAAATGTATGTTTAGATATTGTCCTTCTGCTATTCTAATTCTTAAGTAATTGGCTAAATCTTGAATGGATATTATGCACTTTCGTAGTTAATACTGAATTTTGATTTTGAATTTTAAAAAGAGCATGTGCAATCTAGAAATTAAAAATTGTTCGGAAGGCCCAGATTTAGATATTTAATGCTCCTTTGTGTTATGAAAGTAAAAAAAGAAATTGTTAAACTGTGTGTGAGGCCTTCTGCAAAATAATAACTACCGTACAATCCCGATTATACGCCCCCCCTTTGAGAATAAGCCCCCTCCCAAACTTTGAGTGATTTTGATTTTTTCCTTCGTTCCCGGAAATAAGCCTCCCCTCCAACTCTTGGAGGGAGAAAAAGACGCTCTGTCTGGTATTCCGTGCGCCCCGGCAGCTTCACCAGTTCTCTGTGTGACGTCATCATGTAACAGATGGGAGTGAAAGAACGGCCTGAAACCGAAACAAGCGCGCGTCTTTTCGCCCACTCAGAATACAAACCAGTACGATCGCAGTGCGTCTTGGTTGTAGTGCAGTGACACTAGAACCCATGCGTTTGAAAATGTCACTTAGAAAAAGTTATTCGGTTGAGAAAAAACTTGAGCTACTGTCATGGCACAAGGAGAATGGTGCTTCGTTACATAATACATCAAAGTTTTTTGGAGTAGACCGATAATGCTTGAGACAATGGCTCAAAAATGAAACTTTACTCCGAATGAACGACTACGGCAGTGCTAAGAAAAACGTAAACTTGGGAGTGGACAAAAGCTGTTATCTGAGGAACTGGATGACGAGCTATACTTGTTTTTTCAAAATGAAAGAGAAAACGGCAGAGTAGTGACCAACAAGCTATTAATTGAAGAAGCCCAGAGGATTGCTTTGAAGTTAGGGCTGGCAACTTTCAAAGCTTCGGCACAGTACATAGCCAATTTTAAACGGAGGTTTGAAATTAATTTCTATGAGAGTTGGTACTACAGACTCTCAAAAAACCACAGAACTTCTAGAAGAAGAGATAAATAGTTTCCTCAAGTGTGTCAATGACATGAGAAAGAAAAATGGCTATACTGAATTTAATATTGGTAACATGGACCAGACCATGTGCTGTTTTGACATGCTGTCAAACCGAACAAACAATTGTAGAGGCGAATCAAGCATACGCATTGCTAATACATCCTGCACTAAGTGAGGATTTGCGGTAGCTTCAAGTGCACGAGCTTCTGGACATAAAATGCCAGCATTTTGTGTTATGAAAGAGCCTTCTGGAAGGATACCCCCAAGAGTTTTATCTAAACTAACTGTACCGCAAAATGTACACGTAACTGCAACTACTAATGAATGGATGACGGGGACAGTGTTAAAAGAATGGATTCGTAAAATATGGAAAGAAAATGATGACGATGTGTGCCGTTTGCTAATTTTAGATCGAGCTTCGATACATATTACAGAAGAAGCAAAATCGTCTCTTGAAACAGTTGACACAGATTTAATTTTAATACCTCCAGGATGTACTTGCTTTCTTCAACCAGCCGATGTCTGTCGGATTAAGCCCTACAAAGATCGACTGAAGCAGAAGTGGGAAGGTTTTATGAGAAAGGCCGAAGTTACCAAAAAAAGTAATTTGAAAAGCCCTTCCAGACAAGACGTTCTGTTATGGGTATCAGAAGCATGGGAATAGGTGTCTGAAGAACTTATAAGACCATCGTTTAAAAGATGTGGAATTTCGAATGCTTTGGATGGAAGCGAAGACGGAGAACTCCATTCCTCTCTCAACCGTGCATTTAACGCAACGGAAGTGCCAGCAGAAGAAATTCGCGATCTGTTGTTTGACGACAATGTCGAGGACGAAGATGAGTTTGAAGGGTTTTCTTCAAGTAGTGATGAATAGATATTTGAATATTTTATGTGTAAATTCTTTTATTTTTTTTCTTAATAAATCGGTAAGTTTTTAGTTTTGATTTTTAACACGTTTTATGTACACCAATAGTTTTAAAAAAGAAGTTCAATCAATTTTATAATAATCCCGATTACAAGCCCCAGCCCCGCCGAAATTTAAATCATTTTAAACTTGCAAAAGGGGGGGCTTATAATCAGGATTTCGTAGCAAAAACATAATTTTTTCAATAAATTTTCAAAAAATCCTGAATATAAGCCCCCCCTCCCAAACGTAACTAATTTTGAACTTGCAAAAGGGGGGCTTATAATCGGGATTTTACGGTATGCATTGTACGTACATATAGCCTCATCTATTCAGGATGAACAAACAGGGTTTATGTCGAGAGTCCCTGTGCTTGGCGTTTTATTCTCAAAGCATTGAAAAAATTTAAAACCTGGTTCAATATGTGCACTCACATCATTGTAAGAACGTAACGATAGAGGTTCCTCTTTCTATGCTGAATATTGCTACTTTTCATGGGTCTGCCAGTACCTTTCTCAAAACCAGCAAGGCAAGAAAGATATAGGCAGGGAAGCAAAGCTGGGCATAGAAGGGATCAAATATCAACTGTTGTATGGCTGCAGGCTATTGCTTGATTAAGTTAAATCTGGGTTCAGTTCAAGGATGTGTTAAACTACCAAGCCCTTCCAAACTACATTCGTTTCAGCTAAAACTGAAAAATGCCATGTTTAAATAGAAGTCAGTATGCATTAAAATTTTTCATAAATGAGCCTAGGATATCGACCAGGTTCATCTAATAGTATAACGGACCTTGCTATATGGTATTTAAATTATTTGTAGTAAATTAGATGCTGGTTCCTGAAATCTGAAATCAAAGAAACAGATAGTTAAACGTTACTTCGAAATGCTATATCACAGTTGCTAACATGTATGGAATACAAACACTTTAGTCATTTTTGTAAATATTTCTTAAAATAACAAATAATTGAAAAATTTTGCTATTTTTTAATGCAAAAAATTCTCTTTACAAATGTGGTTAGTTATTTTCCTACATATTGGTATGCTATATCGATATAAAGCATTTCGAAGAATTAAAATAAGTTTAAATTAATTTATACAAATGTAAATTTGAATTATTTTCATTGTTCATACTTTATAATTAAAAAAATTATTTAACTTCTGAATTTTTTTTTTATCCTTTGTAATTTTATTTTAAAACTACAAAAGTGTAAGACGTAAGATTTTTGGGCCCTAAAATCTGTAGGCCCTGGGCAGTTGCCCCATTTGCCCTGCCCGTAATATGGCACTGGTAATAAAATAAAACACATCTTTTACGAAGTTTCAGCAAATTTGAGGACGCTAGACAATTAATGTCCATTCTCTTTCACAGATGGCGTCATCACTGCACACTTTGAAAGCTAAAATCAAGCTAAAGTCAAGCTTGCATTGATACGTCAAATTGAAGGAAATGTCAAGCTTGATTTAAGCTTATGTGCTGTCTGGACACTGGAGGGGAAAAAAATATGTAAATATTACTTCAAAGAATTTCATATATGGTTTTTAAATTACTTAACTGTGAAAGAAAGTAAAAGCAAGTAAATTCGAAAATGAAGCATTTAAACCACATATGGGCAATCACTGGCCCGCCACGGCTTTTGATCCAGCCCGTGGAACATATCGAAACCCTGTATAAAACCCATATAAGCCATTCAAAATCCCATATAAATCCCAATTGTACGGCCCGTGACTTTGCTAACATCCTGCAGTTTGGCCCACGACTTTGCTAACATCCTAAAGTTTGGCCCGCAACTTTTCAAAGGTTGCCCATACCTGATTTAAACAATACAATTAAAGGGAAAAATGCTACATATATTTAATACTAGGGATGCACCGAATATTCGGTATACTGCCTATTTGGCAGACAAACCGAATATTCGGTTCGGCCGAATACTTAAGTATTCGGCAACCGAATAGTAAACAAATTTAAGTATTTACCAATTGGTAGAGAAATAGATATTTTTTATATTATGAATATAGTATAGTACCATAGTACTAAATTAATTCACGTTGTTACTTACTAATATCACATGTGAATACGTGTTAGAAACCCTTAGAAAGCCCACTTACCAAGGCACCACCCCATCCTTGGCAGATCGCCCTAGCATAACGTTGCCACAATCACAGAAAAAACTAATATCACAATGAAATTAGTTTTAATGTAAGAGGAAACACTCAGATGCTAAATTTAAATTTTGTTGTTTTTTAATTTTTCTTAAATCTTATGACACATTACATTAACCTTGCTATTGCTAACTCATTTAAATTTGAAACAGTAACCAGGAAAAAAAACCTCATAACATTAAGTTTTATAAATACGTAAGGTCAATTAACTGCTATTTTTTTAAATAATATATGTAAGTAAAAAAAAATTATCAGCATTTCACTAATATTTAAAAAAGTTATTGATAATATATAAAGCAAACACTTTGATATTTAATTTTGCAGCATTTTGATTTATGAAGTTTTACACCATATGAAATATTATTTAAGAACAAACTAATCGAATTAATCATTGCAATTAATTATTACTGAAGTTTAATAACGCTTTAATAAATTTTAACAAAGTATTCGGTATTCAGCCGAATATTCAGTTAGAATTTTAACCGAATATTCGGTATTCATTATTTGGCAAAATATGGTATTCGGTGCATCCCTATTTAATACATAAAGAGCAATACTTTAGTACAGAGGACAAAACAACACAGTAATATCAAATAATCAAATAAACTTGTACTTACTGACAGTATTAATATTAATATCTTCAATTATATCCCAAAATCTTTCAACAATATCTTGAACTGTTTTCTTACACTCTCCCTTAAAACAAACATAATAATGATAAAAATAAAACAAACAAAAATATGTCATTAGAGGAAAAATATTGCATTTAACCATGGTTTTGAACCAAATGATAAAATATTTTAAATTAGAATATTTTAATAATTCTATTAAGATATTGTATTGAGAACTCTGCTTGTTTCCTGAGTTCATCGCTCTAAAGTCCAGTAGGTGTAGAAAGTTCTAGTAAAGAGTCCACTTGTCAGGATGAAACACAAACTTTATTGCTTCTAGAACTTAGTCGAACAATCAGCTGTACAAAATTCACTGGCACTAACAGTCAGTAGCTCGTTTATAACAGTCCATTCATACCGAAGCTTTCACAAATGCTGTAATTCTCACACAAAATAAAACACTTCCACTGGAAAAATTCAGTGGAAATATAAGAGGGATAACACTAATAGTCCCTCAAGACTCAACAATGAAAGATTTACACACAGCACTTAAAAATCAGCTTCATAAACAAGCAAAAACACTGCTTCTACAGCGTCAATACAAAGCCTTAAGCTTCATGGACATCTGCTCTTGGCAGAAGCAGAAGCAAGACAGACTATCGGGGTAGCCTGCTTGTATTTACAGGACAGGCAGAAGCTACAAGGAGCTTCCAGAAAAATTTATTTCTCGAAGATTCCATATAAAGCGGGAATTTGGATTATGTCATAGAAGAGAAATATTAGGCTATTATGCATGTTAATGCAGAAAAACTAACTTTACAAGCCCCATTGGGAAAAACGTGCCAAATAACCAAAATGTTGCCAAGCGGTGACTTTTGGTGAAATATCAGCAAATTTGGCACCAAAAATAAGTCCCCAAAAGTGAAGTTACTAAAAGCCTAGGACAAATATTTCTCGAGACGTCATATAAATGAATAGAGAAACCCAAACCTCCGTATCTCCGGTTCTAGTTGACCAATTTTGAGGCAACAAAATTTAACTATCTGACACATAGAATACGAATTTTGAACTATTTTAAACCCCAGAACAGCAGGATGCCCCCAAAATTTGTAACAATATTTTAGAATGCCAGCACTATAAAACTCTAAATCCTATTGTTCATTTTTCTTTAAAATAAAAAACTTTTCAATTTGAAAACCATAATTTTTTCAATACAACATAATGCTCTTAGAAATTATTCAACATGAATTTTCAATATTAGAAACACAAAAACATTAAATGAGTAAAGGAAAATTAAAAGCAAAAGCATGTTCAATAAGCCCCTGAAGAATAAGGATTTTGAAGTTTTCATTACCTCTCCTAAATATAACCTTGTTTTTAATAGATTTCTAGGTTCTTTTCTTTTAACTGCAATCCAAGCAAATTTGATATAAAATTATAGAAGTAACTTTTATGATACACATATATATGTATATATGAACGACATAAACATTAAAACTGCTATTATAACACAGTATAGACTTAATACAAAATGACTAAGCATACAATAACTCAAGTGAAGTGTTCGCAAATAAAGTATGAAATTTGTTTAGTTTTAAAACAGTGTACATGTATATACAGTAGAAGACCCAAAATCTGCACAGCTTGGTTCCAGACCTTGTGCAGATTTTAGAATTTTGTGGATTTTGGGTCATAATAGGAAATTTATTCTATTTCCCTCCACCCCACTCTAAAAAAAAACAAAACAATAAAGATCAAGAGAAACAAATCATGTTACTTATTATCAGAATCATGATATAAAAATACAGAGGGATAATACAGTATACAAAATTATGAGATTATAGTACAACTTAAACATGTATATTCAATAGTAATTTAGGACTTTGGGATGTTCTACTTATAGTTTTTTTTTTCATTATTTCCTGTTCTGTAACACAGCTTTGCTGTTCTACAAATCTGAGATATTTCTTTCTCAGAGCCTAACCTTGATTAAATGCTATTTTATCAACTTTTTGATCATCCTCACTTGTTACTGTGTCAGTCTGTGTCATGTGACCATAATTGAGTGTTATGTCACTGTCAGTCAGTTCAAGGATATGAATGTTACCATCAGAGCTCATAAACTCTTAAAATATATTTTTCAAGTGGGAATAGCTTATTTAGTTTTACTTTGTGGTTATAGTGCAGTTTTCTGAACTTGCAGCTGACAGGGCAGATTTCATTGTTTACATTGAACAGACAGTGCGGATTTTAGAGCCTTGTGGATTTTGGGTCGTCTACTATAGTATTTAAAGAAATACTTTCAAGGAAACCCAAACTAAACAGTGTTGCATAAAATACAATATTGCATCTATAGCTATAATGGATTAAAATTTTAGTTTGACTAGAAGTTGTTTTATACAGTGTCCACCAGTGTCAGGAGGCAAAAATAGTATCATTAGTTGCCTCACCGAAATAAAAAAGTCACCAGTTTAGTAGCCATTTTCTTAATTTAAGTTGCCAAACTAGTAGCATTTTTGCATGATTTTGTAGTTAAGAATAAAATTCACTTCATTTAAGATGGAATGAATAAAAATAAACATGCATCATATAATAGAGCGTATAGTACATTAAAAAAATCAGTTTAAAACACATACATTATTAAAGAAAGAATAAGTTTCAAAATCTATTAACATTATTGAATTTGAAATAATGACATGAATTTAAAAAATTCAAATTTTTATGTTTGATTCATGTATTGGCTGCTTGGCTACATTAATTAGCAAAATTTCAGCTTTATTGGAGATAAGAATTTAGTGAAAAAGATTGATAGCAAGATAATAGACTCAGTCTTACAGTGTTAATTTAATAAAAGCATGCACAAATTACTCACGATGAAATAATCAAAATTAATTTAAAAAAAAACTTATTTATAATATTTTCTTATTCTCTTACATATCATATACTTTAATTAAATTCAAATAACGTTATAAGTTTTCTATTAAATAAAAAAAGAATGCACAAAGTGAAATATTTAAATTCTTAAAAAAATTGTGTTTACATTATATTTTCTTATAACAATTTTGCCAAATAAAGTATCATTATAAGTTTTATAAAGACTATGCAATGTTTAGTTTCCGTTCAATTTTTAGGAAGATCTAACATAGTCGACCAGTTGAAAAGTGAAATATATCAAAATGTGCAAGCGATAATTTATAAAATTCTGATTTAATAATAATTGCTTATAATATATACCAGATTTTATATTAAAACTAGAAAAAATATTAAAACTAAATTATCATTCCTCTTTTCAGTTAGAAGATTAAAACGTAGTTACCATTTCATGCAAGCATAATTGGAAGAAAAAAAAAAAAAAGAAAGAAAAAGAAAAGAAAATGAAAAAAAAAAAAAAAAAAAAAGCTAAAGTATTAAGAGATTTGGGGAAGAGAGAGCATGACTTTGAAGATTCTATGGTTAAAAAGCGGATTACAATGTTTGATTAACCACCAATCGTAACTTGAGTTGACAAAACCAGAATCTGATTTTCAAATTAGCTGCCTGGAGTAAGATAAAAGTAGCCAAAAACTTGAAAATAGCATGAAAATGACGTTTTTTATTTTAAAAAAATCGACCAAGTCATCTTATCCTTAAATTAGTCGCAAAAGTTGCCGGTGGACACCCTGTTTTATTTCGTATGCAGTTAAACTCACTATAGAATAAAATAGACAGTGTAAGAGAAAAAAATAAATGAAAACCTACATTTTCACAATATCCATGAATACAAGGAGTGCCATCTCTCAAAATTTCAGTAGGTTCAATTGGTCGGCAAGTAGAATTCTGAGTAGGTCTGCAGCATCTTTTACAAGCATCTTCTTCTACAAATTTAAAAGACATTTTTCTATTTTAAGAAGATATAGATAAAATTGCACTAAATAATAGAACTGGAGTAAACACTTAATCATTTGTCCTCTGTTCTGTTTTTGAAGTCATATCACCCCTTCACTAAGAAATCTCCTTACATGCATCTTAAAACGTGCACCTAATAATCATGATTATTTTTATATCAAACAGTTGTAATACTCCATTTAGACGTAAATAAAATTGATAAAAAAGGTAATTCAGAAAGGATAAGTTTAAAAATCAGTTCAGAAAAAACTAAAGCTTACATTCAATGTAATTACCTGTGTAAAAAAAATTACTTTTAAAATGTAGTTCTTTTTATACTTTAACCACCTATTAGTGCAGTTGAATGCAGAGCAACTGATAGGAATTGTCATGAAATGTTAAGTATTTCATATTATAAAATATTTGAATAAATAAAATTGTTCAATGCACCTTCTGATGGGTACATTCAACTTTCTGTCCAAAAGATTTTCAAACTAAAGATAACCGTATAAATCCACAAGGGTCAAACAGACACCATATTAAAGAATAGAATCTCATCACTTCATTTTTATCATATAGCTCAGTGATAAATAGTGATAGCTTTAAATCAGATCAACAAGCTCAGAAGTTATACCCTCTGATCCCTTCTTTATAGTTAAAATATTTTTCATATATCCAGAATGAAAGTCAAACACTTAAAATATATTGATTTAAACCCATAAGATTTATTACATAAGGATAATAATTATTTTCCAGGTTATTTTAGCATGCCCTTTGTTCAACACTGCATCATAACATACAGGGGCAAGAAAAATTACTGGGAACTGCTTATCCTAAAATGATCGATTTAAAAAAAAAAAAAAAAAAAAGTTTTTTTTTTAAAAATTTTTTACTGTTTTTTTTTAAAGAGCAGGCTTTTAAGGTTTCCAAAAATGGTTTATTTTTGCTATTATGATAATTAGAAGCCAAGTTATAGAGAAAAGAGTGCACTGGAAGTAATAAAAAGTGACTCTAAAGTTAAATCTTTAATTCAGTGGCATAGCCAGAAATTTTTCATTTGGGGGGGGGGGGGTTAAGACTACTGCAACTCACATATTATATATATATATATATATATATATATATATATATATATATATATATATGTGTGTGTGTGTGTGTGTGTGTGTGTGTGTGTGATAAGGGAGTGAAGAATATACATTCTGTATGTCAAAAAATTCCTCATGGGGGTGTGGAGTGTGACCCCCCTAACCCCCCCCCCCTTTGGCTACGCCACTTCTTTAATTACATTTTCTGAAGAATCTGTTTTTCAGTGACTCTCATGAGCAATAACAGTGATAACTCAAAAACTATTATAGATATTGAGCTGAATTTTTTTGCAGTTTTTTAAATATATCAAGTTGTGTTTTGAACTAAAATCTAAGCTTTCTATGAAGAATTGGTCATTTTGTAGTCATATGTATATAAACAGACTTGCCAACCTGGGAAAATCAAAATGTGTAAATTTTCCGTCAGCACGAGAACGGAAATTTCGACACTTTTCGCTATACAACGCATGACCGTTATTTTTTACCTTTCACTATAGAATGCACGAGTATTATTTTTAATGCATTTTATATCACAATTATTTGTTTTAAGTTCAAGTATTAAATAAAGCTAAGAACAATAAAAGAAAATGAAGTTGTTGAATAAAAGGCAAATCAATTAATACACCATCTTCTGGTAACAATTTATTAATTATAATCACTTAACTGACTTGAAAAAACTCTCATTTTGACTGTGCTGACTTCAAAGAAGCAGCAGTAGCTTTTTAGCCTTTATTCAAAAAATCTGAAGTAAAAATTTTCTGGAAGCAAGATTTTTCGCTGTTGGCTTTTCAAAATCTTATTAAACAAGTTGCACCTGAATTCAATTCTGTTTTTCCGAATAACACTGAAAACCCTCTCACATTCAGCATGGTCAGCTGCAGAAATAGGAACATAATGTTCGATCAAGAAAGATGTAAATAACAGTTCTGCATGAATAACGTCCGACTGTCCCAAGGGCGGATTAAGGGGGGGGGAGAGGGGGCTACCGCCCCCCCCCGAGAAAATGAAATTAATGTAAAAGATCCTAAATTGCTTCCATAAAATGGATGTATATGTCAATCTTCTAACCGCTCCCCCCACCCCCGAGAAACTTGCATTAATCTGCCACTGGACTGTCCGTCCTCTTTGAAATATGTTTGTAGACTTTTGCTGCTGTTAGCACGTTTCGCATTTTTACTGTGTTTTGACGAACTCACGTGGCAAGAAATGTCATACTTTTCTTCGTGAGAAATGCTGAAATCACTCCGGCACACGTTACAATAAGCAAATTTCGCTCCTTTGACATATGATACTATACATGCCCATTTTTTGCTATAACTTTTTTTTAATAAGTTATGCTGTTCTAGTGGCCAATACAGGCCATTTATCGAAAATAATCCTCAGAAAATCAATTGAAGTATGTTCATACTACCGTCTACCAATCAGCGCGCGCGCGCTGATAACGAAGAACGAACACCACATGAGATGCACAAGTCACAGGAGAAAGACATACTCCCTACTAAGCGATTCTCCCATTCGTTCTACTCTATGACGTCATGACTGGGTAAACCAATTAAGAAATACTCTGCGTCACATCTGGAAAAAGATTTTTTTTCCTTGCCTCAGTGGCAACTAAGAAAAATATTTTGATGCGCATTGTATCAAATCAACATGGATGTGCGATGTCGATCATGGTGCCGATGATGTGCACTTACATCCATATTGAAAAGGCAAAAAGGCCCAAACATAGAACATCATTTCAATTGAAAACCTAATACATTTCTTTTTAATATCAATTTCTGTTTTAAAGAAATAAACACAAGTTAGGAAGAAAATATCAGGAAATGTGTAAAAAAAAAGTGCTGTATGCATAAAAGCGTAAACAGCAGTCGAAATGCGTAAATTTTACGCGTAAAGCGTAAAAGTTGGCAAGTCTGTATAAGTTTTTAAATTTTTTGCTGGAAATTACTAGCTTGTCCATACAATTTAGCCTATTTCAAAGAATTTTTAAAATATTTTTAAACTGTTAGTTCATTGCACAGGCAAGTATTATAAGAGTATGCAGTATAAAGGAAATTGTGATAAAAAGTGGTTTTAGATATGTTAGCATAAACATTAAATTTTGCATAATTTATGTTCAAAATTCCCTATTTCTTGCAATGTTACGAAAATATTTTATCCCCCCCTCATGTTTTCATGATTATATAGTGCATTCTATCAAAATATCTTTACTTGTTACGTTTTGTATAATTTTCAAAAAAAGTGCTCCAAAGATAGGCAGTCCCCTTAAGAAAATAAATTGCATCTTCATTTGTATACTTGGTATGTTATGTAGAATAAAGGAAACAATAAATGTAAAACTATAAGAAAATTTATTAATATTGTGAAGAGGGTGATGTTGATGTGTTGCTATTAAAAATATATATGTATGTAGGAAAAGAAATGTTCCTTTTAAAATAGATATATTTACGTAAATAAATAAAAGATGCATAGACATAGGCAAGAAATCTTTTTCGAGAATGAAAAATACCGTCAAAGCAGAAATGAAGCTTCTCCATAACACTAAATCTTACAATACACTTTCTCTATCATTTCAAAGGAAATGGGGGAGATAAGTTTCAATATCCTCCTCCTCCATGTAACCAAGTAAGTACTACTAATGAGGTAGAAGCCAATTGAAAACAAATAAAGTTATGATGAAAAACCCAACTGAAAACTGGTGTTTACAAGATGCAATAGTTGAAAATGTGTAAATAAACCTATAACTAAAGCTATGACTTACATCAAAATATGATATCAAAAAGAACAAATTCCATGTGTTTCCACAACAAAACTTTTTAATTTAACTGAACTGCCATCTTCGTGACAAAATAATGAAAGAGAGAAAGGAAAAAGTTCTTTAGTAATCAGAACAAAATAATTTTTTAATTGAGTGAAATTGAAAGTACTTTGAAGGATAATTTAGAATTTTCAAGAACTATAAAATCACACTTTAAATTTTAAGAACACATTTGAAATATCTGATATCAATATATATAGTTTACGCAAGCAATGACTATCCACGTCTTAAAATTGGTCCTATTTTCGTGAGAGGATAAAAAAAAAATATTTATGAAAACTTTAAGAAATTTAAATTCTAAAAAATAAAAGTATAAAGGGCAGTCAAATGAAAATGGGACTGATGGAAAAAGTAAATAAATCATTAATTATTTCAAAAGTATTTGCCATAACCATTAGTACATTTATCTTATTGTGAAACAAAACGATCAATGGCTTTATGAAAAAATGTTTGGGGTTGCCTACAGAACCATGATTTGCCCTAAGCAAACTGAGAGCCACGAATGTCTTTACCACAAGGGATTTAAAAATATGGAAATCATATAGGGAGAGATCTAGGCTGTATGGAGAATGGGTGAGAAAAAGTAAACCTTCTGCAGGGCATTGTATTGTGTATTAAGGCAAAGCTACTTGAGGGCTATCTACCTAAAGAGGGTTGCTTTGGGTGGAGGACTTTCTAGCAAAACTTCTGCAGGATAGTTGAAATAACCATGACACCATATAAGCAGGCACTACCGTGCAACAGGATGATGGCCGTCTAACAACATTCCTAGGCATTCGGACATGATGAAATGTTTCAATTTTTGTTCTTGTTTCAAAGTTTTCACACTTTTTTCAAAGGTACCATACTTGTTGTTCCCTTTTTCCAACCGTGTTTCTGGATGCGTATACGAATTGCTGCTTTCACTGAGTATGTCTAACAGACAGTGATGAAAATCATACTGTTCCTTCTAACTCCCAATAGAGGACACTTTTATACGAACACTTGCCTACGTTACCAGCTTGCACTTCATGCTAGTTACATAGTCAGTCCCATTCTTATTTGACTACCTCTAATATGTAAGAAGTATAAAATTTAATCTATAAAAATAAGATGTGTAAAGCTGTAAATACACTCTACCTCGGTCACATAAGCAGGAATGAAGACCAAGAGTTTCACAAAATGGAACACATTCACCACCTCGACATTTGCCTCTATAAAAAAGGGTCATTAAATTTGTTTATTTTCATTTAGATAATCACAGGATTGATTTTTATATGACAGAGGTAAAAATTACCGATCTAAACATGGAGAACCATCTGGTTGTGAGTCAGATGCTGGACAATCTTGAGATTCACCTGTATCTATAGCTAAGGACAATTATGAATTATTTATTTTACACTAATACAAAATTCACCAAAGCAATCACTTAATATGGTACATTAAGATTCTTTGATCTAACAGGACAAAGGTTTAATATGCTGGATTTTTGAAAATTTTGCAACAGCATCAACAACTACAGATCACAAACTTTTAAAACATTACAAGATTTTAACTAGCATTAAATGCGTAAAAGTATTTAAAAAAAAGCAACAAGAAAAGAGTTATTTAAAATGAATATTCCACAATCATCTTTTAAACAGCTGAAAAATGAACAAAGCTTTTCCACAAAAGATATCATCACTTAACTCAAAAGCATTAACCAGGGATGTTAACTCCAACACTCGATTTGGGAGCACCCCGGGAGCAGAAAAAATTCCATTTGGGAGCACCTCGGGAGCAGAAAATTCCATTGGGAGCAGAAAAATTCATTTGGAGCAATTCATGGGAGCACAAAAAAAATAGTTTCCGAGAGGAAAACTAAGATTCGAGATATCAGAATTAACATTATTTTGGAGAAAAATTGAAGATTTAGGAACACAATAAATGCATACAAGAAAAGCAAAGTTTGCAAGCAAACACCATTTGCTAAAAGCAAAACACTATTTGAAAGCACTTTAGGAAAGCTCTGGAAAAAAAAGGGTGTATACAGGCTATGCTATCAGCAACTTGGTAAAAACAATACATATCAGGAGTCAGCAACCTTTCTGTGGTTAAGTCATTTTTTTCCTACTCAAGAACCATGAGTATGATTTGTATGCGGCTTGCGAGCCACAGGTTGTCCCTTTTTTTTTCTTTTTCAGAATCATTTAGGGAATCTTCCTCTCGAAAAAGAGAGCACAAATAAAATGAAAACTAAATTTTAAAACAAAAGCTTCTATCTCATTCTTTGGTTCTATTACAAATCACAAGTAGTACTAAATGGAGATTTTTGAAAACCTAAATATTATACCTCTTATACAACAACACGTAATTGGTAAGCAGTATCGAAAACAAAATAAATTTGATGGTTACAATAATTAAATGTGTGTAGTTTTAATAGCATATGCTTTTGTATCAGTATTTTAACCTCATCTAATATTTACATATTCATCTATAATACTTGAACAAAATATACAAAGCAAATGTAAACAAAAAATATTTAATGACTGTTGAGAGAAATTAAGAATTATGGAAGTTAAAAATTAAGATTACGAGAAATTAAGAATAATGAGATTACAAATTAAGTATCATAAGTTATCTAGTTTTCTATTTATTCTTTTTTTATTTTTATTAATTTCTTCTTGAGCTTTTTCATTTTCTTCTAATAGTTTTAATGTTTTTGGAAGTCTATCCTTCCCTTCCATTAATAGAACATTTCTGCCATTTATATCATTCTAGAGTTATGTATTCAAAATTTAGTCTATTTTAAAATAAAGATTTTAATTACGGATCTATAAATGAAATTCGTAACACATTCTGAAAAATTTGCGGACGCACTTTGGCTGAACACGGGCCCAGGGGCGTCGCCCCGTCTTCCCCCTCTCGTAGAGCCTGCACACACAAAAAAAGAAAAACAGTGGTGTAGTTTTAAGAAAAAAGGTTTAGTAACACTTGCAACTGAAGACTCAAAAATCATGCGTCCATGATGAAAAGTGAAGAACGCTTACTTTTGCTGACATAAGCTCGAATGAAAAAGTAGTGAGACGGCATCTCCCCGCTCATGATCCTCACGGGCCGAAAATGTCTAGCACGGCCCGGCATTTAATCAAAATAAAAAATTCAGACCCGGTCCACCTCGTATATTAATCATGATATAAGGAAGGGGGGGGGAAATCAAAAGCCAACCGTTTGGTCTTGTCCAAATTTTAGGAGAGCAAAAATTTCTGGAAAGGCTCGAATTTGCAAGCGCAGTGGACCGTCTTTAAGAGTATACGCTTGTTCCGGTCCATTCTAGAAAATGCTGAGGTCAGCCCGTGCCTTGAATGAATCGTGCTGCAAAAGCCTGGGCCCGCGCAGATCTCTACCCCCGCGACTACACTACTGGCAGCGGATTTCCGGATTATTTTGAAATGAAATATTCTATTAATTCAGACAGCCTAGATTCTGATTTCTAAACCGGTCATGCTTCCAATTTTCATTCTTGCTACGGGCCGGGTCATAAACCGTGATTTTTTAGGGGCTGGGACGTCACCGTAATATACTGTTTTCTTTACGGACCGGGCCGGGCCGGTCTGCCTTAGATCAGAGGCGGCCCTGCGGTACATGACACCCACTCCACCCTGCAGACGTAGAAAAAGACGTCCCTTTTACTTTTTTCAAAATTGCTTTTATGATTTTAAGTTGGAAATCGTGCCCCTTCATAAACAAAAAACGGTGTCCGTTGCGATGATTACTTGTTTGCCTATCTGGCCGGCCCTGATTGAGGTGACTAACAAAGCCCGACTGGTCCGATCCGGGGCGGGTAGAATGGCTTCGGAATGCAGCTTTCGTATGCAGTTTGAATCTTGCTTTACTGCTAACTAGCTTTCCATACTCGCTTTAAAAGATAAATGAGCGTGGCAAAAATTTAAAGAGTCAAAATAACGTATTCGACGCAGACCGGTGCAAAAATTGGCTAAAAGTGCAGTTTGGCGCAATATTTATTTTTGGGCGCACCTTGAAAGAGTCAAAATGACGTATTCGGCGCAGACCGGCTAAAAGCGCAGTTCGGCGCAAAAATCGGCTAAAAGCGCAGTTCGGCGCAAGAATTTGTATTTCGGCGCAGAATTAACATCCCTGCATTAACTATATTTTAAAATTGCTTTAAGTACAGGGAAGAATAGAAACAAGTCTTTTCAATGAAAGAGTGTCACAATTAAATAAAAGTAAAGCCTAAAAAATATATGGGGTCTTTGGGCATGTGAATATGTCTGTAGAAGTAAGCTTTACCTGTAAAATCTTTTAATTATTTATCCTAGTTTAAAATGTTTAGTCAAAGATTAAAACATTTGACATTCAGGATGTATGATATATACGTTTTAATTTTATCGCAGATGACTACTAGACATACAGCATGTAAAATTATTGAGTGACAGGTCTAACATAATCAGATGTCTCTTTGGAGAAGTGAAAACTGTACCAGAAAATAAACGACCAATCAGATACTAAGAAAACATTCAGCCACTTGATTGAGATATTGACATTTAAAACAAATGAGAAATATCTAATATGAAAATACTAAAATCTTCTTTTCAAAAGAAAAGAAAATTTGCAATACAAAAGCACAAAAAAGAACATGAACATAAAAAAAGAAAGTGAATTGAAAGCTCTACTATTCAAAACAATGAAATCTTCAGGTGCAATTTTTAATCAAAAGGAAATATCAAAAATGAGATGAAACATTTTTTTTTTCAAAATTGATATGAATGTTACTACCATATTTACCCATGTATAGGTCGACCCCCCCCACTTTCCCAATCAAGAAATTTGAATTTTTTAAAATTCCGTGTATAAGTCGATCCCCCCATTTTCTCGATCCAGAAATTAATAAAAAAAAATACATTTATTCAAAATCATCTGGGAAAAAAAAAAATAAAGTACTAAATATTCAATAATAGAGCAACTTTAATTTTTTATAAATACATTTATTCAAAATTATCTGAAAAGCAAAACAAAAAGAAAGTACTAAATATTTAATAATACAGATGACTATATACAAAATTTACGTTTCTGTTTTCTATTAACTAAATCAGCCGTATCAGTAGAAACAAGGAGAAAAAGTATAGTAAGATAAATGAAGTAATGAAAAAGTGTACTATGAAGAACGAGCATTTCAATTGCACATATAGGGGTGCTACATTCTCGAAATCTCATTCTAGGAGTCGCCTGGACCAATCACATCACTCAGACTCCAGCGCTGTTAAGGAAAAGAACAATCCATTCCTCTTTTTCTCTCCTGGTATCGAAATCGGTGACATCATTGTGTCATGGAATGCAGGAAGAGAACAACTCTCTTTCAAAAGGACATTTTTGACTTCGGATAAAAAATTAAAAATTATGGCCCCGTGTATAAGTTGACCCCCCCCCCCACACTTCAAAGCCTTTTTTTTGGTCTAAAATTTCTTGACTTATACACGGGTAAATATGGTAGTTAGGATATGATAGCAAATTATCCATTTTCCTACCCGTATCTTCTGATTTAGAAACAAGCTATCTGTTTTCAGATTCGTATCAGCGGCTCTAACTTTTTAATGATCCAGCACCCTTTTAATACCTACCAAAGGGTCTAAGGTGACCAAATGATGTCTTTGAATATAGATTGATTTCTAGCGCCTATGAAACGGTCTGCATATCACTAAAATTGGCGACCTACCTGCCAAATTGACTTTTTTGTAAGCTAGAACACTATACTGGGGATGGGTACAGATCCTAAAGTAGAACATGTCCCAATCCACGTCATTCAAGCATTTCAAGCAATTGGGAACACAGTAGGACCATCAAAAAACAAGTTTGTCATTTGGTCCATGATGCTTTTTTTTGTTACATAATAACGATTGTCATGTAATAAGGATTAAAGCGAATTAAATGAAATATGGTAAAGTGAAAAGTGACTGCACAACTTAAACTATAGGCACTGAATTATTTTAAAATTTTGATTTGATTTTGTTTCGAAATGCATAAATTCTTGTTTTAATAATAACGTTGCGCATTACATAATAATGACTCACACAAATGAATTGAAATTTGGTGACATGATAGGGGCTCACTCAACTTGAACTATAGGCATCAAATAAAAAAAAAAAAAAAAAAAAAAAAAAAAAGACTAGATTTTTGGATTTTGCAAAAATTTTTTCCAAAACGTGCACATTTTGTTTTTGAATCATTCAATAATGGATAAAATGAATAAAATGAAATTTGTGGCATGGTAGGTGGCCACACAACTTAAACAATTGACAGTGAAGTTTTACAAAAATTTAATTAGATTTTGAGATATCGTGAAAATTGTTCCACGTATGTAAATCAGG
This sequence comes from Cheiracanthium punctorium, assembly GCA_038373885.1. Classification (NCBI taxonomy): domain Eukaryota; kingdom Metazoa; phylum Arthropoda; class Arachnida; order Araneae; family Cheiracanthiidae; genus Cheiracanthium; species Cheiracanthium punctorium. Next base: position 1,005,730 of record JAWZYV010015626.1, on the reverse strand, counting down.
GATGAGATGGTCAAAAACGCAGAAAGACTGAAATTATACGAGAACAAAAAATTTCTATATTTATATGTGAAAATATTCTCAACAATTCTATTCAACAGATTGGCTGCATATATTGAAAAGATTATTGGTGACTACCAATGTGGCTTTAGAAAGGGACGATCAAGAATGGAACAAATTTTTAACCTGAAACAGATTATGGAAAAGACTAGTTAATTTGATATTAAAACTCACTACTTGTTTATTGATTTCAAAACAGCCTACAACTGAATGAACAGAAAGTTACTTATGCAATCAATGAAAGAGTTTAATATACCTGAAAAACTTATTAAGTTGGTTGCAATCACTAAGTGAAACTAAGCTAAGAATCAAGATACAGAACAATTTGTTGGAACCTATCATTTTTTTAAAGTCTCAGACAAGGAGATGCAGTGGCTTGTCCACTCTTCAATCTTACCAGAGGAATCTTACCATATTCTTACCACTCTTCAATCTTCATCTCTTAATCCAGAAGATTGTTAAAGATTCTGTAATAAACACCAGCGGAACTATTTCCAACTGTGCAAATTTTTGCATTTGCCGATGATATTACCATAGTCGCTCGGACTCCAGGGGTTCTCAAACAAGCTGTCATTTCCTTGGAAAATGAACCTTTCAATCAATCAATCTAAAACCAAGTACATGATAACTACCAGTTTTAATGACACCTATCTTGAAATAGGAGACAACAAATTTGAAGCAGTTAATAGTTTCCCCTATTTGGGCTCTGAACTGAATGTTAATGACGAAACACCAGAGTAGGTAACAGAGTTAATGCTGGTAACAAATGTTTCTATGGGATACAAAATATTTAAAATCTAGTCTGATTAGCAGGAAAACAAAACTACTGCTATTTAAAACTTTGATAAGGGCCGATGTCACCTATGCAGCTGAAATGTGGGCAACGACTGAAAGTGATAAGGATATTATGGCAGTTTTTGAAAGGTACTGCAAAGTATTTTGGGAGGTGTAAAATGTAATGATATATGGAGAAGAAGAACTAACTTGGAACTCTATAAACTATACAAAGAGCCTGACATAATAAAATTTATTTCAATTCAAAGACTGAAATGGACACCTGATTAGAATGGAAGATGACTGAGCCACAAAAACGATCTTTGTCGCTGGACTCTTTGGAGCATGAAAAAGGGGAGGACCAAGGATCCAGTGGATCGAGTGCATGGAAAAAGATCTGAAAGTTCTCCACATTAAAAACTCTAGAAGTCCAGCTAAGAAGAGGGCAACCTGGGTTTCGATTATGACGAAGGCCATTTCCCACGCTGGACTGACGTGCTACTCAGAAAGAGAGAGAATCTAATATGAAACTCTACGGAACATAAGAATAATGATAAGTGTAGACATTATATACTAAAAACATATCACCAAATCAATTACATTAGTTTAATTAGAATTTTCTCACGGCACCCTCGTCATACAATATCTGTGGAATACATTAATTTTATGTGCATTTATATATACTTCATAATTGTATGATTGTGAAGAACAAATTGAAGAAGTAAAGCAGTAAGAACGTAAACATAATTAATACAGTTCTAATTTAAAATTCAAATGTAAATTTGAATGCATGAAATTTGCAAGTACTTTAATGAAATCATGGTCACTTTGTGGCACTCCTTGCCTTACTGTACAGCACCCTGCAGTGCCACGGCACACACTTTGGGAACCCTTGCCATAGGGTACTGTCATTACCTTTTACCATAGAAAAAAAAAAGTCAAATTTGTGTGGAGATCCTATAAATTTTATAGCCCAAGGCTTTCACAAGATTTAACCCAGCTCTATATATGGATATAAGAAATTATAATGTATTTCAGAAAAAAATTAGTCATAGCTGAAAAGGATATGAACAAAATGCTTCTTTTTTGCAAGCACTGGGCTGTGATTCTCTGCAAATGATTCCTCTGTGAACCAACTGGCAACTGCGACAACAAGGAGCATTTTTGTCACTACAAATGAAAAGTATAAAAGTTAAGAAGATATGCAATAAGAGTGAAGGAAAATTATTAAATGGATAATAAATAGATCACATAAATTAAATAGATGCAAAAAATAAATAAATAAAATAAAAGAATGTACTGTTGATGAACAGACTTTAATTAAAAGTTACATTCACTCTAAAGGGTTTAAGATACAACAGCATTACTTTTCCTTTTTGAAAAAATGCAGGGATGATCGTGGAATTTTCTGAAACTACATGTGACTTTTGGGTGTGTGTGTCTATGTATGTAAGGATATATATTAATTATCCCTACTAGCAATTTTGCTCGGGCTATCATCGGACAGCTGCGTGGCCGATGGTAACCCGAGCAAAATTGCTTGTAGGGATGTTTGTTCAATGGCTAGCAATGAAGATAGTGCATTTGTTTTGTTTGCAGCGAATTTTTAAAGCCATGCAGTTTTTTGAAGGGGGAAAAATGAAAGGAAAAAGAGGGAATTTTCAGTGGTAGAAAGTACTATGCTTTGTTACACAAGGGTTGTAATGTCTAAAGACAAAATATATATAGCAAATTACTTTCATTTCTTGTTGTCTTTAAAACTATTTGCTGCAAATTCTTACTACACACAAACACAGACATTTTTTTAAAAATAAAACTGCATGAAATTGCATAAAACTGTCTGAAGAAATTAGACAGGGATGTTAACTCCAACACTCGATTTGGGAGCACCCCGGGAGCAGAAAAAATTTCATTTGGGAGCACCTCGGGAGCAGAAAAATAACATTTGGGAGCAGAAAAATTCTATTTGGGAGCAGAAAAATTCCATTTGGGAGCACCTCGGGAGCACAAAAAAATAGTTTCCGAGAAGAAAACTAAGATTCGAGATCAGAATTAACATGATTTTGGAGCATAAAATTGAAGATTTAGGAACACAATAAATGCATACAAGAAAAGCAAAGTTTGCAAGCAAACACCATTTGCTAAAAGCAAAACACTATTTGAAAGCACTTTAGGAAAGCTCTGGGAAAAAAAAGGGTGTATACAGGCTATGCTATCAGCAACTTGGTAAAAACAATACATGGATTTACATGGACGGAAGGAATTTTTTTTTTGTGTGTGTGTGAAACTGCTCTTTTTAATGGTTTTCATATAAATGCTAAATGGAAAGAGTGGGAGGGAAGTATTTCTTATATGCAATGGTACTTTTAATGCATGTTCGAAGGTTGTAAAAATACTAATATTTAAATGGTAGAATTAACATCTCTGCCGTTTATATCATTCTAGAATTATGTATTCAAAATTTAGTCTATTTTAAAATAAAGATTTTAATTACGGATCTATAAATGAAATTCGTAACACATTCTGAAAAATTTGCGGACTCACTTTGGCTGAACACGGGCCCAGGGGCGTCGCCCCGTCTGCCCCTCTCGTAGAGCCTGCACACACACAAAAAGAAAAACAGTGGTGTAGTTTTAAGAAAAAAGGTTTAGGAACACTCGCAACTGAAGACTCAAAAATCATGCGTCCATGATGAAAAGTGAAGAACGCTTACTTTTGCTGACATAAGCTCGAATGAAAAAGTAGTGAGACGGCATCTCCCCGCTCATGATCTTCACGGGCCGAAAATGTCTAGCCCGGCCCGGCATTTAATCAAAATAAAAAATTCAGACCCGGTCCAGCTCGTATATTAATCATGATTTAAGGAAGGGGGGGGGGGGAATCACAAGCCAATCGTTTGGTCTTGTCCAAATTTTAGGAGAGCAAAAATTTCCGGAAAGGCTCGATTTTGCAAGCGCAGAGGACCGTCTTTAAGAGTATACGCTTGTTCCAGTCCATTCTAGAAAATGCTGAGATCAGCCCGTGCCTTAAATGAATCGTGCTGCAAAAGCCTGGGCCCGCACAGATCTCTACCCCCTGCGACTACACCACTGGCAGCGGATTTCCGGATTATTTTGAAATGAAATATTCTATTAATTAAGACAGCCTAGATTCTGATTTCTAAACCGGTCATGCTTCCAATTTTCATTCTTGCTACGGGCCGGGTCATAAACCGTGATTTTTTAGGGGCTGGGACGTCACCGTAATATACTGTTTTCTTTACGGACCGGTCTGGTTTTAGATCAGGGGCAGCCCTGCGGTACATGACACCCACTCCACCCTGCAAACGTAGAAAAAGACTTCCCTTTTACTTTTTTCAAAATTGCTTTTATGATTTTAAGTTGGAAATCGTGCCCCTTCATAAACAAAAAACGGTGCCCGTTGTGATAATTACTTGTTTGCCTATCTGGCCGGCCCTGATTGAGGTGACTAACAAAGCCCGACTGGTCCGATCCGGGGCGGGTAGAATGGCTTCGGAATGCAGCTTTCGTACGTAGTTTAAATCTTGCTTTATTGCTAACTAGCTTTCCATACACGCTTTAAAAGATAAATGAGCGTGGCAAAAATTTAACAAAGAGTCAAAATGACGTATTCGGCGCAGACCGGCACAAAAATCTGCTAAAAGCGCAGTTCGGCGCAATATTTGTGTTTCGGCGCACCCTGAAAGAGTCAAAATGACGTATTTGGCGCAGACCGGCGCAAAAAACGGCTAAAAGCGCAGTTCGGCGCAAGAATTTGTGTTTCGGCGCAGCTCGGCGCAGAATTAACATCACTGAATTAGATCAAATTTCCAAAAATTTTGAAAGTATCACCCCTAGCAAAATGCTACACATTTTTTTAAATTAAAAAAAGAAATAAATTTTATACTTTTTGTGACAGGCATTTTCACTATTTATGTTGGTGGCTAATTTTAAAAATTAAACATATAATGATATGGAGTATTGAGAAAAGTACAGTAACATAAATTTATAAGCTGTCATCATCTCGGTGATATAACAGTCCATGAAAGGGTCAAGGCTTGCAATACCCAGCCACACTTTTATAAGCATACTGGGGAATTTTACAGCTTGCAATAGCCTTTTTTCTCCTTTCAGCTTTTTTGCTAAAAAAATGTTAAACTCAGCTTAAACTTTGCTCTATAAAAGGGTAAAACTTACCTGCATATTGCACCAATTTTAAGTTTACAAGTACTATCACAACAAGGATCATTATCTTCACTACCAATAAATCCAGCATCACATTCTTCACCTTCTTCAACCAAAGAGTTGCCACAAAAGGATTCTTCTGGTTCTAAAAATACAATAGCTTTTAGCATATATCTAAAAAATATTTAAATATATCAGACAAACATAATAAAAACAATAAAAATAAGTTATACACCATATAGAGCAGCAATAAAACATATACTATCCACATGCCATTTGCCATAATTAGGGAAGCTAAGGTGGAAAAGGTTTGATTGAGAGTTGTGACAAAATAAACTTCCTGTATAGCTAACAAATTGCAGATAAAAAATGTCTATTAACACAACTAACCTTTCCAAAGTATGAAACTCAAACATGTGAAATTATTTTTGGCAATATTTAAAAGCAGTATATAAACTTCTCATGACTACTTTTCAGCATATGTTTCATTGTTTATATGAAAACTTTAACTTCTTTCTGACAATTCAAAAGTGGCATATAAACTTCCCATGACCACTTCTCAGCAAATGTTTCGCTGCTTATACTGCACAAAAATATACAATTTTTTAAGAGGCAGAATGTTACTTTTGCTATCATTAGTTACAAATTTCTTAGAGGACAAACCCATTCTATTAATCCTTTACAGTGAATAATTTTATTTTGTGATTATACAGGATTTCTACAGATTTCACAGCTTTTTGCATCCCTGACATCTATCATGCTCTTCCATGAAATTTTATCTAGCGTGCTTTCCTGAATTTTGCATTTCTATTTTAATATTACATTCTTTAATTAATAACTTTTTATATATTTTGCCCCTTTTTTACAAATAATAAAATCAATATATACAAAAATATTATTTGACATCACTGGATTCTAGCAAAAACCATGTTTGATAATAATTTAGGATAAAAATAAGAATGTTTCAACTGGACAAGATATGCTAATAAAGGACATATTTTAAAATTATTTAAAAGGTTAAATAAGAAAATGAAAATAAAACAATTTCTACAATCAGGTTCAAACAAGAAGTATTTCCTTGATATTTTTAGAAAGTGATTCTATCAACCTTTCAAGTTATTAGGCAAGTTGGAGTGTTTAGGCTGATAATTTTATTTTTTACCAACTATGCGAAAAATTCCAGAGTTGGGAATCGAATGCAGGTCTGCCGCATAACGTGCGGGTGCTCTACCACTGAGCTACTCTGGGACGATTTCCAGATGAAATTTCTCGCATTAGAATCGTTGGTATTTATCATTTTCCTCTGCAAACCCACCCACCAGGGCTCCCACCAAATTTTCTATCAAAATAAGGGGGAAAAAGGGACCATCCCTTTAAGAAAAAGGGACCAAAAAGGGACCATCTGGAAGAAAAAGGGACCAAAAAGGAACTATTTAATAAACGGTCATTTTCAAAGGAATAAAAAATTTCCTCTAAATACAACCTCAATTTTACATTTCCTACTTCTTAGTCCTTTACACTGAAGTAACACAATGAAAATATTCTCACATGAATAATATAAAACTTCACTAAACCACTTTTAAGTTTTCATACATTATTTTTGAATTGAATATTTTGAATGATACAAAATTGAGAGTTCCACTGCATAATTTATTCAGTTCCCTAATACACACTTATTGTTCACAAAGAAATAAAATTGAAAGATTTCATTAATCAAATGTGTAACATTCTTCTGGAAATGATTACTAACACACATAATTAGATGAAATCCTGGCTCTTATAATAACTTAACAAAGCTTAAACTATATTCTTGTAGACTCATACAAAACTCAAACAAAATTTGCTGAATATGCAGAATTAAAAAAAAATAAGTAAAAATTAAAAAAAAACAAAACTGAAATCTGCCGATCGGCAACCCCTCCCCTCAAAAAAAAAAAAAAAAAAAAAAACCTTCCGCTTTGCACAGGCCTTATTATTAAAGGTCAAAATTAACGGTCGCCACTCGCGGACTGTATTTTTGAAAGTGGAGACTGCAAATTTATGTACCCGTCGCCACAGTTTATTTCCCCACTCTCTTTCCTTTTTTTACACTAAGTTTATATTAATTGAAAGTAAAACAGAAACGGGGCATTAAAACAGATGTTGTTGACAGGAGTCAACTAAACTCCAAGATCGATGTTGGCATGGCGGCGAGGGGGAGAGCTGGATCATTGATAAAGGGTATTAGTACCACTTGACCAATTAGCAAAAGTAATCGTCTGTTATGGAAATTTTCGAACGGGGAATACGACAATGCGTAAGATTGCGGTTTGAAGCAGACACCTGCACTCGTTTGTTTTTGCAAGGGCTCTCTTTCTGAGAACAAAAATCCGAAGAGTGGCGAGCATTCATTTATAAATTCTTTTCTTGTGATCTATTAATACCAAAAAATAAAATAAAATAAATATTTCAAGATTTATTCCGGCATAATAAGGCTTATGGCCAGCATAAAGTTGATGACAGCTGTCCGTCGTGGAAAATTAACAATGCTCATCATGAACAAAGACCAATGGAGTACGTAAATGCAGCCGCGGGGGATTTAAAAATAGAGATACTTTGTTCTCGAAAAAAGGCAATTTTGTGTACCATATAGAAAATATTCAGAACTGGTTTGGTGCAATCTGAAAATCGTTAAAGTTTATTCCTAAGCGTTCATTTCTTAAGTCAGACACATACATTCAGATCAATGGACGTCATGAAGTCGCGCAATTTAACTCACAAAAAGGCACTTTTCATTTCTAAATGAATCCGTAATTCCCTAATGGTTTGTAAATATCTTTAATAACTATACATAATTTGAATTAGGAAGGCCAGATAATGATTATACTAAGCAATCATTAAAAACAAAAACTTGCAAGTGCGTAAAACAGCCAGTTATAAACTACAGAAGCTGCCAGTATTTATACTGACAGTTTTCACCAAAAAGCTGAAGTCTAGAATTATGATTGTGAAATAATTATCAAATATAACACCCACATTGTAGGATAGGCGGTGAAGTTATTTTGAATCCCTTTCTTACCCCCAACTGAAAGTTATGTTAGTTTTTTGTTGCTACATTAGGTGAAAATAAACACCTCAGAGGTGCCTCTTTTTGAGTTATGCGAATGAAAGAAAACAGATGAAATGAATAAGCGATGACTGTCACTCTCTGATTCTGATAAGCATTCAATTAGGAAAAAAGTAACTTATTTTTAAAAGGAAATTTTATCGGGTTTCATTTACGATAAATGTCTGATTGCGTAGCTTGGAATTTTGTGAAGGAACAGTTATACATCGTGTTTAGTTAAGGGTCGTTTCAATCGATCATATTTTTGTTACGGTATCATTTTAATAGAAAGTGTTTTGTAAAGGGGCCCGTAAAACGATCGATAATCTTGACTGCGATGATCCATGTAACGGAAGGGGCAGGGGGAATGGCAAGTTTTCGAGTGAAAACTTGGACATACCAGGGCAAAGGGGGTAAAAAGGGATGCCAATTGCTGAAAGGTTGTCGGGCGCCGTGCTTTTTAAAGAGTCGTAGTAGGCACCACAAAGAAATACTTTTGACAAACGCAAGGTAGTACTTACATGTTAATTCAAGGAAGGCTAGATGTAGCGTGCACAGATCCGATATTGGTACCGGGACAAAGCCACATATTCTGACAATCACCGTCCTCAGATGAACGTTAGTGAGGTCTGGATGGTTCTGGAAAAAAGTGTTGCCGGACTGGTTGCTACGATGTGAGGTAGGTCGGTTGACCTACGTCACATTGTAGCAACTCGGTAAGCTCTAGCTGTGCACCGCTTCAAAGTGAAGATGAACTAAGGATAATGGTTTAATCAACAATGAAAAAACGGTCATTCTGCCGATTTCAGATCTCTTGGCCGACGCCGACGATACACAATTATTCTTCTTCATTAAAATTAAAAAAAAAAAAAAAAACGGAACAATACGGACCAAAATAGCCTAAAACGGACCAAAACGGACTTTTAGGGAAAAAAGGGACCAAGTGGGAGCCCTGCATGTTAGCATTAAAAATGTATTTAAAAAAATTACTCTGAACATCATAATTTTATAAAAATGCTTTGACCATCACAAAATTATTAAATTACCAAATATTTAAAATGAACAACAACAACAAAAAAAAAGAAACCTGTTAAATCACTCAATGAATTTGCAATCAAGAGATTTGTGAAAAAATTGCTTACTGAAATAACATGGAAATTTAAAATAAAAAGACATAATTTCACTCATAAATTTCTAGAGTTAAGTAGCATAAACGAGAGTTTCTTAAACTGTGGGTTGCGACCCCAGGTGCAGCGGTTGCCAAAAATTTTAGCAATTTTGATATTTCTTTAACTTATTATAACAATTTTATATTTTCATCAAATATGAAGAAGTGTGAAGTGCTGTGGTGTTGACTATTTTGCCAAGACATTTGATAATATAATTGTGGGTTTTCTCAGTAGTGACCTTCTAAGTGGCTACACTTAATGGACAGACCATAGTTAATGTTTGAATTTATTTTTATAATTGGATTATATTTTTAAGTTTGTTACTTATATGAAACTTTCACATCATTATATATCTTAAACATAATGCCATAAAACTGCAATAGTATAAGAGAAGAAACCGAGTTCCACTAATGCGAGTATCAGATTTGCACAATGCTTATGGGGTTCCACAAAATTTTCGTAAATATTATGAATTTTCACACAAAAAATTTAAGAAACCCTGGCATAAACAATTTAGAATTTCCATCCAGCAGATGCTTAAAATAATTACAAACAAGGTATATTGTCTTATTTAACAAATTTAAAGAAAAACAAATCAATTAAATAAAACAGCTTACTTGAAAAACATTTGCTGGCTTTTGCTAATAAAACCGCACGCACAGAACGAATGCTACAGGGAGAGAATTTCTGAAGGGGGAAAAAAAACAGAATATCAGACTTAACTGATCAAAAAAAACAAAAACAAAAAACAATTTATTTAATTCAAGGTAGATAAAATCTTAGGTATGTATCAGATAATTAAGTTTTCCTGGTAACAAAATCACTTTTTCAAACAGTGCATTTTAACACCAATTACTGAAGACTATAATGCATTTCCCAGATACAAGTTTAGCTAACCCTATTCTTTACATAAGACATTCATTTACTTATTTAACGCATAATCTCTTTTAACCTTCGCAGATATAAAAGAATTTTAGCTACCTAAATGATTAGAGCCAATTTGGTATGGCCAATGGGCTATGATAAGAACCAAATCCTTTTATCGACTTTAATTTTTAAATTAATCTTTAAAATTCCCTAGACTCTTAAAACTTCAATATTTTTTTCCCACCCTCAGCATTTTTTATAACTTCAAATATGATATTATTTATTAAGCTCTTAAAGCCCTAGTAATTTGAGGTTCCCACACTTTTCTCAAAAACAAATTCAAGGACTTTCTAAGTAATGAAGGTTTTCAAGGATTTCATTTCACATCTACATTTTAAAAACTGTCCTTTTTTCTAGTATGAATAATCCATGAATTATTTTACAATAGGGTTGACATTCAATTTTCATCTCTAATTTCCCTGAGCAAAGCTTAAAAAAAAAAAAAAAAATGCTGCTATTTCTAACAAACTAATCAGGATTTTCTTGAGTTTTACTCTGACAAGCTATCAAAATAATATAAAGTTGTGTTATTCCATACGAAAGAAAAACAAATTTACAAATGTATATAATGAAATTTTTTAATGATTATTTAATAATAGAAATACTTAAATATTAAAGAACCATATATATATATTTATATACAGATCAGTTTGTCTAAAAACAGTTCAATTCATTTATCTCTAAATAGACGCCTGCCTAAGCTACAGAATGTACTGTTACTGTTACAAACTTAAAAAGTTTTTTCTAAACAAATCTTATTTTAATACAAATATTACCTATGTAATTTTAGTTTTTTATTATAAACCTTATTTACATCAGGAGGTTTTCTTTCTTATCCCCCCCACGCATCTTATTCATATTGTGTTCCTCCTCCAAGTTAGAAATACATTTTTGTCAAGAGAAATGAAAGAATGACAGCATTCTTTCAATTACTTCATTTGATATTTTCCCAGAATATTTTCTAACAGTAAATCCTTATTTATAGAAAATGCACTTTCCGCAGCACACAGACATTTACATTTCCAAGGAATAGTATTAAGCAATTTTTATGAAAAGAAAATATCAGTAAACTTGTCTTCCAAATCTAATAAATCAAAGAAAAAAGAATCTAAACTTATTTTATCCTTAACATCACTTTTAAATTTCTCAAATATTGATTTGAATCTTGTTTTGGCACAACCGGGCATCTTTTAATCTTAAGCACACCAATGCTCAGTTAAAGCTGCCCTAATTTCTAAATTGCCACGAAAGAAAAGGCAATTGAGATCATGGTTTTAGGGGAAATTTGTTTCTACCTGATGCTTTCATAAGAAATACTAATTTGTGGTGATTAGTAAAAATCAAAAACTTCTAAAGAATCTCCTGGAAAATGACTTTTCAGGATCTAGGTTTTTAAAAATTAAAATTCAGGACTTTCAAGATTTAAGAACTTGGAATCCTGTTGACAGCAAAAGTGTAGTGACATTAATAAAATTATGATCTTGATCACTACTCTTTATTTTTAAAAGATCACTACTCTTTTAAAAATATCTGGATGAAATTTTGAAGAAAAAAAAAGTATGGAGAGAGGAGGACTATAGTCAACCCATGCAAAAACTCTTAACGGGCTAAAAGTTTGTGATGCAGCATTTTACTTTATATAGCCATATGAATTTTAAATATGGGTCTTAAAAATAATGATATCAAGTTTTGAGTGATGCCCTACTATATAAGATTTGTTTTTAAATTTCATTACAGTTCCTTTTGCTTTATTTTCTAAAGAAGATTTGCACATTCAAGCAATGCTTTTAATTATCAAATACACTGTTCAAATTATTATTATACACAGTTGTCAAATATATCCCACTTTTAATGAGTCTATATTATGTATTCAAATGAATTTATTTCAATAATTTATTTTATCTTTTACGCCCCACTATCCAAAAGGGCAAGTAAAATTTACGTAAATATTTACTTAGTGTCATAGTATCCAAACTAAGTGAAATGTATATGAAAATTTTGCTTGCCCTTTTGTATAGAGTGACACAAAAGATAAAATATTGAAATAAATTCATTTGAATACGTGATGTATGGAAGTGTGATATATTTGACAATTAAAAGCATTGCTTGCATGTGTAAATCTTTAGGAAAAAAAAAATGTAACTATGATGGAATTTAAAAATAAATCTGATAAAGTCTCAGCAGGGCATCACTCAAAATTTGATATTATTTTTAAGACCCATATTTAAAATTCATATGGCTATAAAGTAAAATGCTGCATCCCAAACTTTAGCCTGTTAAGGGCTTTTGCATGGGATATCATTACTTTTTAGGGGTATGGTCAGAAGATAATATATTAGTTTCATGGACGAATTTTAGAAGTTTGCTTGACACTAAGTTATGTAAATAAATATACAAATTTGTTTTCATGCAGTATAAGAGTATTTGATTAAAAACGTCACAAAAAGTTCTTTGTAACATGTAACAGAGGATTGACATGTTTTTGTTAGAATTTTATAAAAAGAGGCATAATACTAATTATAATCAATAATTTTTTGAGTAATTTTCTATTTATTATTTGGGATGAGTGAAGATTAGTATTCCGGCTGCCATCTTCAATTTCGTTTCATTAATTTGCATTCACTTTAATGCTAAACATAAGTTAACTTTTTACTATAATTATATAACTATTGGGGCCTACCAGTGGCCGAGAGTATAGTGCTCTGAACTGGGAGACGAAAGATGCCTGGTTCAAAACCAATTTGCGTCTGTCGACCTAACCATTTGGAGTTTTCCATGGTTTCCTCAAAATTTAGAGTAAATATGTTTTAGGACCCCTTAAAAAAACTTCCACGGAGGGCACCCCACCTCTTGGCTTAAAGCCTAGGTGTAGCTAATCGACCATAATTCCATAACAACAATATATAACTATCGGTTCTATTGTTTTAATGTATTGCAATTCATTAATTTGCATTCAGTTTAACGTTAACTGTAAGTTTAGTTTTGTTGAAATTATTAATTAAATAATCACATTCTTAATTAATGGTAATATAATTATTCATTCTATTGTTTTAATGCAAAATAATCAAATTATGATACAGCTCAAAGTTGTTAATTAAATTAATTAATGATTATAATCATTAATAAAATAGAAAATTACTCAAAAATTTATTGTTTATAATCGGTATGTCATTCTTTTATAAAAATCGTTCACTTAAATGAACTACTAGTTTAAAAATTTAAGCGAAAAACTATTTATTTTAAAAAAAGTTTCGTAATATGAATTAAAATAGAATTACTCTCAAACTCCCACTGTAAAAAAAAGAAGTTTAAAATAAAGTTTCTTTAAGGCTGCCAGTCTAAAATTCAAAACCTACTTCACATTCATTGAGGAGAAACCAAAACAAACCAATTTAGTAAAGGTTCACCCCCCCCCCCATAAAAAAAAGACCAGTGTCAGAAAAAAGCAGTTGTAACTGAATACATATACTTTTCTCTGGCTTCAGAAGAATTTTCATATGTCTGCAAGATCAGCAATGCGCATGCTCTAGTTGGAAAAGAGACTCGCCGACCTTAGCATGTGCTGCTGCTGACATAAGCCAGTTGTACAACTCTTCCAAGAAGCCGGTTTGCCAAGCGTAATCACAACTAAAATGATAATTTTACAGTATCATTATGTGGGAGTTAAATACAGTCAACTCCCGCTAATCCGCGGCTCTATAATCTGCAAAAGCCTGTAATCTGCGATATATTTCAAATGTAAATAAACAAGTTTGTTTACATTTTGAGCGGCATTTGACTGGTAGTATTACTGTAATAGAAGTTATTTGATTGGCCAAATGTTATAAAGACATTTATTAATGCTTTTCCACAGGTATTTGAAGTAAATAATTTCATATATTTGAGTATATTATCATGTAATTAAATGTACAGAAACTTTTATCCTAAGTTGCATGTGTTCAGTGAATGGATGTAAATAACGAACTCCGAAGCAATGCACCATCCAATCACATCGCTTCACTCTTTCGAGAGATGATTGTAAAGATTGACCGTTGCAATTAAAATTGGGTGAAAATATGTAACACTTTAAATGCAAACCGCGATTTGGCAGGCTACACAGCAGTTGCACAATTTTCCGAATCTTCCCCCCCCTACCTCACCCTTTTGATCTTCTGGCTAGCGATTTATTATGCAACAAAAACTTTCTCCACATAACTGCAGTTCTGTGAGAAGAAAGAAAGAAAAGCATCAACAGACCACATGGCGTCTCTCTTTGTTTACATTTAACTGCCAGAGGAGCACCGGCAGAAATAATGAATCCTCAACACTTGAAATGTAATGCATGTGTGTGTGAAGAGGATAACATTCTTTTCCTCTTTAAAGCTTATATAATAGCACAGAATATTTTTACATAACGAGAAATTGAAAATTACCTCGCAAGTTCGAAAATTAATGTAATACTGTGATATAAAATATACAAATGAGCCCCCCCCCCCCATGCGAGCAACCATGAAATTCCTCCCTTTCTGATTGAGCTTGTTTATTTTATAATAGATTTATTTAGTTAAAAATGGTCTTTCAAAGAAATTAAAAACAACAACAACTGCCCTTAAAAAAAATTGTTTGTTTGTTGAAAAAATTCCGGATTTGGGGTCCTCTACTGTACTATTATTTTTGAAGAAGGGTTAGCTATGGGAGACAAGTATTTAAACATTTTGCAAAAGCAATCATTTGGCAGTGACCAAGAGTTACTGACAATTAGAAGGCTTCAGGACAAAATTTCTGAAGAAAATTAAATCTCTTAAACAAATTACAATCACTGCAATGTTTGAAAAAATGAAAAATAAATAAAAAATTTAGAGAGAATTTATTCTTTTAATTTTGTATTAGTAATTGTATTTAATATTAAAAATAGTGTTTTAGTTCAGCAGCATAAATATTTTCTTTCATCAGTCCTTCAATAAATTCTCTGTAAATTTAATTGTATTATTTATTGTATTTATATTGATATTTAATTGTGTTTTTATTCAACAGCATATGCATTTTCTCTCCTCATTTCCTATTTGTTTACAGTAAATTGACTATAATTTAAGGGGAAATTCTAAATATAAAAATGTAAAAAAAAAAAATGACCTATAATCCGCACAACCCTTGGTCCCAGTGAGTGCGGATTAGAGGGAGTTGACTGTAGTCCCCTCTTTAAACTGGATTAAATTTTAAAAAAAAGTTTTCCTAAATAAGTGGGCAATGTAAGTCACTGATTAAAATCATATATTAATTTTAAAAAAATTGTTAGAGTGGATTCTGAGATAAAAAGGAGACACAAAAAAGTCCATTTCTAGCTGTATATATAGTGTCGCAGTTTGTTGATGGTTGGTTCGTTGGTGTAGGCTGCATCACTCGTAGAACTGTCATTCTCCATGATAAAATGTTTGCAGCTGCAGAATCAAGAACTATTTTTCATTCTTACTTTAGGCGCTTAAACAAAAGCTTAAGATTACATATGTTTTTCATTTATTTTTAAATGTTGAAGGTGAAAAACATCAATAGTACTTGGGGAGGCAGTGGTTGCAAACATTTGTAACATTGTTTTTTTTTTTTTCTTTATTTTCTGAATGCATCATGCTTTATATTAAATACATTTTTTACTAATTGAATGAAAGAATCTTACAATATTAGATTTAAGAAAATTCTTGCTAGAAACATTTTTAAAAGAGAATTTGAACTACAGTTTTCCTTTGCAAATATATGCTATAGCTTTTTTCTGTATCATTAAATGTTTTAATGGACTTGTACGGGCCAATTAAAGAGTCTAAAACATAAAATGACATTAATGCTTTATTTTTTTGGAAACTTCTGTCATGTTTTTATTTTTCACATACAAAGCATTTCATTCTTGTTCCAGTTTATAGAAATTTGTGCCAAATATGCATTTTTAAATTTAATATTAAGAGGTTATTTTATTTTATTTTTTAATTATTCTTTTAAAATTAAGCAATTCAAATAATGATTTACAACCAGGTGATATAAATCAAGTAATTCTGATTTGATGAGGCAGTAAATTTTGTTAAGAATTTAATATTTTAGTATGCAAAAATGTGATTACTACCTTATTGTTTGGATCATAACCACTAACAGAGTAAGTATACATTAAAAATGATCCCCCATGACGTCCATCTGGAGAGCATTCAGCTAAGTCTGGGTCATGTTCACTGCCCCAATTATGACCTAGAAAATCAATAACTTAATCAAATAAGACCATGCTTTTAATTATAGAAAATAAATATTGGAAAAAGGATAAATGCAACAATCACGCAAATGCAACTAAATTTATATTTGTTACAAATTTACAGTTAAATTAATAAAAATATAAGAAAATTAATTTTACTGTAGGAAGTAATTTGAAGTGACTTACCGAATTCTGTAGCAAACAGGATGCATGAAAATAAAAATAAAAACAAAATTAAACTATACTCTATATTTAGCACTAAAAATTAATATTAAATATTTTCTATACTATTTTTGACTGAAATAATCTTTGAAAATTCAGTAGATAAAATAGATAATTGTGAGTTTCAGAGGAAGTTTTATTTACAAAAGGTTGATGGATATCATACAAGACATTTAATATAGAACATTTACCATAGTAATTCACGAAAATCTTTTTGTTAAGATTAAAATAATGTAAACATACATTTGGATAATACATACATTTTCTCAAAATTAGCTAAAAATATATTTAGATCTATGTAGCAATAGAAAAATAACAGTAAAAGTTGACATTATTACACTTTATATGCAATAGCTGATTATCTATCTAACTGATTAACACTAAAACATTTAATCTAGCAATCCAAACTTGAGCCCTGGTAAATGTACAAGTGATAGTAAAGTTTTAGAATAACCAAATTCAGGGTCTACAGCCTAATTCTAGCCTTACAAATAAGTTTAAAGTTATGAAGTGTTTTGGTGCAAATTTTTGTTATAGTTATAAATTATTATTACCTGTAACTTTGAAAAAGGTTCATTTTTTAGAGACCTTTTGAACTGTACAAAAAGTGTTTCCTTTTAATTAAAGATAAAAATGTCGTTTTTATCAAAATTTCAACATGGCGACTGATGCACTGGGGTGATGAGTCTAACCCGGCAGTATTATGGTCAGGACTTTTATTATTTAGATAATCAGTGTGACTTAGGCTGGACATTCCCTCATTTTTTTTTTCTGGTTATTGGCTAGATTCTCCCCCCCCCCCCTCCTCCTCTCTTAAATTCTAATTACTGGCTGGACTGTTTCATAATTTTTTATTCTGGTTATGAGCCACAGGAAAATTTTGGCCTATGCAGATTTCTAATTCAGGGATTGTACTGATGCAGTACAGCACATGTACTGTAACCCCTAGAACCTGTTTTCTTTTCCTTTTGTGACTGAATTTTTTGTATTTATCATTTTTAAGACCATGGGTATAATTTTTAAATTTCCTTGAAAATGCTCCTCTTTATCTGTATTTTTTGTAAGGATTGAAACTGTTTACATGGCCAGTCCTACACGGAGATAAAAAAAAATAAAAAAATTAACTTCTATGTGTTATCAACAAATGAGTCAACTACTTACAACTATATGACCTATTGGCTATGTTGCCCAATATAGCACTGGTGCATTATGGGTTTTAGGCATAATTGGTCAAAAAACAGTCAGCTGATGTCTGCTAGTACAGTGTGTCCCAAAAATAGCGCACAAACTCTGTACAGCCAGATTCCTCATTGGTAGTACATAAAAATTGCCCAAAGAACTGTACCTGTACGATCCATAGCTTACAAGAAAAATACAGAAAACAAAGCATAATGTCACGTCCAGTGCAACAAAAAACACTTTATTTTACACAATTGACAACAGCATTTGAAAATATTTAAGACAGATGTTCAAAGTGTCCGGCGTGCATATCGAGGCAGGCTTGAGCGCACTGTGGAATGGATGCCTGCACACGTCGCAGCATCGCGATGCCCACTGAAGTACAAGCAGCATGCAGACAAGCAACTAAGTCCATTTGTGTAGTCACTACGTCTCGATAGACCAATTCCTTGTGATGGCCCCATAGGAAAAAATCCACCGGTGTAAGATCTGGCGATTGTGGCAGCCATAAAACAGGACCCCCACATCCGATCCAGCAGCCTGAGTATGCCATATCCAGCCAATCAGGTACAGGAGCACAGAAATGTGCCAGCGCTCCATCATGCTGGAACCAAAGGCCGCGTATTGCCGCTAAGGGTATCTCATCAAGGTACTCTGTTAAGACATTGAGAAATACCAAGTAGGACTGTCCCGAAAGTCGTTCAGCCAACAGATATGGACTAAGCAGGCGATCCCCGAGTATGCCGGTCCACACATTTACAGACCAGCATTGCTGATGTGTCTGCGGCCAGATTTTACACCGGACGCAGTGGATCGTTGCATGTGGATTGATGTGGGACCACATATGGCTGCTGTGGTAGTTGAATACCTCATCACGAGTGAAACATGCTTCATCGGTCCACAGGATATGTGCAATGAAACCATTATTTGTGTTTTGTTGCTGCAACAACCATTCACTGAAGTCCATGTGTTTCCGAAAGTCATCTGGTTGGAGACCTTGCACAGATGTAGCCCCTCTGACCTTAAGAGCCTGTGCACACTACTTTTACTCAAATGCAGCTGCCTGGCTAGTGCGCATGTACTGACCTCTGGTGTATCGTCTACCTGCCGCTGTATTGCATCTGCCTGTGTTACTGCCAGGGCACTGCAGTCTTCCAACATCGTGATGACTTAAGTTCAGATTATTATGACATTTGCATTTTTTGGTATATTTTGCATTTTTAAGCTTTTTTTCTGTTTTAGAGCATTTTTTTTTAATTTTGGGACATTATTTTGCATTTTATGATACTTTATTAATTTGGGGTCATTTTTTAAAGAAATGTCAAATTTTTCTAAAAGTCTTTTATTTTATTTAGTAACTTTCAATATATCCTGCAAACTATTGCCCATTAAAGTAAAAAACTTATGTGAATAATTATTAATTATTTAAACAAAGAGTAGTGAAGTTAAAATAAAATTGCAATTGTTCTACAATGCTTAATGAAAAAAGAATATTCTATAATTAAGTTCATTTCTTATGTTAAAGCTAGACAAAGCTGTAGTCATTCAGTAGATTTTTCTTCGACAGGGGAAAACAGGTAATTTGAGTTTATAAGTAACGAAATATGTTCCTAAATATTCTGAGTCAGTCTGCAGGTGCAAAGTATGGGTGGTGAGAGTTTTATTTTGTCTGGTGATAGAATCGATAGTGTTTAATGAAATGCTTAAAATCAAGCCATCTAAATCTTGCCATTTGCAGAAGTTTATTTCAGAGTTCGGAGAAAATGTGTGTTCTACAGAAGGAGAAATTTTATTTTGCAAACTATGTGAAACAAAAGTCGCAGCCGAAAAATGATTCACCGTTGTTCAGCATATTGGAAGAGATAAACATATACGAGCTCTTAAACTTGCTGAATCAAAAAGCAAGCATCTCAACTTTTGCTTGCCCAAAGTGCATCCTCAAGTGGATCAAAGAAGTCACCATTTTATAAAGAGTTATGCAAAGTTTTAGTATTTGCAAACATTCCTCAGATAAACTGAACAATTCTAGATTTCCCCACTTTTTAGAAAAACGTACGGGTCATGTGATGCTAGATGAATCTACCTATGCAAAAACTACATTGACGACTATTATGTTGAAACTTAGGAGAAAATAAGAGACTGTGTGAAAGATAAAAAAAATATTTGTGTCGATTGACAAAACGAATGATGCTGAGGGTCGTTTCGTAGCAAATGTTATAATTAGGACACTGGAGCTAGACAATCCTTCTAAAACATTTTTGTTAAATGTTGATGAATTAGATAAAATAAATCACTCTGCAATTTGTCAGTTATTTGACAAATTGCTACATATTTTATGGCCGAATGGTATACGGCACAATGATGTTCTTCCATTTCTTTCTGATGCTGTGCCATATATGGTTAAGGCTGGAAAGTCAATTAAAGGATTTTATCCTAAGTTGATTCATGTAAGTTGTCTCGCGCATGCATTGCATAGCGTTGCTGAAGAGATACGTGCGAATTATCCTGATGTCAACAATCGAGTGTCTAATGTTTAAAAAAAAAAAAAAAATTCTGAAAGCTCCACCCTGCCGGGATTGTCTTAAGTCTACAGCTCCTAGTCTTGCTTTGCCCCCAAAGCCAGTGATTAACCCTCTCGTCGCCGAATAATGAAAAATCAGAGAAAACAAATCTGTTTAGCATTTAATGCATCTGAAATACTATTATAAATCATGCAAAAATATTTTTTTCTAACGTCGATTAATTTGTCGATGAATGTCGATAATAATAATTTTTCTAATAATAATTTCTGCATTTTCGAAGCATTTTGTTATGCTAAAATTAATTTAAAAGGATGCACATATTAGCAGGGTCAGAAGCAAAAATTTTGGAAAAAAAATAGGAAAAAAAGGAGCTTTTTACTGTTCTTTGGGAGATCAATCTATCTATAAATACGTGCTAAACAAACTACATAATTAAAAATTTTAACTGTGAATCTTTTCTAAAAAAATTTTAAGAACATGCATTCATAAGTTAGAAATACTGGGTACTCTTTATTAATAAGAATGTAACCATTTGTATTATTATTGTCAAGTTCAAGAGACTTGACAATAATAGTACAAAAGACTTACTTTTTCATTCAAAAGACTTTTTGTTTTATTATTGAAAAGAAATTATTAAGAACAAATTTCTGTCAGTTATTTTTCCTTAATTGCTAACAATAAATAAATAAGTTTACATCTATTGCTACTTAGTTATGTTTTTCCAAGACACTCAGGAATTAAAAAATGAAGCTCTTGTTAAATTAATTAGAGAATTTTTAATTAATATTTAAATTCCATTAACTTTTATCTTTTTCAACATAAAATCACAAATAGTAATTGATACAGTTGTCACAAGTAAAGTCTCGTCTACAAGATTTTTCTATCAGCTTCAGCTTCTTTTAGTTCTTTTGTAATACTTTCAACTTTTTGTGTTGCTATTTCAATTGCTGTAGTAGCGATCTTCATGTTCGGAATATTTTTTTACTTAATTGCATCCTGTAATTTCGTATTGCTTTTTTTAAGGTATGTTTGGACTGCTTGGAGATCTTCTTGCAGACCTTTTACTCTCTCATCAATTTTCTGTTTTTTTTTTTTTCCCATTCTTTTCTTTTCTCCTTTTTACTTAGCTGGCTTCTTTTTCTTTTCATGTCTTCAGTTGCTTTATTTATCGCTTTTTCTTGCGAATAAACAGCATATGCTTTAGTCACAGCATTAAGTAGCTGTTTTGTAATTGCAATATTACTAATGGTACCATTTCTCCTAATGGTATCTTTAACTTGTCGAATTCTGAGAGATCATGTCATTCATAAGACAGAACACTGCAATTTACAGAAAAACCTCTTTCAACATCAGAATTGGTATGCGACAGAGAAAGGCAATTTTTGATTATAATCAATAAATTTGAATACTTTTCTTTTCCGTTCATCTTATCAACAAGACTGAAAACTTCTTTCCAGTACCCATCAATTGGCTATCTGTCATCATCAGAACGTTCATTAAAGCTTTTTACAATTAGATCAACTTCGTCATCTAATCTGTAAGCTTGGTATTCCAAAACTGTTTTGTCTATAATTTCATTAGACAAATTTCACGATGATAAACAAACACATAAGCATTGAATGGCTCTGTCATTCTGAGAGGATCTGAGAGCCGGATGCAGCTGCTCCAGATCTTTCAAAAATGAATAATTTATAGGCAAAGATTGTTTCAGTAATTTTCAAAATATTTACTAAAAATGCCTGCATGCCCATTCATGCTTCCTTTGCATCATTTTCCCCAATCTGTGACAGCGATTCTCATTACAAAATAATAATGAACGCAACCCTTGCTCCAAGTTAAAATCCCCCCCCCCCCAAAAGTGCTAATTCAAACAACTGGATTTGGATTAAACCAATATTCAATATTATTTCATCAATTGTTTCCTAAATTTATATTTAAAACAAGTTTAAGCAGAGATTCCCATAGCAAAATAATAATTAAAATAAATTAAGTTTCATAAATAAATTTTTTCCCAAAAGTGTAAACTTTAACAATGGTCAAACTTAATTACACCAATATTGTTTTGCCAATCGTTACCCGATTTTATAATTGGAAACATAGTCAGATAAAAGAAAAACTATCTGCCCACATAATCCAAAACTATCTGCAGACTCATAATAGTTCATGATAACTAAATACATAAAGCATATATAAACATGTGTATATGCATATGCGCACACATCTGTGCGTGCTTGGGCTCAGAGCTCATTCTAAGTAGAAAAAAAGGGCAGGGTGCAAAGGTTTTAAAAAAGGGCATCATTATTTTAAAAGGGCATTGTGTTTCTTAAAAAGGGCAGTACATATCCTGATTCTAATTTGCAAAAATCCCCTAAAAAATTGAGTAAACCAATGCTTTATTGATTATTAATAAGTAATTATTAATAAATTTATTACTAGTCTTTATTAAAAATTTGATAAAATTAATTAAGTTGATAAAGCTAAGTAATGTAAAAGAATTACATTTTTAGTAACTTCGTTAATTAACTTATTAAAATAAATTATAAATAGTTAAGTTAATAAGAATATTTCTTTAAAAGATTTTTAAAGTTTTTTTCTTTTTATAATAATAATCACCCAAGTATACCTAATAGACAAGAAAATGCTGCATTTTGCATAAGAAGCACATTTTAATAAACTATTTGTTTGATAACCTTGTTAAGAATCATCAATAAAAGTTTAACTAAATTAAGAAACACTTAATAAAGTTAAGTTGTTCTAAACCTAAATTTTCATTTTTATTATTTTTTTTTCAGTTTTCAAGTTATTACATTTCTAAAAATAATTCATTCGATTTTTCATCATTCACTTGTCTTTGTAAGAATTAATCCAATAGTACAAACAATTAAAATATAGTTAATGCATGAAATTAGTAATAACACTTCTGTTCAAAATTACCATATAATGGTATAAATATCTATTCCAGTTATTCAATACATATTCGACTACAAATTCTAGTAATTTATTAATTTTTTTGAAAATGGACAACAATAGCTAAAATTTTTTTCAGGATTATCTGCAGCCATTATAAGTGTTCTTCTGTTGATTTTAACAATCAGCTGGTCACCTATATAAGTGGCAGTTTTGAAACAGCCTGAAAGGAGATAAGAACCTCAACCTCATCTTTCTCCCCCAGTCTAGCTCTGAAAGAAAACCACAAAAGTAAAAAAAAAAAAAAAAAAAATGTTCCGACAAATAATTTCTAACTTTTGTTCAAATTAAGATGTCTTTTTAAAATTTGGACACTGAATCAATTTTTGCATTTAAAAGTAATTCCCAAAATTTCAAACAAACCGGTCTATTAATAAAAAAATTGTAGATGAATGAATTTTTACACAGTTGATTTCCTTCCCCCCCTTTTCACCACAGAGACCAGCGGCGTGCATTTGCATTGGCGCCAGCCTACTGGTACGGTGGGGAGGGGAGTTCTATTAGCATAAAAGTTGTGTAAATTCCTCCCCACCAAATAAGAGAACAAATATAAGGGATAACGAAGCTTCCGTAGATATTAAAAGATACAAAAAACTTCGCAGGCAAAAGAGGATGTCTAATTTTTAATCATCGGCGCGGTGGTCCGCTGACCCCGCCTAGAATGAGCTCTGCTTGGGTTATAGTGACTTAAAAAAGATTTTAGATAACTATCCATTTAAAAAAAAAAAAAAAAAAAAAAAAACAATTTGGAATTACTGGAAAACTATCTGCAAGACCTTTGAATGTATCCGCGTCCGGCGTGCGTCTACATTATCTGACTATGATTAGAAGAATTTTAAACGGCGTTACTTCGTTAAAGAAGGGGGGGAGGGGAAATAACTCCCAGCTAACTTAAATAGTTTCGGATCTGCGTTTGAGCCCTGTAAATCTGTTTTTTTCACCACCACGGTTTCCGCCAACGCCGCATATGCGCGCGTTTCTGCTCTTACATTATCCCTATGGAAGCTGGACTTCACGCGAGTGATATTTATGATTGGCCGTACTATCGGCGCCGTCATTCCGAAAGAAAGAAAAAAAAATCAAAGAAAGAGAACTGGGAAAGCGAGAGGGGAAAAGGAATAAAGGGAAGAAAAGGCTGAAAATAGGAGAGGAAACTGTATTTAAAGAAAAAAGTAGGAAAAAAGGAGCCAATTGAAAAAAAAAGGAAAAACAGGAAAAAAAGGAGCACTGCGGTCTCTGTATTAGGTAAAGGTTGAGGAATAAGAAAAAAACTAACTTTAAAAAGAAAAACAAACGGTAAAAAAGCAGCGTAAATATTTTTTTAATTTTTCTCCTGAAACAATGAAGTGAAAACTGTAAAAAATGATCTAAATTGACCATAGTACTGCAATCTAGGCACGATTTATGCATCTAGTTAAGAGCCTCATATACTTTCTACATGAATTAATGATATTGATATCACTGAAAGAAAAAAGATACTAAATTCAATTGTTTTCTCTCTATATATTGCTATTTGAAATAGGAGCCTCATATGAGGTTTAGGGTGAGGGTAAGGTTCAGGAGAGAGGGTTAAGAGTTGGGGCACCTGGCTAAATGGGTATATATACTATAGCAAAAATTATATACTATAGCAAAAAACTATAGCAAAAAACTATAGCACAAAATGCTTTCTCTTCTGATAAAATTGATGGAAACTTGGCATATTAAATGTAACTTTAGTATTTTATGCTCAACAATCACAAGCTTAGAAAAACAAGATTTGGAACTTGTCGATGTGATAAGCTATATTGATAAAGTGAATGTAGTTTTGAAAAAGGCAAGAGGAAAAGTTGGACAGAGTATAATTGAAAAGTTTAACAAGGTTTTAGAGAAAAGCTATAACTTCCAAACAATAAGAAAAATCTCTTATCTTAACAGGTGAAGTGGTGATTTTTGATCGAAGAAGAGTTGTCAGTAAGTGATTCAGTTTTCTTCAAATATGCACAGATCACATCAGTAGACGTTGAAAGAAGCTTCTCTGGATACAAAAATTTACTCTCAGACCAGAGACGCTCTTTCACATTCGATAATATTAAAAAACATTTAATAATGCAATGTAATTATGATCTCTTGTAATTTTGTAAAATTTAAAATGCATTGAAATTTATGTTTATACACAGAGAAAAATCTAGGTATTATATTTTACCTTTCTTTAGTATTTTGTGATTTTACATTTTCAAATTTTAGTGAATATTTATCTCAGTTTCTTTAAATATATTTTAGTTAGTTGTCAATATACAGACAGGTGTATATTATTTCTTTTTTCTTTAATTTTTTTATTATTTCATTGTTTTAAATATTAATATGTTACATATCAGTTTCTTTAAATAAATATGTTTTAATGTAACAAAGCATATTTTTATTAATTATATTTTTAGACTGAAATTTTTGTTTAAATATTAGCATATATTTTTTCGATTTAAGGATATTGTTTCATGTTTTTACAGGCATTTTTGCATTTTTTAGGGACTTTTTGGGTCATAAAAATCAGAGCTTTAGTGATGACTGTCTGTCGGGCAGACGTTTCCTATATTCTGCAGTCTGTCGTCCAGCCTGCGAATCACTTTGGCATCAGGAGAATGGCGTGATGGATATTGATGGGCATACTCCCTAGCTGTTCATAAGGCATTTCCCTAACATTTGCTGTACATCAAATACATGTCACAATATTCGGAATATATGAACAGAATACATAATCACCATGTGAAGAATACTGGTAGCTGACAGATGCCGCATTTTAAATACGAGTTCAACAGCAAATAAAGTGTTTTTTGCTTGCACCGGACGTGACGTCATGCTTTGTTTTTCGGATTTTTCTTGTAAACTATGGATCGTACAGGTAGTTCTTTGGGCAATTTTTATGTTATTCCAATGAGGAATCTGGCTGTGCAGAGTTTGGGTGCTATTTTTGGGACATCCTGTAAGTTTAATTCTTTAAATACTGTAGGCGACAATCTCTATTCAGTGGACCTGATCACTCAATCACCTCCTGATTATTGGGCTCAAAGATTTGGAGAGGGAGCTCACATTCTATGTATAATCAATATATTCTCAAATTTACCTTCCCTTACTATATTTTAGTTCATCCCTTTTAACAGTTTTTCCCTCCTTGTAAAGGAAAATAACCTGCCTGTCAAGGTTAAGAATGAAGTAAGTGAGCAGCTAATGGAATGACCTAACAGTGAAAAAATCTAATTGTGTCTTAGTAAAAAGTTAAAAAATATTAAATATATTTGTAAAAAAAAAAACAAAAAAACAGGAGAAATGTTCATTCTATCTGATTGCCGAATAAAAAATAAGGTATACAGAAATAAGTTATCAACCAGATAAAAAAAGTGATAGAACAAAGAGCATTTTTCACATATTGTCCTTGTCTGCTTGGCACATAGTTGAGAAATTGGCCAAGTAGTTCACTTGGTAAATTGCAATGCTATTCAGATTGCGTCAAGCTGACGTAGGGTGCTCATGTACTGAATGTAACGGATATCTGGATTGTTTTTATGAACGCACCCTTGTAGAAGTATTTTACCGTAGCAGAAGATTGCCTGTTATTTTAATATTTAGTTATTGTACGCTTTATAAAGTTGTCTATTGGAATTGAACTTGGCAGACGCTCAATGTAAGTCATCGACGAAGGTATTGTTTGTGTTAATAAAGTGATTTTATATTTTAAGCTTGTCAATGTTCCATTTATCCACTATGCTACTCTGCAGACAGCAGTAGAAATGCTGTCAGGTGGTTATGGGCCCACGAATGCCCCCACCATTTTTTTAAAAGTAAAGTAGTGGAATGGACAATTTGTCTTCTTTTCGTGAAGAACTGTTAATATATTTCTTTGAATGTGACGAGATATAAGTTAATCAAATTTATGATGGATAGAAGTTATATATTTGCTATTAAACCGCGCAATGAGCATAATTATTCTGAGTGATCGAATGATGTCAAAATTTTGCTCATCCAGAAAAAACTCTGGTGAGTAGTGGAAGAACTGAACAGAAACCCACACTAAAACCAGAAGATGACCAGATGCCTTTATTAGATTATGAGGACAAACAGCTAGCTGCTCTTAGCTTTATGTACATGTGCAGTGGTGGAAAGTATAAAAACATGATAGCTCGAGAAAGCACTGGCACATCTGCATGGAAAATGTTGAAAAAATTGTTTGAGCCCTGTGATCGTTCTCGATTAATTTCTCTGAAAAACAAATTTTACATGGGTCAACAAGAAGTTGGTACTGATCTCGGACTGTATGCCAGTAAGCTCTCTGAATTAATTGAGAAACTGCGAGAATCTGGCAAAATATTGGATGAAGAAGATAAAATTTTTCAATTGGTTCGTTACTTACCCACAGAATACGATGCTTTCCTAAATCATATTTATAATTGGGAAGATGATAGGTACACTTTCGAAAAGGTTCGAGAGAAGTTATTAGAGAAGGAGGCTCGTATCCGGCTTCGTCAAGAAGATAGAGAAAGGCAAGCTTACCAGTGCAAAAACATCCCCATGCGAGGAGCTCGTCCTGGACCAAGTCAAGGTGAGGGAGGAGAGTCACGTCCATACAAGGCAACCAAACCCCACCAAAGGAGATAGAAAACGAAACGAAATATTCGGAAGAGAGATGACACCAAAGTCACTAAAAACTTCTTGTTCCAGAGTTCAGCCATGGCGAGTGAACCGGACTCTTGGGTCATCGATACAGGGGCTACATCCCATTGTTGCAGGAATAAAGAACTCCTGACTGATTTCAAGCCAGTAAGTGGCCATAAGCTAGTTGGAGCTTAAAACGCCCCTCCCATTCTAATTCTTGGGAAAGGAAAAGTACACTTTTAACAAATTTGATATGATTTTACATGATGTACTATACACCTTTATTGCGTAAGTATTTAATTTCGGGATCCCGCATGGACAAAGCCAGTGGTAAATTTATTTGTAGTAATCAAAGAATTAAAATCATAGATACAGATACCAGTAATATCTTGCAAGAAGCTAAGATGAACTATGGAGGTCTTTATGTACTACGACCAAATGGTGTTAACTGTAATAAAAATGTTTGCCAAAATGTAGAACCCGACAGGGGCGTAGCCAGGGGGGGGGGGAAATATCGGGATATATCCCCCCCCCGAAATTTTTGGATTAGTGATGAAATTACGTCTATTTATACACATATAAGTTCATATCCCCCTCCGAAAAATTTTCCTGGCTACGCGCCTGGAACCCGATACCACTTATAGTGTAACTAATGAAAGTCCAGAACTGTGGCACCGTCGTTGTGCACACATAAACTTTCAATAAAAAGAAAAAAAAATTAGCAGATAAAAATTGAATTTTCAGTTGATATTAAAAAAAAAAAAAAAAAAATCAGTGGAAAGCTGAAACACAGCTTACTTGAAAAAACATTCACTGGGCTTTCTGATTAAAAAAAATATATATATAATTATTGGAGGAAAATTGAGTTTACAAGAACGTAAATTACGTGATAAATGGTCAAAGAGGGACAAAACATAAAATAATTTAAAAAATTGAAACTTTTTTTTTTTTTGGTAATAGCTGCCTCGTAGGCTATTTAGTGTGCCAAATCTGGACCAGATCTGAAGAATATTCTAAGGGCCTTTAATGAACACAGACTCTAAGCCAGTGACTGATTTACAGAGATGGGAGCCCAGGGCAAAAGTTTCATTGGGGCCCCCCCCTCTTTTGAAAACTCTTTTATATGCTACAAAATAACTTTTATATCACACTATACAAAGAAGGATGCTATAACTGCATAAAAATGATTATTTAATCAAGATGCAATTGTTCAATAATAAAAATATTATGTAGGATAATATTTCAAGGATATTATCCAATTTTCAATTGTTAATTTCATTCTGATTTTTTCAAGTAACATGTTTCACAATAATTTTGTATTTATTATCCTTATGTTTGTATAAGAGCATCAATTTATACTGGGATATATTTCATTTCACTCCACTTAGGAAGCTATTTCCTTTTATCTGTTCTCATTGAAAATCAGCTCTATGGTTTCCTCGCGGTCAGCATACATCACTACATACACTACGTCTAAATGATAAGTTTGTGCTGAATAATTGCCCGAGACTATACCGTTTACCTAAAAAAAGGTGTGAATGAAATGCCAGCGCTATGAAATAGTAACAGAGTAATTATTATTACTATTATTTCTCATATAGTTTCTCTGTCTCTTATTTTAAATTAAAACCAAAATTTGCAAATTTTTAAACTTAAAGGATAATTTTTGGGATCCCTTTTTGTTGGGGGCATAAGTGTTTGCCGCCCTGAATGTCCTGCTGGAAATCAGTCCCTGCTAAAAACTTTTTCATACATGGGGGATTCTAGAAATACGGAAATATTTATGTGCCGTGTTTTTTTTTTTTTTTTTTTTTTGTTGTTGTGTGTGTTTAAAAAAAAATTTCAGATATTTTGCACTATAATTCTGATTCTCAACTAAACCAAATTTAAATTTTATCAACTAAAAATTAATTTTTGCAGTGAAATATCATCCACATGTCCAGTCCCATACATATTGTTGCAGAAAGTTCCTATTTGTTTCTGGCTTTGTAGCTTAAAAGTTTAGTGTATATGGAAAGTTCTAGTAATCAGTCTACCAGACAGGACAAAACACACATTTTATTGGTTCTAGAAATTTGACAATCTTTTGTTTATGGATCAAGGCCGATTGACTGCACTAGGGTCCTATGCCTATAGGGAGATTACCCTTCGTAGGGGACTTTCTAAGGGATCCTAGCCTGTATTTACGCGAGGTTTTTTGTACAAACAATCTTCGGTACACAATTTGCAGAAATTAACAAGCAATAACATGACTTTTCTGTCAGCTTATGACAGATGCTGTATTTTGCACCGAATGAAATCCTTCCGCAGTTGAAAAACCCAGAGTAAA
The DNA here is from genome assembly GCA_038373885.1 of Cheiracanthium punctorium. Lineage (NCBI taxonomy): Eukaryota > Metazoa > Arthropoda > Arachnida > Araneae > Cheiracanthiidae > Cheiracanthium > Cheiracanthium punctorium. The sequence goes on along the minus strand of JAWZYV010015626.1, from coordinate 975,481 downwards.
TTTTTGAGTGGAACTATTATTTGCTCCTCAGTATACAACAACAAAGAATTCACTAACAGCCTTTAAAAGTAGGCTTCTCAAAACAAGTAAGAAAGCCTTGCTTATAATACTGCAATGCAAAGAAGCAAGTACTTAAAGCTCACACGTAGCATATCCATAGCAAGCAAGACAACTGAACTGAACTGTAGAGCAACCTGCTCTCTTTTACTTTTCACTGACATTTCGTTGACAACACTGACTTTGTTGCTTTTCACTGACGTTGGAACATTCTATGAGTTTTGTCAAGTATCACTTTTGAGAAAAGTCTCAGTTTTATTGCATAATACTAGTGCCATTGTGTAATATCTATGCCAGAAAGCAAACAGCACAAATGCCATCAATAAAATTGTACAAAATTTTGCCAAGCTTGGCAATTTTTTAGCAAAATATTGCCAAATTTGGCACCAAAAAAAAGTTTTCAAAACCAAAGTCAGCTCTGCAATATTGCCAATATTTAGTGAGAAATCCTCCAAACAATGACCCAAAACTCCCTATTTTGCATTCTAGTTGACTGATTTTCAAGCAACTAAATGTAAAATTTAATTATTTAACATGTGAATACGAATTTTAGCGTAAATTAAACTATGAAGAGATCAACCTCAACATTCATAACAATATAGTTTTCACATTCTAATGCATAATACTAGTGCCATTGTGTAATATCTATGCCGGAAAGCAAACAGCACAAATGCCATCAATAAAATTGTACAAAATCTTGCCAAGCTTGGCAATTTTTTAGCAAAATATTGCCAAATTTGGCACCAAAAATAAGTTTTCAAAACCAAAGTCAGCTCAGCAATATCGCCAATATTTAGTGAGAAATCCCCCAAAATATGACCCAAAACTCCCTATTTTGCATTCTAGTTGACTGATTTTCAAGCAAATAAATGTAAAATTTAATTATTTAACATGTAGAATACGAATTTTAGCGTAAATTAAACTATGAAGAGATCACCCCCAACATTCATAACAATATAGTTTTCACATTCTAATGAGTCTGAACTAAAAATAATAAATGATTTCCTCTTCAGTTTTTTTCATTAGCACTAAATAGGTATTTGTGAAGAATATGAATTGCAAAAAATAAAATAAAATAAACAACAAAAAGAATCTAAACTTTGTACCAAGGATTATCTGTCATCCACAGGGATAAAAAGTACATATTTTTTGTCCAGGATATTTCAGTTTTTAAAATGGCAACACTTCAAGAAAAACAGCATTATGTGCTGTTCTTTCTGTCAGAAATCACATTTTGCTGTTCTTTGACTATTTTGTGATTTAGAACAAGTTAAACTTTATTTTCAAGGAATGTATTTTTAAATAATTGCCATTTGCGCCTTTTAAAAATCTTGTAAAATATCCAAATAAATTTTGATAGCATTGAATGATAAAATTTCCAGTTCCATGTTCTTGCTAGGAGTGAAATCTGAAAAGCTCCAAATTTGACTTTTTGGGATACTGTTGATAATTACATAAGAATAAGGGCATGTGGATGACAAAACAAAATTTGTGTTTTGTCATTCACATGCCCTTGTTCTTCGCATGTCTGAGACGTGAATAGCCCAAAGATCACGTAATTATTAAAATACATTAAGTGTAGTACATTTTATGATTTTATATGAGTATTTTTTATTAATTAATTAATAAAATATTTTAATATTTATGTACTTTTTGGAATAATTTAAAAGTTTGTTTTGTCACTGGCATGCTTTTAAAATAATATAAATGCAAATGAACAAAAGCTTTACTGATGTTTTATTCTAATTATGTAACCAATATTTTCCTGTTTTTTTTTTTTCCAGATTTTAAAAATGTCTTTATTTTTTTGAAATTTTCATATCCTAAACATTTCCGGATTTGTAGAATCACCCACACATAGATAAAAATTGCACATGGAATATTTATAGTATAATTTACTCTTTTTTCCCCAAAAAGATCAGCTTATATACATAAAGAAAGGTACAAATGCTTTTGCTGTTAACATCTTATGATTAAAAATGTGAAGCGCATTTAAACCTCACTACATCAAACCTTGAAATATAGTGGAATTGGCTATATTAGATGTAAAATCATATCTAGAGTTTGTTTAGAATTAACTCAGGGTGGTCACAAATTTTTCATACGAATGTTCCCAGATATATCCCTGTTGCATAAAAACATACCTGTATGCTGATTTTCTGTTTTTGAGCTGAGAATTTGAAAAAAGTATGAAAAATGATGAATGCAAAACTGTACTTACCATGTGCAGTAACTAAATCTGCTTCTCTTGTAATAACTCTTTGCCCATAATGATTTCTTGATGTACTTAAGCCAGAATTTAAGTAAAGAGTATAGCCATTTTTCACGTATCCTACAGTTAAAGTATTTCATTATGTTTCAAAATTAGGAAATAGCTAATTTTAAAATTTTACTTCAAATAATAAATTATTTATCTTATAGACAAAATAAAACAAACCTGGGCTACAAATCCCTCCAACAGAATTACGGCGAGGAGAGCCAACATATGCTAAGCCTAAAATTCCACCATCAAACTTCTGATCAGTGAATAAATGAGCAAGGCAAAACCATCGATGGTTCAAATTACGAGAGAAAACCTACAAATATAATTTTAAATTCATAGTAGTTACTTTAGTAGAAACATTTAATATAAGTTATATGTACTTAAAAAAAAATCTAAACAAATGATATCTTGAATTCTAATTGTAACAGGAATAATGTGAAAAAACTTATTTTATGGATTGATATTTGCTATGCTTCTTTATAAATTTTAACATTTTGAGGGTCTATCTGTATCCTACTATATAGTTCCGCTGATTCCTGAATCTGTAACAGTTTCCGGCAACCACTTCAATATAAATATTTTAGCTACATTACTCCAAGAAGATTAAAAAGTTCATAAAGCACAAAAAGTGTAATTACATCTACACTGTTTATATGATCCAATTGAAAATTTTCATAATTATGTGTAAAAATATAAGAAACATTTTTTGTGCTACTTTAAAAATCTAAAAATCCACACGTTCCCTAGTTTTTAAGTGATTTTTTGCTATTTTCAAGCTCCATTTTATTTCTGAGAGTAAAAAAAGTGAATCATTATCGTGACAAAATGAGCTGTTGTAATTGACATGACGTCACATTCATCGCGGTCATCAGGCTTTGAAAGGAAAGTGTGATTCCAATTTGTTTAATATAGTTTTTCCAGATTACAGAGTTTTCACAAATGAATCATCTACATGGATATAAGAATGGCTATGTATACAAAATGAAATCTTTCAAATGCGAAAAGTTTTTGCAAGTTTCCAAAAGAGCATGAAAATCAAATTGGGTATATAATAAAAATTGAATACAAACTTATTTATTTTAGGTGGACGAAGATGAACTATATTGAGTACAGATATATTTTCATCAAATGTTTTTTCTAGCACCTGTTGTAATTGCCTCCACAATGGGCTTTGACTTCCCCAGTATATATATATAATATACCAAATTAAAAATCTTTTAGAATTTTCAAATTATTTAAAAATTATTTTCAAACTTCTTCATGTGCACTTTATTTCAAAGAACAAAGGAATTGTCAGTGATCTAAAAGTGCAAACCTGCAATTAATAGACATTCCCTTCTAACTGTTCAGACGGTCCCTCTGGACCCAGTCTCATTGGCACCTCAAAATCACAATAACCCTGAATTCTGCAGCCCAGATAATTGGATCAACCAATAACACAGACGGCATCGGTGATGTGATAGGACCTCAAGGAGGGTATGTAAGATAACACAAGCCTTGAGAGCTAGCTTTTCACATGGCCTTGATTGCTAACTAAATCTGGATAAAATTATTTGAATAAAAATATGTAAAAACCCAAGAGACTACTTTGTGTGTAGACAGCGGCAGTCCAAGTTGACGGGTAAATGATAATGCTGCCCTACAATGGGCAATGACTACAGCGAACCTTCATTGTCTAACGTTGAGCAGAATTCTATGCTCTAATGTGGCATATAAAGTAAGCTTTTGTTTCTAAGCAAACAAAAACTACATATTATTAAATATCTGGATCAAAATGGCAAGTGTAATTCTAAACTGTCTTTAATAACTCTGAAAACAGAGCTTTTAAAATAAAATAAATTAATTTTTTCCAATTGTTTTACATTATAACAAATTTCATTTTATGAATGCAGTTAAATGTATTCTGTTGGTGATACTTTTTAGTAAAGTATTTATTATTTGGATGTCAACAAGAAATGACCTATAATTTGCAAAATTCTATAATCTGTACAACCCTTTGTCCCAACCTGTGTGGATTAGATAGAGTATACTGTGTAAATTTCTCACATTCTGGTCAAGAGGGAGGTGTCGCTGGCCAGGCGGGTGCCATAGAACCTCGTTATCCTCCGGGATGGTGACAGGAAGCATGTGGGAGCCAGGGCGAGCAGTGATTATCCTTGGGCATGCAACGGCTGTCCATGGACTGACTCGGAGTCACAACTGCAGTTACATAATTATTTCATTGAACAATTTGATACAGGTTTCTTTGAGAGTTACAGTCACGCAAAAAGTTCCTCTCTCGGGCTGCATCAGCCCTTTTATTAACTTTTGAGGTCATGTCACATGACCCGCACACACTGCAATAATTGGCCGATCCCAAATCTGGGCAACAGCTTTTTAAGGATTGTTGCGACTTTTAAGATGACAGATTGACTGGGAATGGCGACCATTTATAAGATTACAAAGGAATTGCAAGGGACTGTATAGTAGTTGTGGTTTATGAAAGCGAATTTCCTTGTTCTCAACTTCGCAGTTTTAGAAATTTGGGATTTCAGCATGCATTTGATTTATTATGTTACATATAGATATACAGGATGTCCAGTGCTACCGTAATTTACGGAAGAAATGCCGCACCCGGCGTAAACGAGCTTAGTTAGCTAGAAAATCATCAGAAATGCCGCACCCGGCATAAACGCCGCAGCCGCGATCGTTGGGGGGGGGGGGGGGGGGGGGGAGAGGTGATCGTGGTCAGAAGAAGTCAATGCCAGATAAAATTCAATTTTTAAAATAATTTCTTAATTAACAAAAAATAAATAAATAAAAAATATGTTGCATTACTTATTATTACTTATTAGACCTAATTTATTAGAAAAGCTATTGAGTTGATCGGATATATTTCGGGAGAAATTGGATAAACGGTAAAAAAAAAATTTTTTTCTCCTTATAGAATGTTTTAAAGTATTTACCACTATTTTACGAAGCTTACGATTTCTATTTTCAAATAATCAGATATCAATGTTCATATTCACAAAGGCGAATTTTATAGAAATAAAAAAATAAGTTCTAAAAACCTTCTTGCATCCGCACAAAGTTCGGACAGACTACCAGGCGCCATTAAAATGAAAACAGCAATCGATGTGTGAGAAGAGGCTCCAGTTAAAAGTAAACATTCTCCCCCCCCCCCCCCCCCACGGATGGCCAGCTGTTGATTACGTAATGAGCTTGCTTCAGCAAATTGTTGTTTTAAACTGAATGTTGTGTAACAACACTTGATCGTTCTATTTATTTATTATTTTTGATATTTATAACATTGGGATTTATTTTAAAAGCACTTAGCATTTCTTGAGCATACCAATTAGTTGGCAGTGTTTATTCGATAGAGTTTTCATTCACAGGGCGCAAAGCCGCACGACGATAAAAAAAAAAATAATTTTTAGATTAACTATTTTTTTTGGGGTGGGGGTGGGGGAAGGGTTAAAATCGCACCGGGCGCAACATAGACTAATTTTGGCTGAAATTCAGTATTTTAAGAACGATAGAGGTTCATATGAAAAACGGGTGCATTTAATAGAGGGTAGTGCACTTTTGCGGTATTTTACAGAACTTTAACCCTTCAAAATATATATTCAAAACTTCATTAAATTTTAATTAGAGTTCTAAAATGTAGATGTAAAAGATTTACTTCTATTTTTTTTTTTCTTTTTACTTAATTGAGGAGACATCGGTTGGATGTATGAAGCCATCCACTCCAGAGCACCGGACATGGACCCATCTCAGGGCGCTCTGACTTTCTCCAAAACTGAATCAAAGATTAAACCTCTTTTCTATGGGGGTAGGTTCGCATTCTGATTCGCTACGCTGTGATCTGTGCACGCTAAAGAGTACGTGTCGTTGGTGGCGCCATCATTTGAGAAAATTATCACTAAACGAATTTTTCGATTTTTCGTTGAAGATCGGCTAAAAAAAATTAAAATATTGTAAACGCCGCACCCGGTAGAAACGCCGCACTTACTATTTTTGAACTTTTAAACTCATAAACGCCGCGGCGTTTCTTCCATAAATTACGGTAATTGTGTCAAATGGCTATTTCCTAAACCCTTAGTCAGACAAACATTATTCCAGTTGAAAAAATGTTCTAAATTGTATAATCTATATATCAGAAACAATCAAGTCAATAAATCAGTTCCTATAAAAATTATGAAATTAAAAATTTTATATGGTCCCCCGGTCCTATTAGTTATATTTAGAAAAAATTTCTCTATACAATTTCATGCACAATAAAAAAAATTTGCACTTCTCGGACTAAAATTCACTGAGTTAGGAAGAAACAAACATTTTGACTTAAGTCACTTTTCCACACTCTGAAGATAAAGAATAAGATTGGAAAGGTACACACTCTCCAAAAAGTATTTGAGTAAAACCCAAACTTCCTATGCTGGTTTCTTATATTCAAAGTTATTTATCATAAAATATGAATACGGTTATGCATAACTACAATTTTTCAAATTTCTATCAAACTGTGCGTTTTTCAAAAACTAATTTAATATTCTCAAATCCGAAACCGGAAATTTTGCTCATACTACTTTTTTGAGAGGGTGTACCCAATATCGTTTCACTCATTTTAGTTGTTATTACGTGATGCACAGACAAAGATTTACACAACTTGAAACAATTTTCATAAAATCTCAAAATCTAACCAATATTTTAAAAAAATTCTACGCCTATGTTTTAAGTTGAGTGACCACCCATCATGACACTAAATTTCATTTCATTCGCATCAGTCATTTTTACGTGATGCTCGAACAAAAATAGTATCATGGACAGAATGACAGACATACAAACTTTTTTTTGAGGGTCATACTGAATTCCCAGGTGCTTGAAACGGATAGAAATTGTAAAATTTCTGAATTGCATGTAATGTACAGACAAAAGTCTAATTTTCACGGATGAGACTGACAAAAAAGGAAAAAGTCTGAAAGAATGTGGAACCAACATTTGAGCAAAAATACATATGAATTTCAAGTTCAATATATATTGTAATTGCTACTGATATTAAATCTATCCAACTTAATACATTTTTGACTTAATAAAAAATAAATTCATAAAAAAACTGAAATTTTTTTAAATATCAAAAAAGTCTGAAAATCAAACAAATGTCTGAAGAATCTCATCCCTGAATTTTATATGTATAGATACCCAGTTGCAGGAGCTAAACTACAACAGAAAATATGAAAAAGACAGGAATGTCTAAATTTCAATTTAATTGACATAATATTTAACGATGTTTTTAAACACATTAAGAATTTTTAGTTTTAGAAAGTTCGGATATTTGTGCATCAATTTGTGCTACTTCTGCAGAGTTTTCATTTATAATTTTCATTTTCTTTTTCTGCAACAATTTAATATGATCAGATGTTTTGTGTTTGTTGCTTTTGATTTTCTTTTCTTTTTCTTCATCACATTTTTGTTTCTCCAAAGCTTCATGATATTTTACATGGGCAAGTTTTGCACATTGAATCAGTTCCTTTGATAGCAGAACATTTAAAACGCCTCCATGAAACTTTTATCGCATCATATATGATTCTAAGACCGATCACAGAATCATCTTTCAGATTTTCAACAATCATATCTTTAATAACACTACCGCTTTTAACAGCTGCATTCCCGTGAGACAAAACCAAAACTAATTTTATTATTTCCCAAAAATCGGAATATTCTTCTGACTTTAGTATGTCATAATAAAAATCATCTACACGAATTTCTTCGTTAGAGGAATCGAATTGCTCCTCTAAGTCAGTTTTCACCTTTTCCAAAAAAACATCATAATGTATTTTTGCTCGTTCGGCACATGTAGATGAAATCTTCTCACTTGAATACAGCTGTTGAAGCAAATTAGCCTTTCATTTTTTACACAGTATTGGGTTGTTCCTCAGCAAAATTGGATTGAGTGAAGAGGTCGCTTTCATAATACCAAAGCTTTTTGACATACGTTCAAATATTTTTTGTGTATATTCAAATATTTTTTTTTGTATTGTTTTTTTGTTCTTCACAAACAAGAAACATTCAGCTAGAAAATTGTTTTTTTCTCATTCTGAAGCTTTACTAATATTTAAACAGTTTGCAGTCACTATACCTGTATCAGTTTTTTTGCAATTTTAAATTATTGGCATCCTCCAGATCTATTGAAATCAAATCTTCTAATGTCTTAGCTTCATTGATCTTAGTGTCTTTCACAATATTTTGCATCAACTGCTTTAGTACAATGAAAATGTCATCATAAAGGAAAGGCACTATGGGTTTAGGTGACTGGAATTTTTTAAGGAATGGCTGCAGGATGTTGGCAATAAATATATGAAAAGAAACTTATTTTAGCAACAACCAGTTTATCATGGCATGCACTGAAAACATTTTCACAAGTGGCAGATGCTGGCAAATTCTTTGCACTGGATTCTACATACTTCTTTACACTGGGGAAAACTTTTATGGCAAGCTCACAAACAAATTCAACCCAGCATACACTACAGAGCTTCAAAGGAAATTCTGAGCTTTTTGTAATTTCCATAAAACTAGCACGCTTAGCTGGGCTGTCTTTAAATAGGCCATAAATGGCTCTAAGAACTGTATCTACACTGGCCTCCAAAAGTTAAGGAACAACATGCCTTTCGAAGCTCGCCATAAAAAAAATGACTAACCATCTAACAATCAAATTTATAGTTTGTATAAATGATAAAAATGAACTTTATGCAAATTCATGCAAAAACGATAGGTACCACTTTTTTTTTTTTTTAATAGAAAAGAACAGGCATACATGAGTGAGAGAACAATATGCAAATATCAGGCTTCCCTAATTACGCATGTAACTTTTGTTGATTTACAACTTTTGTTAGCAGATTTGTTGGTAATAGGCAGAAGGGATGTTCGCAATGTCTGAGAGAAGTCGTTTACCCCAATCTTTAAGGTGGTGAGCAGTCGGATGGATCGAAATAGGGTTGTCACAGGCTGATGCTGCTAGGAGTCAATCTGTCTCGCAGTGTGGTCCACCGTCTCTGGAATCAATATCAAACCGAAGTTTCTGTGTCCAGAAGACATGTTCCAGGACGGCTACAACACCTGCAGAAGACAGCTTTATAGCTCTTTCGGCCCAAAGAAGAAGAAGCATTTCTGTGCCGCAACTTGTTGCAGACCACTCTGTAGAATCAGAGAGAAGAATATCCGCTGGTACGGTGCGAATGTGTCTTCACAATGCAGGTCTCTGTGCAAGTTGACCAGTTGTGTGTGTCCCCCTCAACGGACGACAGAGAGGGGTCAACTTATCTTGATCAAGTGAGCACATTTCCTGGACCAGACAGCGATGGACTTCTGTACTCTTTACAGACGAGTCCAGATTCACACTGGAGAGCGATTCAGAACATCTGTTGATCTGGAGGAAACAAAGCACCAGATACTATCAATCCAAATCTGTAAAGACACAATTACCGAGGTGACGGAATATTGGTTTGGGCAGGGCTCTCACTCGGTGGTTACACTAACTTGCATGCGTTCCAGGGAAGAACTGTGACTGGTGTGAGATCCTAGATTCATGTGCTCGCCCATATGCCGGTGCAACTGGCAATGATTCCATTCTGATGGATGATAAAGTCCGACCTCACCGAGCTGTGCTTGTTGAGGATTATCTAGAGAGTCAAGGTTTGGAGTGAATGCAACGGCCAGCTCAATCTCCAGACCTCAATCCGATAGAACATGTTTGGGACTACCTTGGCAGACAAGTGGCTGCTTCAAGTCCTCATCCAAGATCATTGCATGAATTGGAACACGGACTAATCTGTGCATGGTCTTCGCTCCCTATTGAGGTGTCCGACAACTTAATTAGTACCATGGAGAATTGATGCCGCCAGTGCATTGCAGTTAGGGGTGGACATATTCCTTATTAGAACTCATTTTTGTAATGTTTCCACCAGGTTTCCACAGAAAGCTTTGATAAAATGTTTTCTCCAAAAGTGCTCTTTTGCTTTGAATTTATGTAAATTTCTATGTTCATTCGTTTCCATATTATTCACAAAAAACAGGTTGTACCTTAACTTTTGGAGGGCAGTGTATTTTCCAACTTGTAGATTTCTGTCCAAACTGGAATGCTCCGTGAACTATATGAAGACCACAAGTTCCTAAATCGAGAATTTTGCAATTTTGTGCCAACAGTAACTTGTCTTTTAAATGACTCAAAAATTTTAAATTAACATTAGGCTCATCCATACTAATTTGCAATAATAACTGTACATCCAAATCTGAAATTGCTACTTCTCGAAAAGTTCTATGGCAGTGGTAAGTCTCAAAAATACGGAATTCAAATAGCGTGATGAAACTCTGTTGGTTGAAGTACACCAATATCGGATAATTAAATCCATTTGACATTTTTGAGCAATTCCGTTAAGGGCTTCGCCGAAACACACTACATACCTTTGGTTCTTTAAAGACTTCAATAGGGATTGTTGAAAAAATGGGACTAATCCAAAGCAAATAAGATACGACATTTTAGAGTGTCCTAATGTACAATTCTTATCTATATTACTAACGGTAAACATGAGAAAACACTTCTGCTACATTATTAAATGCATTAAATCAGTGGTTGTCAACCTTTTTTACTTACGCCCCCCCACCCTCACATTTTTCAGCATACATTGTTTTTAATCTTTAACAATGAACATTATAAGCGAAAATGGATACATTTTTGAGTAAAAATGAGAATAAATAAGATGATTTTTTAAAAAACATGCATCACTACTTGCTCTTTAGTTTTTCTCGCGCCCCCTTGCAAACGCTCTACGCCCTCCTTGGGTGTCGCGCCCCACAGGTTGAGAAACGCTGCATTAAATGAAGAATGAGACTCAACAAGCTTCAGTGCCCATATAATTTCAGCTTTAAACATATCTTGCTTCACTAAAAAGCCTGATATAGGTTACTGGCCCAAAGTTGATGGTACCGGAACACATGCATTTCTTTCTTCTGAATTTTCAAGAGGTTTGATGAAGTCATTTAAAGACGATGACTTAATAAAATTTTGCATCATAGTTTTATGCTTTTTACTATTTTTTACATGGCTCGTAAAAGCCTCTTTACCCATATTGCTAAGACTTATTTTCTTCTTGCAAAACGAGCAGAATGCTAAATATGGGTCATTCTGAATCTCTTTTATCCAAACAGAGAAGTCCGGATAAACATTTTTATCTGACCAATCCGGATTAAATCTTGACTTCGAAAGACTCATTATTCAATTAAATTGAAAACATCGCAAGAAAAACCAAACGGAATAACAACGAACGTAACATACATCTAAATACGCCTTACAATCTTGTTGCCATTACTGCAAGAGAAATTATCTTTCCGGAAGTTGAAGTTCTTACACTGTCCTATCATACGTACCAATCGAGAATTTTTCTCTCCTCCAATGAAGATATTTACCACACTGCCATCTGTTGACCAGAGCCGGCCCAATGGGGGTGCGAATTTAGGCGATCGCATAAGGCCCCGCGCTTATAGAGGCCCCACTCCTGGGCTATTTTATTGCTATCTCATAAGACATGATAGAGAAGAGGCCCCGCTCTTGCGCTTCGCCTGGGGCCCCCTCGGGCCGTCTCTGTGTTGAGCTCCGGACCGATGACGGGAGTCCAAGAGAAAGAACCGATTCTCCACGGGAACGATCTACTTAACGGAAAGGGGGTGCAAGCAGTAAGATACGGATGTGTTTGCATAGGGAAAAGCTGTGTACTGTTTTATACATCTATATAAATAAAGCAATGTGTAAACTGTCCATTAGTTTGTCTGTCTGTCTGTGTCTCGCGTAGCTCCAAAACGGGTGATCGTAGACCTACCAAATTTTGTACGGAAATTCTACAAGACGGGTCTCGACACACCTCGAAGCGATTTTTTCGAAATACGAATTAGAAAATGTTTTATTTTATGTTTTGTCCGATTTTTAGCAATTTTTCTTGTGTAATACATAATAATGCCGGTAATTGCACTCGCAAGAAAACGATAGTTACATCATCGTATAGAGGAGAAAATTTTCTTTTAAAAACTGTTTGTTTGGACTGTGTAATATGATTCGCAGATTTTTGGGAATTTTTCAAATAAAATTAAATTTGACGCTGACTTTCGTAAAATATTTTTAAAACTGCTGCATCTTGAATTCTATCTGTCATAACTTTTTTATATTTCGGCAAAAGACGGAGCACACAATTCGCCCACTTTTAAAAGAAGAACGGAGGAAAAATATGAATTAGCAAAATTTTTACAAATTTTTAAGTAAAGAAGGATTTTCATTTCAACAGCAGCTGCTTACAAATTTCGGTTTGATATCTTGCGGTTTGGTTGTCCTGGATACAGTAACAATGATTAAAATTGCCAGTTGAAAAAAAAAAAAAAATTAATTTAAAATAACTGGGTTTTTGCATGTGAAAAGTGCGTCATTTTGGTGTCACGAGTTTAAAACCCCTTTCAAAACTCAGTCAGAAAACGGATTCACAAGCAAAACATACGCAACGCATGAAATAATTCCATATTTTATTTTACATTGCCAGAAAAAGAATTGAATGCTGTTTTTTCACCAGTGAATTATCCAGCATTATTTTCAATTGAGATTTTAAATGGGACACGTTTTCGAATCGCAAGAAATATTTTGCGGTGCTAAACAGGGCCTGATTATGACAAACAGGGACATCGGGCATGGATGAATTTGGGGGCCTCCATCTATGAAATTTGTTTTATTTTTCATAAAATTTTGTTATAAAAAAGAATATTTCAGATTAACATTTCAAATTGGGGGCCAATTCGAGCCTTGGGCACATGTACAAAATCGCGATTTGCCCATGAGATAATAGGGCCCTGGTGCTAAATATGCCAATCTGACAAGAATTATGCATACAAATGTATGGAGAGCTGTTTTAGTGCCAACCATAAAGTGAAATGATTATCGTTTATACTAATGCGTAAATTATAAAAGTCACCAAAGAATAAAAGACTACATTCGTGGCAAATATCTAAGCCGTTTCTTTAAATTAAACATTAACGATTGAAAAACAAAAATATATTGTATTGGTATCAGTAAAAGATAGTATAAGTAATAGTAGATATGCTAGGGCAATATTGATCAAAGCACAATATACCGCATTAATAAATATTTTGTGAAACTAAGTGTTCTATTCCTTTTTCAACAACCATCTTACATCACAGCTAACTAAACGTTAAGTAATTCTACGTCGCATTAATATATCACGCGGTAGTTTCAACAGAAAAGACTGTAACACAACTTTTTTTTTTTTTTTTTTTTTTGGAGATTCTGTTTTGTCACAAGTAGTCATGATCACATTTTGGGAAAATGTTCTCTTCTTCCCTTGCGAAGAGCGGGCACACAACTATTTAACTATAAAATAAAACGGTTCTCCACATCATGTAGTATCTAAGGTGGTATAACTTCTAGCATTAACGATTGAAAAACAAAAATATATTGTATTGGTATCAGTAAAAGATAGTATAAGTAATAGTTAGTAGATAATAGTTAGTAATAACAATCTAAAAAAGAGTATGATGTAGAAATGAGATATTTTGCAAGTTAGGAATTTTTGCTGCAAACCGTCATGCTTTTCTTTTTCTGATCGTGAATGACACCGACATAGTTTTTGTGTCATAATATTAACAATGGTCTCAGGTCAGTACTTATACTAACTTTACGAATAACTAATGAGTAAAACTTTATGCCAAGAGTCAAATTATTTTGCTTATTTTTAAATTCCAAATCACTGGAATCAATTCGAATTATAGATGTTCATCTATATTCGAATGGTTATATTCGAAGGTTTCGTTCCCTACGGTAGGGAACGAAATAGAAAAAGTTTCGTTCCCTACCGTGCGGAGAACGGATACGCAGCTAGTATATATATATTTTTAATTCTGAAGATCAGGACTTTATGGGTGAAAGATGATAAGAAATATGAAATTCCCTGCATTTTCCCTGTTTTTAGAGAAAATTTGCAATTTCCCTGTATTTTAGGTGAACTTTGGAATTCCCTGTATTTTCCCAGTCCTCCCGGTAGCATAGCAATCCTGATATTTGCAATGCAGCCGAAGGAAGCCATACTTTCAGCAAATGCTATGCTAACAGGATTTGCAATATTATTTTAAGTTTCTAAAATGCATATATTCATACTTTAAAATGTGTAATTTTCTAATTTAATGTTTAATAAAGTGTTTCATTTTCTTGTTTTTGTATTTTAAGTTATTTAACACCAATTCATTTAAAAAACTCTTTAAAAAATTCCATTTTCAGTATAAGCTATATTTTTATGTTAATTTTTTGGATACACACAGTTAAATGTTAATCTTCTTTATTGCAATCTACAATCGTAAAACAGTTGATGAAAATACAAATAAATATTACAAGGCTCAAAACCATGTGTATTCATTTTCTATACAACCCCTATTTCACATCTCAAAAAGTGCTCTAATTTTAAGCAGCTGTAACTCTGAATTTTGGTCGTAGAAGGACGATTTTTTTTTTTTTTAAATTGTCCATGAAACTGTATAAGGAAAATTTTTCTAAATATAATTGATAGGATGGGGGGGACTGTATAAAAATTTAAATTTCGTAGTTTTTATAGGAACTGATTTATAGACTTTGATTGTTTCTGATACAGTAACCCATCGTTATATCACGCTTGTCGGGAGACAAGAAAAATTCGCAATATATCCAAGGGCACGATATAACGGACGGAGAGGGAGTGGGGGGGGGGGGGTGAGATATGATAAAATTTTACTTTTATGAGCATATACTTTTAAAATATAACAAAATTAATAGTATATGTACTGTAATAAAAGATATACTCTTAAACTATAAAAAATAGAATTTTTATTTTATGTACAAATAAACATTTCATCTCCTGCAGAAAAAATGATCCAGAGTCATTTGATTTGATTTTGCTCTCATATCTTGCTTTTTAACAAAGATCAAGGAGCAAAAATTAATTGTACCTAACTTATGTGATAGGAGATGTATTTTTCAAATGTACTGTGTGCTTCTCAAGTAAAGTAACAAAGCAAAAGAGTGCAGAAAAAAATTGGGTGACATAGAAAAAGCACAATATATTTGAAGGGTATTATAGATTACAAAATTTAAAGAATTTTTTCAATTGGAACTATGCAGCTCTGACTAAGGGTTTAGGAAATAGCCATTCGGCACCGTTAGCACTGGTTGAAATTTCAAATACCATTGTATTTTATTTTCTCTCAATTTCTTGAGCATCAACAGTGAAAAATGAGCAAGTCAGTAACTGGAAACTGTATTAATGTTTGGCTATTCTATTTGCAAGATGAATACTACACTGCACAGAATAGAAAACTTTAAATACATATATATTGTTCCTTGAAATTTTTATTTTTATTACATGAACTGATATTTTCAAAATCAGTGGTTCAAATGGAGCCAACATATGTATATTTTTATTTATTTAATAGTTTCTAATTAATATGAAAAGAATCATAATAAATGTCAAGATTTCAGTCATTTGAGCTACGCTGTCCCGACCACCTTGAATAATTGGGGTTCAACTATACTTATTAACCTAGAACACTTATCAGATAATGACTTTATTTTGTCTGTGTATTAATTAAAACTGAAGATATTGCCTAAATTTATAATTTTCTTTGGGATTCTGGGTATCAGAAAGACTAATGCATATTTATCACTGATGATACATAATCAAAAATGAATACTTAAATAGCTTAGTATAAATTAGATTTGAGTCTAGTATAAATTGTAATACCAATAATGGCAAAGGAAACAGGAAAGTAAATTTAATGAGAAAGTGTCTGTCCAACTATGGAAACTCATCTGTTTTTAATAAAAACTGAATTTTATAGTAGTCCATGATTAAGGATTTAAGAAAAATTTTATCAATTTCTATGGACACTTATTATTCCAGCTATACTATAATATTCCAGCTGAGACTACATTAAAAATAAAGCATAGTACACAAATAACAAGAAAACTTACTTCCAATAAATCTCTTACATTCCATGATGCCCCAGCCATGTTATAATGAGTTTCTCCTCGACTGACAGGAGTTGGTTCAGTATGTACCATCACTTCTTGAATAACAAAACCCATACCACTGAATCCAGACTGCTTTTCACTATCTTTCCATTCAGTTTCCAGAAATATTTTATTGACACGGTCAATTAAAGATATCTTAAGGGGAAAAAAAAAAGATTATTAAATGTTTAAAAACTGATTTGTTCTGCAGCTACAATATTGATTCTAGCTGGTAATTTAACTAGTAACAAAAGAACCTCATTTAAGATGCTGCCCATCCACAATGTGCCTCAAAAGTATTAAAACTGCAGAACTTAATTTACAAGTACTTATTTATCTGAGTATAATAATTTTTTAATTATCAGCTTTTCCCATTTTATAGCATTTTGTAAAACATTTTAATAGAAAGAATAATAATTAAAAAAAAAAGATATAGTAGTACTTGGAGAAAAATAACTTCAAGGAAAGTGTAAAATATGATGTAATTATTAAACACAATTCTAAATTACCTAAAATAATGGTGTTCTGAAAAAAAGCAGATTGTCAATACGAGGGACTTTCTGTGGTAACTGCATCAAACGACAGATTCACAAATAATTTGAAAAGCAGTAAATAAAATTATCTATTGAAATCATAAACTACACGTTAACACAGGGCGATCATAAAAAAACTTCCCTGATACATGCATTTCTAGTAGAGGTGTGCCGGATTGTTAAAAAGTTAGATCTGTGGATAGGGATTTGCAAACGAATAATTTGCTTTTATAAAAAAGGATCATCTGTTGTCATATCCATGGATATGGGTATACAGACTTTTTTGTAAGGAAATTATTGAAGAATATGTCACCTTGAAGTGATAATTTCATGCACCATTTGTGAAATAATCTGCCACAATGATAACTTTCAGATCCTGTGTAATGCATGCATTAAAAAAATAATGTAGTGGCTAAAATCACACTTTCAATAATCTTAACAGGGTTTTATGAGCATTAAATTATCAAAATGCTACTACCAAACCAAGTAGCTTTACAAATCCACATAACCTTTTGTTGTCTTATTACAGAAGTAGTTCTAAAAAACTGTGGTTTTAGTACATATATATGACTAACTTTGTCAGACACTTGAAAATTTTTAGGATGTCTCTTTACAAGCTGTATTAGGCACTGTAATAAATGGTTATTCTCTGCCTGTCAATAAACTTTGCAAAAAAATTTTGTATCATAACATGATGATGTTGTATTGGAACATTAAAAATCAAGAATAATTACAGGTAAATACCATAAGCTAACTAAGGGAAGGCTAAGCCCTCCCTACAAAAATTTTAGCTCCCTACATGAAAATTACACTTTCTATAGTAAAAATAACAGATGGAGCCCTTTAGTGTTTGGGAGGTAGATGAAACCCACTACACAGAAATATTCAAAAAGCTTACTAAGTTACTCTAATAGTACATAAATACATACTAATAGTTTTAAATTACTAATACTAATTCTGTTTTGTTTTTGTTTGTGTGATTATGGCAAAGCTATGCCTGGGCAATATGCCAAGGATGGGGGTTGTTAGGAGGACTTTCTAAGGGAGGGGGGTTTAACACGTATTCATGTTACATCTGGAGAAAACCTACCAAAACTCCAGACCGTTAGATTGATAGCCGCACAATGGGACCCACAAACCCGGGACCTCCACACTTCAGCCATCTACCGTTTTTAGGGACATAACCACTGTGCCATGGTGAGGCACTAATACTAATTTAAACGAGGGATTTTGGTGCTAAAGAAGATTCACTTCAAAATAATAAACAGTAATTATTAAGTTTTAAACAATAAATTTATCTTTAATTACAAAAAATTAATTAACAGAATAATATAATTTGATTAATTAAAATTTTTTATTTGGGAATACCTTATTCCCCCGTACACGATATATATTTCGGTTACACACATAACCATCTTCAGTCGTTTCTGGAGCTCTCACTAATGGCGGCTTCTTTTAATATCTTCGTCGTTCTTCTTCTTGAAAGTTCGATGCATGACGTCGTCCCATGATTGGTCGATTGTATGGAGCGTATCGTTGATGCTGCCCTCTGTCGTCAATATTTCTAAGCTCTCACGAATGTAGGCATATATACTATTTTTAAAGTTGGCTATTTTTTTAATATTTTTAAAATCAATGGTAATGGGCTCTTTCAAAGCAAGACGGGCTAGGGCGGTACTTTGTTTGTGGAGGTTAATGTCTTTAAAATGTTCGTTTTTTCTTTCTTTAATTTTCCTTTTTGTAACGCCGATGTAGCAATTTTCTTTATTAGTATCGTTTGACATAAAATTAATTTTATAGATCCCTGCGGTTTCGATGGGGTTGATTGGGTCTTTTTCCGATCTAATGCGCTGAAAGATTGTTTTATTAGGTTTAATAGGAATACGGAAGTTCTTTTTACTGGCGATATTAGAAAGTTTATTGGCTATCCCTCGGCTAAAGGGGATAGCGGTAGTAAAACGTGGTTTATCTTTTTGACGGTTGTCTATAACATTTAATTTACGTTGCCTAGCTTTGAAAACTTTGTCGAAAATTTCTCGAGGGTAGTGGGCGTCTTGACATTGTTTCTTTATGAAAGCAATTTCTTTTTGAAGGAGGTCGTCGTTAGAACACACTTTGAAAGCGCGGTCGATATAGGAACGAATAGCAGCAATTTTATAGTTGAAAGGGGTTTTAGATTTAAAATTTACTATATTAGTATTACAAGTAGGTTTTCGAAAAATGGTGGTCTCAATGAGATTATTGTTTCTGGTTATGTTCACATCTAAGTAATTGAGGCTATTATTGATTTCTTTTTCGTAGGTAAATTTAATGTTCGGGTCTATGGCATTAAGTTGATTGATCAAATTATTTTCTTCATTATTGTGGGTGGTAAGGATAGCGAAGATATCGTCGACATAGCGAAGCCAAAGTTTAGCGAAGCCAAATATTTTCAATATAAATATTTTCAATATATTTTCAATATAATAATCACTTCTACCAACAAATAAAAGGAGTCCCCATGGGCTCCCCCATATCCGGAATAATTGCCGACTGGAAAATGAGAATCCTTGAAGAACAGATTAAACAGACACACAATAATACCATCAAACTTTGGCTTCGCTATGTCGACGATATCTTCGCTATCCTTACCACCCACAATAATGAAGAAAATAATTTGATCAATCAACTTAATGCCATAGACCCGAACATTAAATTTACCTACGAAAAAGAAATCAATAATAGCCTCAATTACTTAGATGTGAACATAACCAGAAACAATAATCTCATTGAGACCACCATTTTTCGAAAACCTACTTGTAATACTAATATAGTAAATTTTAAATCTAAAACCCCTTTCAACTATAAAATTGCTGCTATTCGTTCCTATATCGACCGCGCTTTCAAAGTGTGTTCTAACGACGACCTCCTTCAAAAAGAAATTGCTTTCATAAAGAAACAATGTCAAGACGCCCACTACCCTC
The DNA here is from genome assembly GCA_038373885.1 of Cheiracanthium punctorium. Lineage (NCBI taxonomy): Eukaryota > Metazoa > Arthropoda > Arachnida > Araneae > Cheiracanthiidae > Cheiracanthium > Cheiracanthium punctorium. The sequence goes on along the minus strand of JAWZYV010015626.1, from coordinate 955,606 downwards.
GAGAAATTTTCGACAAAGTTTTCAAAGCTAGGCAACGTAAATTAAATGTTATAGACAACCGTCAAAAAGATAAACCACGTTTTACTACCGCTATCCCCTTTAGCCGAGGGATAGCCAATAAACTTTCTAATATCGCCAGTAAAAAGAACTTCCGTATTCCTATTAAACCTAATAAAACAATCTTTCAGCGCATTAGATCGGAAAAAGACCCAATCAACCCCATCGAAACCGCAGGGATCTATAAAATTAATTTTATGTCAAACGATACTAATAAAGAAAATTGCTACATCGGCGTTACAAAAAGGAAAATTAAAGAAAGAAAAAACGAACATTTTAAAGACATTAACCTCCACAAACAAAGTACCGCCCTAGCCCGTCTTGCTTTGAAAGAGCCCATTACCATTGATTTTAAAAATATTAAAAAAATAGCCAACTTTAAAAATAGTATATATGCCTACATTCGTGAGAGCTTAGAAATATTGACGACAGAGGGCAGCATCAACGATACGCTCCATACAATCGACCAATCATGGGACGACGTCATGCATCGAACTTTCAAGAAGAAGAACGACGAAGATATTAAAAGAAGCCGCCATTAGTGAGAGCTCCAGAAACGACTGAAGATGGTTATGTGTGTAACCGAAATATATATCGTGTACGGGGGAATAAGGTATTCCCAAATAAAAAATTTTAACTAATTAATCCGCCGTATTAAGTAATGTTTTATGTGTCTTTATTAAAATAATTTGATTTTTTAATTTCTTTGAATTATCATGAAAAGCCATTAAAAGATCCATAGAAGATCCGATGAAAAAAAGCAGATCTGGATCTCGATACGGATAATTTTTTTCTTCAAATATCCGCGAATGTGGATACAGGTATCTGGTACACCTCTAACTTCTAGTCGCCATTCCGTCCAACCAATTGAGATGAGATTTCAGATATAGTTATTCAGATGTATGTGTTTGAGATTGAGATTGTTTAAAACAGTGTTTCTCAATCTTTTTACATTTGTGGACTGGTAAAAATAGGAAAAATATTTTGTGGACCAGCGTCAGCCAAAAAAAATTATATATTGAGCATGTATTTGATTTATTTCGACTTGAACAACTAATATTGAACCTGGATAATTATTTGAAAAAGGCTATTAATTTAAAATACCAATCAAACACTCCCTTAAATTACTGTAAAATCACTTATTTTCGTGAGGCTTTAATTTTTGTGAGCCCGCTGTAATCTTGAAAATTAAAGCCTCACAAAATACTTTTTTTTTCACTTCAAATGATAATAAAAAATCAGAAAATTTTCACTTATTAAAATTTAATAATTCACTGCACAGTTACAAACTCTTTCGTGACACTTCCTTTCTTACAATTATTTCTTGAATACTATACAATCATTTCTTGAATAAAAAACAATAATACAACTAATAGAATGCAGCTCATTGACTTGTAATATTTATGCAAGCTTCTTTGAATCCTTTAAAATGGGGATGTGGAGGGGACGAACTTTTTGGATAAAGCAAGTTTTTTAAAATGCCCTATGCAAAAGGGGTTATATATTTAGCTAGTTTAGGGATTTTTCAACTTTTGGTTCTTTTCGTGTGAAATTTTCAGCTTGTGAAATTACCGATATCTCCATGCTCATGAAAATAAGTGATTTTACAGTATATAGAATATAAAAAGAAAATTTTATATTGTGAATAAAGTCACAAAAATGGGTGTCTGCAGTCCTTACTGATGAAAATCATTCCTATAAAGCATTATCTGAAAAAACAACTGATGTAAATATAAGCATTCATATATAAAAGCTACATGTGTTTTAATCATTTATGTTTTTAAATGAAGGAAATTTTGTATACCTAGTCTATAAATTATTCACTTGATGAAAATGTTATAAATAATTCAGAGTAAGATCTAGGGAAAACAGAATTTTATTTAGCAATAAAAAATTTTATTAATATGCATCAACATAAGCATTATCAGTTGCGTGTCATTTTGTCTGTCGCTTCACAGGAGGCAATGCTGGTCCACCTATTAGGTGCCTCCATAATAAAGTGATTAGTAAGTCTAACCTAGTAGTGGTCAATACTTATAATTGGCTAGTGTATGCCATTAGAAGAAAAAACAACAACAAAAGCATGCTTAATTTTGTTACTCAGCCAAATATATATATATGAACAGCATGTATATGAATTCATTAAATCAAGATCCCCTTCTTTTTGTACAAAGCAAGTGAAATAGGACACAGACACGTAATATTTTCTTTAATACATAATGTAAAATAAATTGGAAAAGGTAAAATTAGGAGTTTTTTGGAATATAAACTTTATTTCATAAAATATGGTTTGTTCTCTTAATAAAAATGTAAAAATTGGACCTGTGGAAGCAGGTACGAAAATTGACTTTTGTCCAGCTAGATCACGAAAATCTCACACTGTGCACCGGTAGCAACACCTAAGATGTGTTTAAATGAGGAAATTGTACAGCCGGTTTCTTATACACAAATTGAATTGAACCTATTGCAGTATTGCTGTTCCCGTCGGTCGAGATCCAAAGACTGTTACCAGAATATGGAATCAATGAGTTCAGGGCGGTAATACAGAACACCATGCTGGATCTTAACAGCCCACTATCACTAGCAGCCAAGAAGACAGGTATGTTACTCATTTGGCCTAATAGATCATGCAGCCACACCACGAGCCCCCGAGTCAAGAAATGGGGGTCATTTGCAAGACAATAAGTGTCTGCACGAACAGTTCAATGATGTTTGCAGAAACATGGACTCTAAGCTTGGAGACCATGGCTGCGGCTACCCTTGACACTGCATCACGGACAGGAGCACCTTCAATAGTGTGATCAACAACAAACCTGGGTGCATGAATGGTGAGACATCATTTTTTCAGATAAATCCAGGTTCTGTTTAAAGCATCATGATGGTCGCATCCGTGTTTGGCGTCATTGTGTTGAATGTACATTGGCACCATGCATTTGTCATCGTCATACTGGCCTATGACCTGGTGTAACGGCATGGGGTGCTTTTGGATACATGTTTCGGTCACCTCTTGCTCGCATTGACAGCACTTTGACCAATGGACATTACAGTTCTGATGTGTTACGACCCATGGCTCTACCTTTTATTCGAGGCCTGTGAAACCCTACTTTTCAGCAAGATAAGGCATGACTGCATGTTGCATATATAGTACAGACCTTCCTTGATATGTAAAATGTTCGGCTGCTGCCCTGGCCAGCATGTTCTACAGATCTCTCACCAATAGAAAATGTCGCTCAATGGTTGCCGAGCGACTTGCTTGTCACCATATGCCAGTCACTAAGGTTTATGAACTATGTTATGAGCTGCTCAAGCATTATGTTGAAGCTGCATGGGCATCTGTACTGTCTATCTGTTTAAAGAACTCCCTTGGTGTCCTTTCCTCTCACCTGATGGTCACCAAGGAAATGAGGTTGGTACATTTTCTAGAGGGGAGAACTTTAGGGATTGCATTTTTTCGGGGATCATGTTGGCGAACAAATTGGGAAAAAAAAAAAAGAAAAAAACACCATGCAACTCCCTACATAACAGAGGAAAAGTGTTATCCTCTATCCGCTTTACGTTAGCTAGATGACTTATGAACAGGTGCAGAAATTTGCCCCTTTGTAAAAATGATCCACAGGATGACCGGAACTTGTCATTCGTCTTCTGTTTTTTTTATTTTTATTTTTCTTTTTTCAGTTGCACATTTCTTTACTCGCTAACTTTATACTTATTTTTAATATCTTTTGTTGTTTTCTTTTGTTAAGTTTTAAAATTTGTTTTTATTAGTTTAATTCTTTTAGTTTCTATAAAATTTTTTTCTTATTATTTAAATATTTTAGTTGATTATTTCAGTCAGTCTAATTGTTTGACTGGAAACTTTCGGAAATGCCTTTTCAGTTTAAAAAAGGTGAAACTTTAGATCTCAGGCATGTAAAATTGTGCATAATGTTGCAGAATTTTGCTATTAAGAAGCTGCAGCAGAATCTTTGACAGTGCCTCTTTCACAAAGTATAAAGAGAGCTGCTCAAGCAACTGGAGTATCAAATTTTACAATAAAAAAAATTAGAAGAGAAGTTTTGAGCAATCCTGATGTTTTAAATACATCTAGGAATTGATTTGTTGACTTCGGCTTTTTTGATATAATAGATTAGCTGAGTCCCCCTTCTTCGTACGGGAAAAAGCAGACATATTTCCAATTTTCTAATGCATGCATTCGATCGGAGAAGAATTTTCTAAAATTCTCCAGTCTCTATTTTTAAAGCTAAATTATATTTTTTTATTCCTTATCAGTTGACTTTAAAAAGTGTTCTGTAACAAAATATAAAACTTTCTTTTTATTCCATAACAATAATCACCTATTTATCTCTGTACAGTTTTAAAAAAGATATGATGATCTGCAATAAAATTTTAACATTCTCTATTTCACAAATGGATTTAGATAAAACAAGCCAATATAATATTATCAAAAAACAATTTATGTCCCGAGTGAATTTAAAAATATTAATACACTTACGCTTATAATTTTTATTTGAAAGAAATGTAAGAAAATTTAAGAGTTTTAATTGAATGGTCAATAACTGAAAAAAGTCCGAATACAATATTAGGAAAGAAAATTAAGTGCTGATTATTGGAAGGAACAACTTAAATTATGTTTGTTGTGCACTAAAACACACAGAATATACAACCAAAAAAAAAAAAAAAAAAAAAAAAAAAAAACATAACCCCCTAGTTTTATTACCCCTCTGAAAAATGGACAAGAGTCCGTTTCCTGTCGAAAAATGATGCCCTAAAGCGTGCTCGAAGGAGTTCTTTCCGCAGACAGACAGTACCTGTACATGCCATCCAATCTCTGCTTTACTCAATGCCCAGGCATATAAGCGCTATTATTACTGCTAGAGGTGGTTATTCTGGATACTGATTTCTCAGGATCTATGCATCCAAATTTCTTGAAAGTTTAATCAGTTGTTATTTAAGTATAATCCAACACAGCACACTATGTCCAAATCAGGTCTAATAGATATCCAGGACACTTAAAGGATACTTATATGTAGAGAAAATATATATATCTATAGGACATCTAAATCGCTACCTCTATAAGATATCCTAAGAGGGCTTATAGATATCTAATAGTCATCCGAAACAAGACATTTATTGGAAATGTATGTATGACATCCATAAGAAATCTATCAGTAGACATCTTATGTAGCTAATGAAATAGATGTCCTATAGCAAGGGTTCTTAACCTTTTTTCCCCCACGACCCAAAATCAACAACATTGCTTCGCAACCCTTGGGCCTATATTACAATTACATAGGTGCCAAGTATTACAGAATATGATTAACCACTTTTTCCAAACCATAAATTTTTAGAATAATTTTCCAAAATAGTTACAAGGCCGTGCCTCCAACTTAGTAATTTTGCTATATTTTAAAGAGAAAATTACCGTTCACTAAAAGTGGTTAATTATATTCGGTAATACTTGGCATCTATGCAATTATAAGTGCTTCTTAATATTCCTTATTAACAAAATGCCTCATTATCAAAATTAGCCGAACAAGGCAGCATCATATGTATTTGTAAGAGAGTAAATAGATACTATAAAAGAAAAAGCGTGCGTAATAATATACTAATCAAAATTCAATTAAACTAAATTAAATTAAAAATTTTAATACTTTTCTTTGCTATCCTTGCCCTTGCGCTACTTCTGACAGCTTTTCAAACCGAGGATGTGTCTTTGATAGGCAGCATCTCATGTCATATCTGGTTGTAATCTGTTTCTATTTTTAGTTTACATGACAGAAAGTATAGAAAAGCCGGCTTCACATAGGAAAGTAGTGGGAAACAGAAGCAATGCTTTCTTAGCTTCAGTGAAGAGAATGGGTTTTTCTTTTTTCAGACTTATCCAAAATGAGCTCAGTGTTCGGTTTTTAAAGCTTTGACGTAAAGATTCATCAGGTTTTTAAAGCTTTGACATAAAGATTGATCATTTTGAATTTCAATAAGCTCTTCTTGAAGACCTACTATGTCTGAAAAATATTCCGGTAATTCATGAACATTTATGTCAAATGGATTCCACACCCAACTACATTTGAGCATGTCTTCTGGAATGCAGCGATCAAACTCAATAATTAATTTCTCCATATGCTCAGTTATTATATTTTTCTTATCGTCCAATACAGCATTTTCATCTTCTAAAATCAGGTTTAAAGTTGGGAATGAAGCTATTTAATTTTCTTAATCCACAGTTTCAACTTCCCTTTGAAAGCTGTTAACTTCTCTACTAACCCAATTACCGTTTGATTACGGCCTTGCAATGACGCATTTAATTTATTAAGATCTGCAAATATATCTGAAAGATAGGCTAATTTCAGTATCCAATTTTTGTCAGAAAACTGCATAGCTGCCAACTATTCCAGAATATCATTAACCACTTTTTGCGAACAGTAAATTTCTATAAGTATTTTTTCAAAAGCGTAACGAACTTCCCCGCCAAAGTCAAAATTTCTGCTATATTTTGAGCCCAATCTTCCTGTTCAAAAAAAGTGGTTAATGATATTCCGGAATAGTTGGCAGCTATAAGTTGGCAGCTGCAAGTTGGCAGCTGCAAGTTGGCAGCTGCAAGTTGCCAGCTGCAAGTTGGCAGCTATGGAAAACCGAGAAGTCAAAGTTTGATTGTTCTCTGACAAGATTTGAATTTCCTTGCGTAGAGCAATAACCCTTTGAAGTACATTTCCTCGAGACAATCATCTGACTTCAGAATGATAAAATAAGTGAGTGTACTCAGATCCAATTTCTAAGCAAATTTTCTAAATATTCTGTTATTAAGCGATCTTGATTTTATATAATTGGCAATTTGAACAATCTCTTTCATGACAGTACTCAAATCTTCTGATTGCCTTGTAGATGCAAGATTTTCTCTGTGATGAAGAAAATGAAACACTTTTACATCAGAATTAATTTGTTTCACTCTTGCACAAAAACCCTGATGTGGCCCAAGCATTGATGGCTTACCAGCAGTGGAAAGACTAATGGGCTGTTCCCAGGATAAAACTTCTTTAAAAAATGCGCTCGTTAATGTCTTCACCTGTTGCACTGGTGGGAAGTGGACGGCAAAACAAAAATTGTTCTTCCATTTCGCTGTTACCAGCATAGCGTGTGTAAGCCATTATTTGAGCATCATCACTCACGTCTGTAGTTTCATCCAGCTGCAAACTAAACTGTCCACTTGCTTTAAAAGAGGAAATAACTTGTTCTTTAATATCTTTTGCTAAATCATAAATACGTGTCCGTATTATGTCATTCGATAGCGGTATTTGTTGGATTTTTTCTTTTGCAATTCGCCAGCTACATAATAGGACACAAACGTAGCTCTTTCCACAGATAAAACTGCCTTATTTCCAGCATCGAGACGTTGTCACTTCAACTGTTGTTCTTTGCTTTCAAAGAAGCTTCGTTCTTTAGTTAATAATGTGCGATGCTTAGTCTCCTTGTGTCTCGTTAACTTACCTGTATTTTCTTTTAGTGACTTATTATTGAGTACTTCCACTGCATATGACGCATTGGGGATTATCGTTCCTCAGTCAGTAATAAATGTAAAACCAAAATCTAGGAAATCATCTTTATAATGTCGTTTTGACATTTTGGGAAACTCCTATAAAAGCATATTTTGCTATCCTGTTCTGTTTTTGAAGAGGTTCACGTAGGAGATGTATGGCTTAGAGAACAGCGCCAAACTATCTGGCTTCGTGTGCAAGTCACGACAGAAAGGCTATTGGAAAGGAAGCAAAATTAACAGTACACTTTAAATATATATATATATAACATATAAAATTAAGCATCCTCTCAAAATTCAAAATTTCTATATGCTTGCTTCAAAATTCTCTAACTTTCGTTTTAAACAAATGATTTGTATCAGGATCTAAATCTAATTCATACGCAATTAATATATCTCTCTTCCTTCTCACAGTCTTCTGGCACCACACCTCGCAAGAATTTCCTAAGACTAGCAGAACCGGGCATATTAATAACCAATAGATGCACCTCTTTTGAAACATGTGATACTTTATAGAACACGTGATTAAGGTTATGTATTTTGAAAGCCAGCTTGGAGAGGGATTTTCTTCTGACTTCAGTCGCCATGTAAAATTGTGTGAAAACTAAATAAAAATATGTCTTCGTAATCCCAGAGTGGTTCATTCTGTACAAAAGCATTAGCCCGAGCACACCGTCCTACCTCTGCGCCCTGCGGACTCCAGTGGCGGTCCTCCGACCACGAGGCTCCGATGCTGGAATATTGCGCTCAACCTCACATATTATAAGAGCTGCTCCTGTCCAGTACTACGGTCGGCAAACTCTTGTTCCACCCTGGGCAAGCCACGACAACAACCTTCCCGTACCCGTGATGATATTTCATATACATATATTTATGTATATCGAAGAACTGTTTCAGATTTTATTTTACGTTTCACTTTTTTAACTGACTTCTAATTTTCTGTTACATGGTCTAAGACACATAAAAAAAATTAACACATAAAAGTTTTGTTACATGTTAAAAATAGATTAAAATCAGAAGAATTGTCTCCATGGACACTCGGTGACCCATCTCGACAGCCCTCGTGACCCAAAGGTTAAGAAACCCTGTCCTATAGGTATTTAATTGCTATCCAAAGCTACAAATCTATTGGATGTGCGTGTATAACATCCATAAGAGATGCATTTGTAGACATCTTATTTACGTAGAAGATTGGATGGCTACTGAAACAAAAATTTACACAGTTTGACAGGATTTTCAGAAAAATTGCAAAATCTAGTAAGAAATTTTTAAAATAAGATGCCTATATCTTGAGTTGAGTGATCATCTATCATGTCACCAATTTTAATTTAGTCGTTATTACATGATGTGCAAAAAAAATTGTGCAGTTTGAAAGAATTTTCAGAAAATCTCAAAATCTAATGAATTTTTAAAAAATTTGATGCCTATAGTTTGAGTGACCACCTATCATGTCACCAAATTTTATTTCATTTGCTTTAGTCAGTTTTACATAATGTGCAGACAAACTTTTTTTTTTAACAGTTGTACTGGGGTCCCAAATGCTTAAAACAGATAGAAATTGCAAAATTTTGTGATACCAAGTAGTGTAAGGCAAATTCTAATTTCATTTATTTAGATACATAAAAGTGTTTTCATTCTGAAATTGAAGCAACAATCTTTTCAAACTTTAGTCTTCGCACCCCAAGTCGAATCTGTCTGGTGGTTAGAATGCTTGCTTTTACGCCTTGGATCCATTGTTCGAAACCAGCTGAAGAAAATAGGTTTCAGTTTAAAAGTAACTTGAAGTTCTTATGTATGATAATAGACAATAGATGACAGCACTAAAATTCACAGAATGGAGGAAGAATACTCAGTGGGTAAAAAAAGTCGTAGTTATGACTTCACAATTCACTACCCCCCCCCCCCCCGAGAAATCTTGGATATTTTGGACATCCAATTAATATCTTTGCTACTTGGATATAGATCTCTAACAGACATCCTGGATATTATAGATGTTGTCTAGTCCTCAGAGAGATCACACCCCAAATCTCTTATAGAGGTCCATTTTATGTCATCTGGATGGACTTCTAATAGATATACCCATTATCCAATTCTAATTTCTTATAGATAACCAATGGATATCTTTGTACTGTGTCGGATATATTTGTCCAATAAATATTATTTTGTTATCTATATTTTTTCTTTGTAGCAATTTTAATGGCCAGTAGTATACTTTTTGAAATAGCGTAATGAAATTCATCTATTATTTTAGGAGTTATGATTCAATCTTAACATAGAAATATTTTTTTCTTTTTTCATTGGTTTGTAACTCCACACTATTCTTTAAAAATTAATATATATATATTTTTTTTTTGACATGTTGAAGGCAAATATAAGTTCCTTGATGTACGGCAACTGGCAATCATAAGTGTCGGTGATATAGGGCAAGGAGGAGCCCCCTGGATTTCAAAATGACATTTTCCCTGCCTTTTTGTTCTTTCTAACATGCTAATCATTTGCTGAAGTAATTTTTGACCACCACCTGGAAAATATTTGGCCAACATCCATGATGGTAACTATCTAATAATACCAATAATAACATTATTATAAAATGAAATAGCAATAATTAGTATTTTTAATATTAAAAGTACTTCAAAACTCTATATATTCTTAATATTAAAAAGATGACATTAACTACTAAAGAGACAAAAATGAATGTACACATGGCAATGGGATAAACAGAAATATAATGGAACACAACACTGTACACTAATAATTTAACATGTACACTGATGTAATTAGAGAAATGATGATTTTGATCTAAAAATAAAATTAGTCATAGTATTGTAACATGCATCAATAAAATGAACAGTAGAACATCTGTTTAAATGCACTTACTAAAAAATTTATTGTGCCTTTTAAATTACTGCCTCCCATATTTTCATAAAATCTATAGTCTGCAACCAGGAGAAGAGAGCAGCGTGTCTGAACAGGCTCCCAATTATACGGATCTATTGCTTGCCTTTTACTCATGAATCTTTCAGTGGGTTCATTCATTCCCTCTACATCAATAGTTGCATTTCCGTCCTCTCTGACATATGTACAAAATTTTTTTCTAATAAATAAATAAGGAAAAAAAGGTAAATTTTTAAGATTAAAACAATAAAAGAACACTGTTGCTAAATATTATGTGGAAAACTGCATCTGAATAAACATAAAGTAAAATTTATGAGTTTTAAAGAAATAAATTTTTCTTAAAAAAAAAAGAAAGAAAAAAATATCAACACAAAACATGAAGACATACAGATTCATACAAGAAAAGGTAGAAGTACTGCTTACAACCAATCAGAAAATAATAAATTTCCTAGAGATGAGATGCGCTTGGGCTTTAGAATTCACTTTGGTCATCAGGTCACAAAATGTATTATTATTTTGAGAGCAATAAATTCACTCGTTTGCTTAGACAATAATGTAAATAACAAGGATCTCTGTCAGCTGCATTATTTTAGACCAATTTTTAAATTGCAATGAAATTTTTTTAATTTGTTAGCTCCTGTGTTGCATGCTGCCAAGGCAATGTTTATTCATTACGATTTAGTGAGTAGCAATAGAGAAAATAAAATTAAAAAAAGAGTGTTGTTGTGGGATTACGGGCAATTATCTTATAGGATCTAGGCCAATAGGTAGGTGCCCTCTGTGGTGGGGTCTTTCTAAGGAGTCCTAACCTGCATTTACACAAAGTTTTGGAGGAAACCACAGAAAACTCCAAATGGTTAGGTTAGCAGGAGAGACCTGGTTTTGAACGAGGCACTGTCTGTCTCCCAGTTCAGAGCGCTATGCGCTTGGCTACTGGTTAGGGGAAAAAAAAGAGTGAGCATGGAACGAATAATGTACTTGGTGGTGGTTGTAAAAACAGTACGAATAAACAAATATTTTGTATATACACTAACTAATCCATTACTTTATTTATTTCATTAAAAATTTATTTCATACCACCCTGTGCATGACACAAAAAATACAATGGTTCTTACTCTTAGAACGAGATTTACATGAGGATTACTCTAAACTCTATGGAGACAAAAAATACTGTTGAAATTGTTGAGTTTATATTCTAAAGGAAATTATGAGACATGTTCATGCTAATTAATGGTTAGAAAATATTACTTTACTGTTCTTGTTTATAAAATTTGAAGTGAATTTTTCATTTATCATTATTTGCATGGGCTACAAAAGACATATATTTAACTTGGTTTGAAGAAATTTTAAGTGTTTACTAGAATTCTGAATTGTGTTATTTAAATAGAATAATGACATTTCTAGGAAGATGTAAAAAAAGCCCACTTGCAAACTTCAGCTTAGGAACTTAGCCGAACTCTTAAAATTTTTTATTTTTATTTTTTGATTTATTAAAACTTATATTGAGCAATGCAATAAATATGACAAATAACTTACTGATAGAGGAAGAAATTCAAGTGGGTATTGAAAAATGAAAGGAAAGACAGGGAAGAGATTGAAAACAGGGAAAAAGAATTACAATTCGAAAGATAGCAGAGCAGGGATCGTGCTGAAGTTTGATAAAAATAGGTCACAAAGGCTCATTATCTTAAACAAGTAAAAAAAAAAAAATTTTTAAGTCAATTCCTACTTAGGTCAACAAAGAAAAATTTTATTTTAGTTACTTTTTATTAAATTAAATTAATTAATTAATTAATGCAGGGCTGTTTGTGAAGCAAGGGTCGATACCATTAATCCAGGTTGTTTGTTCAGTTTGTTTTCATTCATTTTTAATTCCATGTAACAGGATCTAAAATTAATTAATTACGTTTAATTAATGAATTAATATTTTAAAAAACTGTATTACATCAAGTGTCATCCACTACAAGTTTAAAAAAATGTATTTGAACTTAAGTGGATGAATAAAAAGTATTTTATTAACGATTGAAAATTTGAACAAGATATATAAATATAGGGAGAGTGTAAACTAATAGTAGGAATTGAAAATTATGGGTTTTTGCATACACAAAATCCATTATCTGCATATTTTTTGCATCTTGGTCAGCAAAATTTGGGTAAATTACTCAAAAATCTGAGTAAACGCGAACCCTGGCACAGGGAAAAAGAATTCGAAAGATGACAGAGGGAAAAGCAGTGCAGTAGAGAGTTTGAATTAGAGAAATATCTGGTAAAAATATGATAATGCTATATTTGGGAAACAATGAAACAGTAACAAGTACAAAATTTCAGCTCAGAAAAATTATGCAAAGATTTGACAAGAAAGAAGGCGACATAAGTATTTACTTAATTTTATTCCAACGTCAAACTCATAGAGCAGAAATTGAAAAGGAAGAATGGGTGACTCATATTTTGGGATTTTTGCCATTTGAAGCTATGCAACATACTGCTCGTGAATCTGAGGACATATCAAATGATTACGAACATGTTAAAGATTTATTTTTTAAAAGATTTAAGTTAACCATGGATTAGATTAATGGATTCTGCTACAGCTTTTTTTGTTGTATTCTGTGTTCTTTATTCTTATTTTTTTGCTGTAACTGTTAATAATCTATAAAAATGTAAGGTAAGTACGTAAAAGCTTGGGCTAAAATTTATGCAGCGCAAAAGAAAAATTAGCAGAACTTGGAGAGATTACAGATTCAAATTAACTAATTAGTTTAGAGAATGGATAACTGGCTTGGGTGTTAAATATTTTAACGGGTTAAAGGAACTGATGATATGTGAATAGATGAAGAAAACAAGCCCACACAAGGTATGAAAGCATTTCGTTGATACATGGTCAAGCATTATTACAGTAAACGAGTTAACTGATAAACTAGATAAATACGAAAATGTTCAGGGAAATAAAAAAATTATTCCAATAAGTGACCGTTTTAATCCAAAGCAGTTAAAGTAAACCAAATTTATGTTGTGAATGGTTTACAGCAGGAACACGACCGAAGCATGAATCAAGGTTAATGAAAGAAAACAAGATCATCACAAGTTACAAAAATTCAGGTTATATGAAACCATCATGGAATGAGAATGGGGTAAACTTAAATGCTACAATTGCAATGACTGTGGATATATTTCTAAAGACTGTTTGAAGGTGAAACATACTATCAGTTGCATAAAATGTGGGAAGATAGGCAACACCCAGAAACACTATGAATCGGATACAAAATAAAATAAAAATCAGAGTACTTCAACTGTAACTACGACGAAAGAATGTTTTCAGTCCATTTAGTTAAATACTGCAAAAATAAACAATAACAATGAAGTGTGTTGCTTGCTGGACACCGGCAGTGGAATAACTCTAATAAAGAAGTCCATAGCCAAGAGATTAGGATTAAGCTACTGTGCAGAGCCACAGATTACTTGGTATTGAATTAACCTCTGTATTTACCTTGGGGAAAAGTAATGTTAAACAGGAAATAGATAATGTCAGTACAGAAATTGAATTGTATATAATAAATGATGAGGCAATGGCATTTGATCATGTAGTAGGACAAATTTTTTTAAATAAAAGAAGATATTGCTTTTGCCAGAATATGACCTAATTTACATATTTGGTACTCACATGACAGCCCTGTTGGGCATTTACAGGAAGAAATATCATCACAACAAATCAAACTTACAATTTCGAAACCAGTTGTTACAGAAAATAATTCTGTAAATTTTATAGAGGTGAAGACTGAAAAAATTGGAGTGGTTTTGCTGAATGGGAGGAATGGTAATTTTGACTCCCTTTTGGAAATCATTGATGACAAGTCCATGGCTCCAATTTATAATGCTGGTCCTCAAGATATCTATATATAAAAGTGTGTGAGTAAAAATGGAGTGAGCGACTGTGATGCTGAATGGGAATTAGTGAACAAAGAGGTATTATCTCAAAAGATGGACAGCGGAGAAGATTTTAATATTTGCACTGTGAAAAAGAATAAACACAGAGTATCAAACTAAGAGAAATTAAGTTCAATGATGCCATTTCATACGACAGAAAGATGAAAATTTTAGAATTAGTGAATAAGTTTAGAGACTTTTGCATTGATTATGGAAGAATAAGGGTGCACAATATTATAGAGATTAATGAAATGAAAGGACGTAAGCCTGTACATTTGTAGCCATATAAAACAAGTGCTGTCAAAAGAAATGAGATTAGGAAAATTGTGAAAGAGTGGAAAGGCAATGGGATAGTTTCAGAAATAAAATCTCTCTCAACTAGTTCAGTACTACTGGTGAATTAGAAAACTGGAAAATTTAGACTTGTAGTTGATTACAGGAAGCTAAACAGTCAGACTATCAAGGACAAGTTTCCCTTGCCTCATATTGACGATTTGCTTGAATGTCTAAATTTGTGCAAAATACTTACAACTATGGATTTAGCTCATGACTATCTTCAAATACTGATAACAGAAGAAGCAAAATTGAAGACTGCTTTCATAACTCCCGATGACACAGGGTAGTTTGAATGTATGATTTTTGGTTTGGCAAATGCTCTATCAGAATTCCAAAGATTAATGTACGAAATACGATTGCCAATGTTAAATAACAGGGTATTATGTTATTTAGATGACATCTTAGTCCCTGGACAAGATTGGGACGACATGATCCAATGAATTAGAAGTTTTAAAAGGTTAGGATTATCTAATTAGATATTAAAATTTTCCAAAGCGGCATGTAAGCGGCTTGTGAGCCGCAGGTTGCCAACCCCTCTCCTATTTTTTTTTTTTTCTCCTCAGAATCATTTAGGGGAATCTTCCTCGCTAAAAAGAGAGCACAAATACATTGAAAATAGCATTTTAAAACAAAAGCTTCTCGCATTCTTTGGTTTTATTACAAATCACAAGCACTAAATGGATGTAGTGAGATTTTGAAAACCTAAATATTATACCTCTTATGCAACACATAATTGGTAAATTATATTGAAGACAAAATAAATTTGATGGTTACAATAATTAAATGTGTGTACTTTTTATAGCACATGTTTTTGTAGCAGTAATTTAACCTCATCTAATATTTGCATATTCATCTATAATACTTAAAACATAATATATAAAGCAAATGCCAAAAAAAAAAAAAAAAATATTTAATGAATGCTGAGAGAAATTAAGAATTAAGATTATGAGAAATTAAGAATTATGAGAAGTTATAAATTAAGAATAATGAGATTATAAATTATCTATTTTTCTATTGATTCTTTTTTATTTTTATTGATTTGTTCGTGAGCTTTTTCATTTTCTTCGAACAGTTCTAATGTTTTTGCCAGTCTATCCTTCCTTTCCGTTAATAGAATCTGTTCACTTTCTATAATAGCCATGTCTTCTTTACCCATGCCTTCTGCAATTTTTTCCATCGGCATGAGCTATCACTGTTTGGGAATTTTTTAGCTGCTAAGGCAATTTTGATTCTTATTCTTTTAAAGTATTGATTGCACTTTTTGATGTTTCTTCACGTTTTCTTTTTTTGTCATTCAGTTTAGAAGCTACCTTTAATCTGTCATGTTATCACTTCCATGAACCTTTAACAGATTCAATAACACTGGGCTTACATTAAATTTTTCTATGCTATTTGTAGTTTTAAAATAGGATTTGTCTAATCCCATTTAAACTATGTATAGTTAAGTTGCTTCTGTTTTCAAGGTAAGGGATTTTCGAGGAACCCTTCAGAACCAACTTTTTTTTAAAATTCAGAACCCCCCCCCCCAAAAAAAAAAAAAAAATAAAACAGAAAACAGTAGTGTAGTTTTAAGAAAAAACGTTTGGAAACGCTCGCATTTGAAGACATAAAAATCATGGGTCTATGATAAAAAGTGAAGAATGCTTACTCCTGGAGACATAGAAAGGGGAGGGAGGCATAAGCTCAAATGAAAAAGTAGTGAGAGCATCTCCCAGCTAAATAAAAAATTGAGATCTGGTCTAGCTCATATATAAATCATGATATAAGGAAAAGGGGAGGGGGTTTTGATCAAGGAACAGTTTGGCTCAGGGAGGAAAAAAAATCACAAGCTAACCAGGCTGGTCTTGTCCAAATTTTAGGACAGCAAAAATTTCCGGAAAGGCTCGTTTTTACAACTGTCTTTAAAACTGTACATGCTTGTTCAGGCCCATTCTAGAAAATGCTAAAGTCATCCTGTGCTTTTAACGTTGCAAAAGGCTGAGCCTGCACAGATCTCTGCACAGACTACACCACTGGTAGCAGATTTCCAGATTACTTAGCTCTGAAATGATATATTCTATTAATTCAGACTGAGCCTAAATTCTGACTTATAAATGGGTCACGCTTCCAATTTTTATTCTTGTTACGGGCCAGGCCATAAACCATGATTTTTTAGAGGCTGGGATGTCACTGTAACATCTTGTTTTCTTTATGAGCCGGGCCGGTCTGGTTTAGATCAGGGATGGCCCTACATTTACATGAGCCCCTGTGAACATAAAAAAGGAATCCCATGGAAATAGAGCAAACAACATTTTAAACTTTCTGGATGTTAAAATAATAAGAACTATCCCATACAATATAGAAATCACCATCTACCGAAAGCCAACCAATAACAATGAAATAATCAGATTCTCATCTAAAACACCCTATAATTACAAAATCTTTATAATTTGTTCATATATTAATAGAGCTCTAGATACTTGTTCCAACAATAAACTCCTCAAAGAAGAATTATAATTAGAAAACAATGTCAAATTGCTAACTACCCAAACAATACTGTAGACAAATTAGTTAAAGAAAGATAGAAAAAAAAAAACATAATCAACAATGCCCAAAACTAATTTTCACATATCCCATACCATATTGTCGCGGAATTGCTGAAAAACTTGCTAACTTTGCCTGCAAAAAGAATGTTAAAATTCCTATAGACCAAATAGTAACATTTTTAAAAGAATCCGATCAGATAAAGAAAAGATCAATCCTTTGGAAACTGCAGGAATTTATAAAATTAATTTTGTTTATAAAGACTCTAACTTATCCGGCCATTACATAAGTGTAACAAAATGAAAAATAAAGACAGAATCAAAGAACACATTAATGACATTAACAGGGCTCACAACAGAATTTCAAGGCCAATTACGGGTAAAAAAGGAGCTATTTTAATCATAAAAAGGACCAAAAAGGAGCTGTTTTGTCTGAAAAGGGGACCAAAAAGGGACCAGTTCTGTTTGAAAAAAAGCTCATACACAAGAAGGAAATTGTTTATAAACAGACGCACATATAACTATATATCTTAAAAAATTTAAATAACAGAAACACTTCAGTTTTTCTAACTAGAAACCAGACTAATTCATAGCAGTTATAATTTGTATACACATAAAATATCTGCTTGTATCAGGGATGAGATTGACAAAAAGGAAAAAGTCTGAAAGAATGTAGGAACAACATTTAAGCAATAAAATTTTGAATTTCAAGTTCAATAAATATTGTAATTGCTTTTTTTTCCATCTACAAAACCATTTGATTCCTGAAGTTTTAGTTCTGGCACATTTACATTTTTCCATGAATCTTTCCTGAATCAAGAAACAACTTTCAAAAAACGGGCCTGCATGATCAGCAATTCTTAGTAAGGAATTGTGCTCCATTAAAAATTCTGTATAAAGGGATTTAGCATTTGTAACAGATATGTTGAATTGAAATCTCTTTCCTAAAAAAGATTCAACTTGTATTTATGAAATAAATTTGGAATACCCCATCACAATCATGTTTCTTTACCAAAACTAACACATTTAATTTGAATCATAAAAAAAAGAGCAAAGAGTTTGCAGAAATTAAATGTAATTCTTGAATTTTTATTAAACAAATCAAAAGTAAAGACTTTTGAGTTATGATAAGGCGACAAACACATTAAAGTGAAGCTTTTTGCCTTAAATGATTGAGTTGGAAATGGTGCCCCTTTAAAAACAGTGCACTGGCTGGCCCTGGTTGAGATGATTAGAATAAAAGCCCGGCTGGTTCGATCCGGGCCGGGTAGAATGGCTCCAAAATGCAGCTTTCTTATGCAGTTTGAATCTTGCTTTACTGCTAACTAGGTTTCTGTACACACTTTAAAAGATAAATGAGCGTGGCAAAAAATTAACACAGAGTCAAAATGATGTATTCAGTGCACCTCGGTGCAAAAATCGGCTAAAAGTGCAGTTTGGTGCATTATTTGCATTTTGACACAGCTCGGTGCAGAATTAACATCCCTGCATAAAGTGCAGATAAAAAATGAAAAGTAACTACTCTACATCATGAAGAGTACTACAGTCAAATTCCACAACCTAAGGACACATTATTCTGTAGAGAGAGCAGTAAGTAAAATCAGAGAATTATAGTTCCCATCCACGATTTTCAGTGTGCGTGTTCATATTTCCATGTGTTTTGAATGTCTGGTGAACAAAGAACCAGCTGGTAAACAACAGGGCTTTCTAAATTTGATTATGACAAGAAAAAGATCTTATGCAATGATACATCTAGTTCACTAGGGACCATTTGTAAAGAGTTCAAGGGGCTATAAAGAATTACTAGTCAGTACTGATAATTTCATAGGAGTTGTACAGCTGATACCAATAAAGAATACATCAACAATTTATGTCCTAAAAGCCTTAAAGAACTTTGTAAATAACTTTTTAGTTCATCATAACAAACCATTAATGACAGAGGAACTTGCTTCACATCTTGAACATTCCAAGAATATTGTAAGGAATTGTAAGGTGTATATATACGATATTGTAAGGTGTATATCGTATGGTATACACCATACACTGAATTTGGCAAAACATCCAAGAACAAATGACATGGTTGAAAGAATCAATCAAACTATACTAACAACAATTACAACTAACATGGAAAATAGAAACAATAAGGACTGCAAAAATCAAGATGTTTGAAAGGAACTTAAAACAATTTTGCGAACAGTCAACAAATAAAATGCCGTTTGAAATGTTGCACGGGCATTCACCTCAATTTAACGATGAGGTGTTAAGAAGGGTTGCACATGAAGACTTCAGATTACTTTTCTATGAAGACTATTGAATGATGACTTCTGTAGCTGCATTGGTTTTGACCAATTCCACTACAATTTGTACTAATTAACTAAAACAGCTAAAATATACACACATAAAATATGAGGAAAACTGTTTTTTTTTTTTTGTTTTTCTCTAGGAGAGTATGAAGGTACAGCTGCGGGAAAAAAAAAGTCTGCGGGAAAAAAAAAGTCCCACTTGCTCTTTATTTCGCCATCGCTCGTTGTATAGCAAAGTTATATATACCATTCGTTTGCAAATAACGCGTACTTTAATTTACTATTAATTTAATTTGCATAAGGGGCCGTCTTCATATTTAATTCTGCATCAACTTCGTTTTTCTCAATGGCAACCCCATATTTTGACTTTATTAAACGAAAGAAAACCTTCAAATTACCCTAAATATAAATTTTCACCAATTTTCTACGATAATTTCCGGAGATATTGCGAATTCATTTTTGCGCGTTTTTAAGGGACTTTCTGCAAATTGAAAAACGCTATTTGTAGGTTCCGAACTTTTCGCCTTTCATTTATTTCGCTTGCGAGAATTAAAAGAAATTAATATTATTTTCAAGGAAAATAGTGTTCCCATCTCTCTTAAAGTTTTTTGTACTGAGAATATCAAGGGTAGAATAGAATATTTAGTCTGTGGTCCAAATGACCCGTGAGTTCATAACTTCCTTGGTTCGTACCAGTGGCGGCTCATGGGATACAGCAAGTACAGCCGGGCTGCACTTGAAATTATCAGCACATACTTTAAAATAATTTATTCTAATACTTTTCCTAAATTCAGATTAGAATTATGGAATTCCTGAGGTAAATTTTAAAAAAAATCTCAAAAAAAAAAAAAAAAAAAAAAAAAAAAAATGTATTGTGGCCGGATCGCTCATTCAGAAAAAAAGCACTTTAAACTTCCCGCAATTCAATTGGGAAAATCTTTGGTTCAGCCCAGAGCGCTGATAAGAAAATTGGCAGCACCGTTGCCATGACAACGATTACGTAAGCAGTCCCTCCGGCATAGGCTATAATGGGGATACGCAGCTAAGACTCAGCTCATCAAAGGTTTTTAAACGTCGGCAGCACTTGAAAGAGCGCGGTGAATTCGACCCACAGATTGGCTCGAGAAGTGAGGGAGGGGGTAAGGAGAATATATGTTCTGCAAACTCTCGACTTTATATTGCTGAATGGACAATTACCCATCAAAGCAGTATTATTTTTAAGTAAGCAAGAACTAGCATTTAGAGGACATGGCGAGCGAGAAAATTCTTTAAACATGGGAAATTTTAAAGAGCTTTTAAAATTACTAATATCTGAATTAAAACAACGCCCTTTTATGAGGGCATCACTGACCGATTCGCAAGTTTAAAAGAAAGGAGGATTGATTTGACTTATAAAAAATAAGTAAGTTTTCTTTTTTTTTTTTCTTTTCTTCTCAAGTTATCGTTACAAAAGAAAATTCTAAGGAGACTTCGAATCAGACACGGATTAATGCAATTTCGAAGATAAGAGCGGCTGCTTGAAATTTATGTCTATTTTAGACATAAAATTGTCTATTTTATGGAACAATTGTCTATTTTATGGAACTATTTTAATTGCCTATTTTATGGACATATGTCTATTTTATGGAAGTAAAATAGGATCCCCTTTTTTTTATGTAATTTCTTTTTTTTTCCTCGGTGAGGGCTTAATCCGCCAGCTTTCGAATTCAATAACAAAGATTTTCCATTCCTGTCCGGAGGAAGGGGGGGGGGGGCTCATATGCTTCCAGCTGCACTAACAGTTTTGACCACGGGCCGCCACTGGTTCGTACACATGATTCAAGGGGAAAATACAAAATGACTGCTAAGGATTTTGAAAATCCTTGTAATTTTGAAATTGTTATTCAGTGTTTCCCTTGATGTTTCTCTTAGACAGCTGAAATGTTGGCAGGAGTTAGAGGCTGCTCAATGCTCTTCTGACTACAAGCATGAATATTGCTCGACTCAGCTATGGTCGAACTTAAAGAATGGTTTCATGATTGAAAATTGATTTGTTTGAATTTCATGTAAAAAACGCAATTACTTTTTTGCTGACCCAATATTATCACTGTGTTTGTTATTTTACTTTCTTCATTTAATACTATCGTCTGCAAAGTGCAATATTCTTAAGACTTTGGTGGTATTTTAATTTATAGTTAGATGAAAATTTTTTTTACAGAAAAACGTGATTTTGAATGTTTGATAAAGTATGGGGAATTCCAAAGACCAAATGTTTCCGATATTAAAAAAGGTCACATTCATGCCTGGAAAGTTGAGGATGTTAGTTTTTCAGAAATAGGACGTTGTATTAGAAGACATACATCTGCTGCATCTAATTCTATAGCTGGAAAATATTTTATTTGGGGGAATATGGTAGCGGACGCAACAATACACGCTTTATAGAATCCCTAACAAACTGTAAAAACCTCTAATTTATTTGCTTCAAAATTTGATATTTTTAATACTGGTATCTTTTACTGTGTTTTTGCACAAAATAAATCTAATTTACATTTATTTTATGTAATTTTCAAAAAATTTTCACTTAATAAATTTATATATGGTCTCTTAACTCATGAAAATAACACATTTTATTTAATATAAATTAAACTACTGAACGTAAAAATTTGAAATTTTGCACAGCCATGTAATATTAATTTCTGCATCTATTTCCATCGAAATTTGGCTAGGTCGCTATTCATAATTTTTTTGAATATTAATTTAATAATTCATAATTCATATTAATAATTTATTAAAAATCACAATAACATTAAATTATGTTTGGGTCGTTTAGTTCTAATCGTACGAATAAAAATCAGCTTCTTACTACCAATATTATATGAGATATGAACTGAAGTATGAAAAAAATTTTTAACATAGGGGGAGGGGGATTTTGGGTACTCATAACTCACTCATTTTCTGTCCAAATTTATTGAAAATTGGTGTCCGGGTTTAAAATGAGCTAAATTTTTGAAATATGAAGTGAAATCTAGGGGTTGCTATTGAGAAAAAAAAAGTTGGTGCGAATTTTAATATGTAGATGGCACCTTATGCAATTTTTATGCATAGCAAATTAAAGTGTGCGTCAATCGTAAACGATTGGTATCTGTAACTTTGCTGTGCGACGAACGACGGCCGAAAAAAGTACAAGTGGGACTTTTTTTTTTCCGCAGCTGTACAAGTACCTTTAAACATTTTGAGAATCTGACAGAGAATATGGAATTATTGAAATTTAAAAATCCTACCAAACATTCATCTGGCTATATGGCTTAAGTGTCTTCTTCTTTTCCCCTATTATTAGCAATAAATATTTTTTAACTTACATTTACAACTTTATAAAATGTTTCATTTTTCTTTAATTAAATGAGAATAACATAAACATTTATTTTCTTTTACAAAAAAAAAAAAAAAAAAAATGCTTGTAGAGGAAATATTTTCTAAAACCATTGTCTTTTTTTGTTAATTGTTTTTATTTTACTATTATTAATTCTACGCTTGCTTTTAAAGCGATGAAGTATATTGTTTGGATTTGTTGATTTTGGGGGACATCAGTTTTGGACTGTATGCGCTTTCTGATATGAAAAAGAGAACAGTGTTCTGGTGAAAACTGAAAAGTGATACATTAGTATGTAATTTTTTTTTTTTTTTTTAAACTTTTCTGGACCCTGAGACAGCATGGATTTGGAGTAGAATTTGTTTAAAATTATAGTTTTTGAATCAGTAAATACCAAGAGATTCTTTTGGTGCAGAGACCTTCAAAAATATGCTTTTTGTATCAAGAGATTCCATTTGGCGCAGTTTGGAACAATTTGCACAGCCGTAGCATTCCTTAACACTGTTAATTTAATATACACAAAATTTTTATTAATATGATACATTGTGCTTTAATCCATATTATCCTAACAAATCTAATAATACTACCTATTACTAATATTAATACAACAGTGGTCACTGCTTATTTCAGTTGGTGGTTTATCTGGTGAGCCGCTTATTCCAGTGGAAATTGGTATAAACAGAACAAAATGGCAAAACTGTATTGGTTTTCCGCTGGTTACCCTGATAGCGAGTGCTACTTTATCCGTCAAGTCAATCTTTGGAGATTATTTAAAATTTTGATGTAATTAGCTTTAGGTTAACGTGAAAGATACTCAAAGATGACTCATATTTGTGTTGAGTTATTACAATAATTCAATCAAAACAACTGTTTATACACTTAACAGAATTAAAATAAAAATAATGATCAATCTGACACCCGGAACCAATGACCTGATGATAACAACACCAGACACCTGATGATAACAACAATGTGCACCGGAGCCGGGTATATGTCACAATAGTGGATTTGCTGAACGCTACAGGCATTTAAGGAGAGCAATGTAAATGATCACCTGTTTTCAATATTAAGTGAACACATGAACAATTGACACTGCATGACACTATGCCCCTAAAACAGCCTTTAACTTTGGATTTTTCCCCAAAGAACATTGTAATGTTTTTTTTTTTTTAAATAAATGTGCATATGCATTTTTTTTTATTTTTAAATAAATGTGTGCATACGTTGAACTATTAACTAATACAGCTCATAAACAGGGTTATTCACAATTCCCTCCCGGGTTTGAAAGGCTTATAAAAAAATTATATTACCAATACAGCAGCAAAGTTGACTTTATTGGATGAACAACTGTTACAAGTTCTGTTTCATAAATGTTCAATATGTGAACGTTTCGTGATGGGGTAGGTATCAAGTCTAAAATGAAATTCTTCCCTCCCCATACTAGCTCTATCATGTCACGATCAATGATAGCAAATGCGGTTGTGATTCTTTGGCATAAATCTTGTAAATCATGTGGCATAGGGAACACAAACACACGATCTTTTATATAACCCCATAAAAAAGCACATGGAGTTAGGTCCGGAGAGCGAGGAGGGCCATGGAAGAAGGTGATTGCCATTGTCAGAACCTCAACCAATCCACCGATGATAAAGCTCGTTACTTGTGAAACGAAACTTGTAATGTTTCTTTCTCCAGTAAAGTCAATTTTGTTGCTGCATTGATAATATATTATTTTTTTATAAGCCTTCCATATCCGGGAAGGAATTCTGAATAACTCTGTATTTTGATTTAATTCACTGATTTTTTTTCCTTAAATTTTCTCACTTTTACTTTGGTCTTGCCATTTATTACGGATTTTGGCCTAATCTCAATTCGTCCCAATGTGACCAGAATAAGAGCGACCACTGCATTTATCTTTCTTTCTCCCTCCAAAAAGCTCCATTTTAGTACTTAACTCATCCATCGTTCAACCAAAGAAAATAGTTATTTTTAATCCTGGGAGAAATATTAAATTGTCTAATATCAATATTTAGAATTGTACAAATTGCAAATATGACATAAATTGTGTGGTAGAGTTTATCAAACTTACACAAATTTAAATTTATGACGTCACGAATTTGACTGCTGTAAAAGAAATTCCAGTTTATTTGGTCCATACAGTTCGTTTTCTAATGAAGTAATACTGAAACTTTAACAACACTTAAAAAAAATTTCTTTACAAAAAACCATTATGGAGGAATGCTATCCTATGTTAAAAATTAATAATTACAATGTATATATGTCAATGTTTCTTGAAGACTAATGAATTCATTCTGATTCAGTTCATGTAAAAGCCTTGAAAATGTAAATACAATACAATTAATTAAATGAAAAAAAAATTCTTACTGCTTTCTTTCAGGTTCTAGGCTTTCCCAACTGTACTTTACATCTGAACCTCGATAAACAATCATGCTGGAGTTATCTTCATCTGGAATATGTCTCCATGAAGGTTCAACAATGTATGTATCCTCTGATGTTCTGATCGCAGCAGTAAGAACTCCATCATCAATATGAGCACTAACATGTGTTCCTTTTTCTCCTATAAAATATTAAAAATACAATAGAAAAAGAAACATTTTAATAAACTTTAAAATAAAATTAAAAGATAGTAAAAATAATAATAATGATTCACTGATAAAAAAAACTTGAAACAATAGATACTAATTTTAAATTTGGTGACCAAACACAGTTGCATTTTTGGTTCAGTTACGAAAGGTCCCTGAAACCTAATATACAATTTTGATCACAATGAATAAATGAAAATGGAAGAGAAGTAAAAAAGAGATGCATGTGAATTTTTCTGCTGCAAGACCTTCAAGAAGTAATGAAATTTTTTTTAAACTTCTACCCTCAGCTGTAAACTTCAGACAGTAGATATTTAAAGCATATAGTTGACTTATGCGAAAGATGCATTGCAAGAACCCTTGCATGAGTGAAAATTTTATGTTGTGGGATAGGGTATATATAATACTTTTTGAAACATAATTATTTTAGACATTTATAAGCACCCTTCAAACAGTTTTAAACCACTTCCAAACTATATATTACCATTTCCTACATAAAGTAATGAATAAAAGAATTTTTGCACTTCTTACTGTTGGTGAAAAATCTCGCGTTGCGGGTGAAGAGTTCACTTTAGCTTTAAGATCCATACTCATAAAAAAACTAGCATAAAACCTATTCCTCTACGTCAAATCGTGTTTTAGAGCGAGTCCACTGTAGATCATTATCAAAAGCATTCTTTATTAGGCTCATTAAAAAACCATATTTCATCCCTTCATATTCAAATGTTTTATTGCTTAAATCAAAAGCTGAATAAAAGCTTAAAATAACATGTTTTCTTTTTTCTTTTTACTCCCCACCAATCACTTTTACTGACTGAAATCAAAGTAACTTGTCTTAAAAATTGGATAGTTTAATTACTTCTTAAAAATATAATAAAAAAGACACATATAATTAATGGATCCTTTATCTGGCAACCTTCGAACAGACATTAAATCAAATTTATGGGAATTTCTGGTCTTCACATTCATAATGAAGCATTGACTTTTAGCAGTGCTGTAAAAATAGGGAGGCGTGGCCAGGGACCCCACATGTAGGGGGCCTCAAAATCCATATAGCTATTTTCCAAACCTCTTGGACTTTTTTTTTTTTTTGATTTGCACATCTAATATTCCAAATGGATCACCTAGCACTGTTTAAGCAGAAAACAAAAACAGTTGCTTACTCCTTACAAAACAGCTGATTTTGAAAAGTTAAATTTATATGCCAGTATTTTTGGAGTCAAAGTTCTTTAACTAGTGACCTTCTGTTCCCTTTATTGTATTCTAGAAAAACATGATCTGGGTCTCAAAAAGCCACTCTGAAGCAAATATCCCTTTTAGCCCCCCCCCCCCAAATAATTAATTTTCTTATTTCTTAAAATTATCATAGGTTAACCTTTTTATCCAGCCATTCCCATCGGAACTTATTTTTTACTTTTTTGTTGTTTTCTCTAACGTCAAACTCCAAGTCAATACACGTGCGTAAATATGAGTGCCTTTATCCTCTGTTCGATTATTCGATTCATCCGATTTACTCAACGGCCGCAAAACAGTTCGGAAAGTACGTCCTGCCCACCACGCACAATCGTGTGCATGGGATTAAGAAGGAGATTTCGCCAAAGGCTAACGTCATCTCATGAGGACATGGACAGATCATGTTACTCTTTCCATTGTAAAGTGGCTAGAAACAGTAACGGAACAAAGATTCCAAATGGCCAGAGAGACATGACACAACAAAATGTCAGAGGTCTCCCAGTATGGAATTAATGATAAAAATTACATGTATATACGTTTTATACATCTGTTATTAACAAATACAAAAGAATCTGGTGCTTTACTATCACTAATTAAAGATACAATATGTGGCGTTTTAAAAAGTGAAGAGCTCGGCAGTAGGGTGGTGCGAAAAACAATTTTTTATTTTTAAATTTGAAACGTCACCATGTGCAATAGTTGCAATTTTAATAGTAAAATTAAACCCTGAAATTTGGATGAAATTGTTTAATATCTTAGGCCTCCTCAAGATCTACGAATTTTGGAAATTATAAGAAAAAATGCTTTAAAATCAACTGTGCTTTTCATTAAAAAATAATAAAAATATGAAATGTCATCAAGTTATTTATTTGCACTTTTGAGTATATAAACATTTGTAAAAAGCTAGCCGATGTAAAATTAATTTTTAGGCCTCCCCAAATTCCTTGAAGTTGAGCATTTTTCACTGAAAATGGTACGCAAAGATATGTAAGCAGAGAAGATACTAGTATTACCCTCTCATGTAAGAGTAGGTTATTTCACTCAGAAATCAGACTTTTTTTCAAAACATGGCATTAGCTTCCTATTGAAAGTTTTGGCTCAGATGAATCCATTAGAGATGAGATGGGCTCAGCCCGAGCCCGGGCTCTGTAATTCACAATTGCGTTTGGGCTCGGGCTCGTGAAAAATTTCTATTTTATTGAACATACTCCTTGAAACAGATTTTTAAAAAGTGATTCATATGGAAAATAAAAGTACTTATAAAAAAAAAAATAGCGGCAAGGTGCCTAGAAGGCGCGTGAAGCTCTTTGGGTATATGAGAACGGCGGCTTATATTGCTTAGTTAGTCATGTGATCCGACATTATTTCATAAACATAGATATAAAGAATTAGAAAGTGCATTAAAAATTTGCAACTATATTATTTGTCTTTAATTTGCACAAAGGGCAAAATTTATTGTATTCTATCAAAGAATCACTTCTTTGAATTTTATTTATCTTTAGCTGAAATTTCGGGCTCGGGCTCCGACTTAAATAATATTGCTCGGGCTCGGATTAAAAGTCTTCGGGCTCGGGCTTCAAAAAATGAGCCCGAACTCATCTCTAGAATCCATCTCTTGCATGGAGGCCACACACATGAAGAGCAGATTCTGTCACAATCCTAATCATCCTCAACTGCTTGGGAATAGCAGGGTATTTTTAGAAATTTATCGCAAGGACTTGGATGTTTATCTTGATGAGCAAAGTATGTTTTGATGAGCAAAGTATGTTTTGAAAGATGAGCAAAGTATGTTTTGAAAAGTAGGTTTCAGAGAAAAATAAAGGAAAAACTATGTTTAGCACAAATAGGAGCAAGTACTATGCAATGAAGCAGGCTGGAGCATTGGAGCAGAACTGGGAGCCCTGTTTATGTATTTTTAAACAAAGCTTGAGAAATTCAGTAATCTGTCTGAATTTAAATGAGAATTTAGAAATAACAATACATACCAAATACTCTGCCTTCGAAAAATGAGTCCTTGTCTACCCAAAGAGACTTTTTGTGGCCAGTTCTATCAATGGTGAATGCTTTAAATCTAGGTGATAATAACCCTTGAGCAGGATTGAGAATTAAACGGAATTGTCTGGAAAAGAGAAATTTTTTTTTTAATGAGTGCAGTAGAGATTTA
Source organism: Cheiracanthium punctorium (assembly GCA_038373885.1). Lineage (NCBI taxonomy): Eukaryota > Metazoa > Arthropoda > Arachnida > Araneae > Cheiracanthiidae > Cheiracanthium > Cheiracanthium punctorium. The sequence goes on along the minus strand of JAWZYV010015626.1, from coordinate 926,692 downwards.
ACTATTTGAGTTAAAGTAGAACTAGAACACCTCATGTAACTCAAAATTCAAAACCCAACAGAAAAAAATAATCATACTAAATACAGATTTAAAAAAAAAAGAAAAGAAAACTGAATTTAACAACTGAAAATACTTAATGTATATAAAAAAAGTTGATAAGTTAATAAGATTAATGATGCAATAATCACCAAACTATTGATATTTGTACTACGTTATGGAAAATCTATATTTTTTGCCTTTAACACTCTTCTTTGCTAATTAATAACAAACCATGTTTAACTGTTTAAAGGATTTGTATGATATTAATTTTTAGAAAATTTTAGCCCAAATTAATTTAGGTATCAAGTGGAGATCAAAGTTAATAAAATTTGTATGCGGGCAGTGGCCACTGGCACATTTTTGAATATTGTACAACTTACATACAAGTTTAATAAGCATGAACAGCTTATATAAATAATAAGGATATATTTTTTAAAATATACATACAAGAAATTATCTTTACAATTTTTATCTGCTTATTAAAAAAATAATATATTACCTGCCAGTATATACAAGGTGTCCCAACAATACTGACCTAGACTTTTAATTTTTAAATACTGATCATAGACCAGAATTTTATGGCAGGATTAACATTTTCAGAGCATTAAATTTAAATTTTTAAACAGTTCCCATATAAAAAAAGTCCTAGTTAAAATGTGATCTTTACATTAATTAGGTGATATACAAAATTTCAGCTTTACATCCTTTTTCCCTACCTACAGCCCTGCCTTTATCGGAAGCATTTGTCTTTAGTGTCCCCCAATTACCGCTCTTTAAAAAGTCACTAAATTCCAATAACCCCCCCCCCTATGCTTTATTGTTCACTATACAGAACGAAAAAAAATATAAATCGAGAAATTGGTTAGACAGCTCTTTTTTTGAAATTTGATGCAGTTTTACTTTTGAGTATATGCAGAATAACACTGTTTCTATCCCTCTTTCCACCCTTGAGCATTAACTGATCTACTTTTATCTCCTTTTGCATTTCACTAAGTGTTGGCTCTAGACCGATAAGCAGGGTGCGGTGTGCAGCAAACCTTTAAAACCTGGCAGTTTTCCCCCCCATTTCACTATGCCCTGGTATGTCCACGTTTTCAATCGTATTTGCCAAAATTTCCCATTCACCCCCTCCACTCCCTTACACAGATCAATGTAATCCTGAAACAAAAATATGATTGAATGAAATAACCTTTTACAAAACACGATGTATAACTGCCCCTTCACAAAATTCCAAGAAATGAGGCATTTCTCAAAAATGCAACCAGATAAAATGTCTTTTCACTAATATTAATTTTCTTTTCATAACTGAATGGTTTTCAGATAGTCACCACTCCTTAATTTAATCTGTTTTCTCTCATCTGCATGACCTGAAAGATGCCCCTAAGATGTTCGTAATCAGCTAATTCAGCAACATAAAAGAGCAATCTGGCATATTACATTTTCAGTTGGGGGAAAGGAGGGGGCTCAAAATGATTTTACTGTTGATCCTCAAATGTGGCTATTATGATTGATAATTATGCAATTATTAATTACTAAACAATCATAGTTATAGACTTTGCCCCATGATGGCAGCTCCTGTTGTTTTTAACTGGCTGTTTTACACTCTTGCAAGTTTTTGTTCTAAATGACTGCTTAGTTATAATCATTACCTGGCCATCGTACTTCAGTTTATTTATAGCTATTACAGATAGTATTTACTAAGCTTAGAGAATAATGAATTCATTTAGAAATGCAAAACGACTTATTGCGGGTTAGAAAGTTTGCACAACCCACTGTTTGGTATTAACACTACGTATGAACAGAATTAATAAACGAATGCTCTCAACTTATCAGATTTTTATTCCCAAGAAGAGATCTTGCACATTGCAGGTGGAGAAAAGTTTGTAAGAACAAACAATTGCAGATATCCACTTCAAACTGCAATCATAAGCATTATCATAATCCCCCATTTGAAAATATCCAGAACAGATTATCACTTTTGTTTATTAGTCAAGTGGTACTAATCCCCTGTATCAATGATCCAGCACTGTATCTTCTAATCCCCCATCCCAATGCTGAAATCAATCTTGGAGTTATGTTGACTCCTGTCAAGAACATATGTTCGAACGTCTCCTGTTTCGATTTTACCTTCAATTTATAAAAAAACTTTCAAAAACATCTATGAAAAAGAAGGGAGGGGGGGGGGGGGAAAGACTGCGGCAACTAATACCTAAATTTGCAGTTGTCATGTGGCGAGTGGTGACCATAAATTTTGATCTTTAGTATCAAGACTATGAAGCATTTAATATGCGAATGAAAAGGTAAATTTTTAGCAATTTAATTGAATGAATGCATTTTGTCTGGGGAGAGGTACCCTTCCTTAGACTCTTCCGGATATGCCTTTGATCTCCCACCCTTTGAAAAAAAAATGGATTTCTCTTAAAATAGAAATTGCATATGGATTTAGAAGCTGCAACTGTGAATAAAGAATGAAAGGGACCTAAGGATTATATACAGGGAGATTTAACCCATTTGTGCCTAGATTATTTTTGTGACTATCTTCAATTTTTGATAATGCCACGAATAATAGATAAATTTCTGAGATCCAACTACTTGAACAAGGGATGATTTATTCTAAAATCATTATGCATAAAAATTGAAAATTCAACACCTTACTTAGTCATGTTAAAATATTTTGAGAAGTTGAGGTTCAATACTCGTGAATAAAGGCTAGGAAAAAAAGTTTTCAACTGATAGTGAAAATGCCATCTCAAAACAGGGATACTAGGCATAAATGGAGGATCCATGAATAGTCTTACAACTTATCTGCTTTTGAGAATATGGTCATCAGTAATCATACATATTATTTATCAGGTAATATGTAGAATAATTGTCCTGAAAACACTTAAAATAATATAGCTGACCAAACGCTTCTTGTATTTTTAATAAATCCAGTACTGCGGTACCTACATCGAATATTTATGCTTCCCGTTCATTCCATTAACTCTAACTAATTTTATAATCAAGTAATACCTTACTGCATGACTTCAATAATTAATAATAATAAATAATTAAAAGAAATGTAGATAATTCATACTAATAAGAATTATTATTATTATGTCTGGTTATATTTGTCATAATAATCATTTACAATCAGTATGTACACAAGAGACAATGGATACCTTAGTAGCTTGGATATTCAGTAATGATACAGGAAAGAATAATGCACAAAAACCCAACAATAATGTTTAGTTTAGATTCATGTAAATAACAATCGAATTAAAAGCAATTTTGCCAAGGCTTAATTAGAAATGATTAAAATACCATGACCCCACCTCCAAGTACCCAGTCATTGACACTAGGGTTAACTAATAAGCACATGTTCACTCTGCGTGTTGTGTTATGGGATTATGGTCAATAAGCTATTCGCGGGCTCTAGGCCATGGGGTAAGGTCCCTCTGTGGGGTCTTAACCTGCATTTATGCTAAGTTTCGGAGAAAGCCACAGAAAACTCCTAACGGTTAGGTTGGCAGACGCGACCAGGTTTTGAACCAGGCACCTTCCATCTCACAGTTCAGAGAGCTATGTGCTTGGCTACTGGTGGGGCATGTTCACTCTGCAACCCAGACAATAAATTTTTCCCTTGATGGTGAAGGAGGTAAAAAAAATACTACTGTGTACAGATTAGTTTATTGTATTACTTGTGTCAAACAACAACAACAAAAAAGTCAAATTTTTACTTTTTTAAAAATTAAAATTTACTTTTTCTAAAAAGTTATATTCAGGGGTTGTGCTGTCGATCGCCAACGTCGCAAATTGAGAAAATAAAATTAGTTTGGCGAAAGAAAATATGTTTTGGTGAAAATATTGTCAATTGCTTTTCTTAATGATGTCCAGAAAAATCTAATTTGGCGAAATATTAAAAAGAGCCAGCGAAACCCCCGGTTATATTTGCAGAATAATTTTATCTGACAAGTAATATTAATTGATTTTTGTTTTCTGGCAAGAGAAGAAGGGATTTGCCTGCTTAGTAACAAAAACAATTTTTTATTTATCTGTTTTAATTAGTTAAATTTTATTATTTCAACTATATACAATTATCTTAAAATTTATCACACATACTTAAAAATTAATTTTTGATATTATGCTTTATTGCAAACTGTGTTATAATATATAAAACAATATACAGGGTGATTCGCTACAAGACTCACAAACTTGCAGGGGGTGTAGGGGGTACAGAGACGGTTCAGAATCACATAGCAATGCAGGGTCGGAAACGTCCTCTTCATGTTCCTCTGTTAATAATAACTTTGGAAGAAGTGTTCAAGTGTGCGTCCAATTTCTTAACCAAATTTCATAAACAATGGGCTTTCCTCAGCCAATTTCATAAATGTAATGTAAGAAACAATTCTGAAATAATTTTTATCAAGTGCAATTAGTGTTGAGTAGAAAAAAAAAGGCTGTCAGAGTTGAAATTTCAAAAAGGACACTTTGGGGTTCCATGAGAATGTACAGGTAGATAACATATATAGAAACTGGTTTGAAATGATCTGATCCCCGAAACTTTTAACATGTAGAGTTGTAATATGTGTTCTGACTTACAATGGATAGTAAGATTTTTTTTTAATTTGTCTTAGTATCCCTCCCCCCTCTTTTGGAGAAAATATCCTGTAGAAGTAAGTGTAAGGGAAATAGGAAAAATAATTTGTTGATAATATTTTGCTCTAAACATGACATAAATATGCGAATTAAATCTGTACATAACTAGAAGTTTTTGATTAAAAAAAAGAAGTTTTAATATAAGTAATTTTGAATTTTCTGCTTAATTTTTTTTAATTACATGACGTACATTTTTATTATTTATAAGAATAGTACATTTATTGAAGAAGGTTACAGAAATTTTTAGCCAGACAATGTTAGGATGTAGGGGGAGGCAGAGGGACTGTTAATTTTTGTTCAATTTTATCACACTATCACTACTGGACCACAATTACCGGATCGGATTCATATAAATATTTCACCTACATTGGTACAAACTTTTAAACAGAAAAGGACTGTCAGTGTTAAGTAGATTAGGATAGATGTGTTTAGCATGTAATAAAAATAAAATTTCTGCAATGCAGGATGTATAAAATTTAATAATATAAATCAGAATTTTATTAAAATTCTTTTGTTTGCAATAATTATCAAATGAGTACCAAGTAAAGATTTTCAAAGTTACCCTTATTACTATTAGACATAATTTAAAGTTGCATCAAACAATTTAACACATCCATCAACTGATAACTATAGAAATTGGGGAAATTGAATTCAGAACACAGAAGGATTGCTAGAAAAAATGACAAAGTCATGCAAATTTTGTATTACATCCAATGGATGGAATGTACAACACCATAGCAAATCAAATTACTGAAATATATTTGTTCCTCCTCTTTCACTTCTAATTTAATGTTTGCTCATTCCTGAAAAGTGAATATAAGTTTTTAGCAGGTATAAAATAAATATTCTTTTGACTCACAGAATTGTCCAAAAGTATGAAATAAAGTTTAAAATATTTTAAATAATTCATTTTTCATAAAGCTTTATTTTTAATTTTTTGTAACATACTTAAAAAGGTCTCCTTAAAAACACTACATTTTCTTTCTTAAACCTTGCTTTAATCTTTTAATCTTTTTAAAATAAAAAAAAGTATTAAATAATTTATTTTAACTATCAAATGTTTTTAATCAGCTTAAAATAAGTAAAATAATAAAAATAATCAACATCCTGCTGCCAAAAGTATTTAAACAAATTAGTATATATTAAAAAACCTTCCAGAATTATTTCTAATTTTTTTAACTTAAAATAAGTTTAAATTGATGACAGTTTGTTTTATCAATAACCTAGATGTTAACTTATGACACAATTTGTTTTCTGAAGACATCCTTTCCCAGAAATAGCTTTCTTTTGCTTTTAATTTTTTTTCTTCATCTATTAAAATGTTGAGAATTAAAAAAAAATCAGAAGCTATATAATATGAATATTTAGAATACCAAATCTTGTTAATAGTCTGATTTGCTAAATTCTGCATTTACTCCACTTTTATATAATTAAAATTGTGGCGTAATAAGAGGGGGGGGGGAGGGGGTCTGCCCGGGAGGCAAAAAACAAACAAACATGGTGGCTGGCAGGATACTTAGAAATAATAAGGTGGAAAACTAAAGGACTGAAATGGGAGCAAATAACCCTAGCGCTACACTGCTAAAGCAAAAGATCATTATTATGCTCTAATTTTGGCAAAAGCATAATGTGTTTCAATTGCTGGATTTGCAAAATGTCGCAAATCGCTCGATTTGAGTGGATAAAGCCACCGAACATGTTAGACGGCTGTAGTGTTGAAGTTCTCACATTCGGGCCCCAGCCGTGTGACTGTCGGTCTGGAGTTTTGGTTGGTTTCATTCAGATGTAATGTCAATACACGTTAGAACTCCTTAAAAACTCATCCAACCAAGGCACCCCCCCTTAGGAGATATCCCGTGCCTAGGCTTATTATATCAAACAAGCAAATCCAGCAGAATTTTCAAATCATGAAACGTCATTTTACTTAGACATACTTTCTGTATTCTCTGTAATGATATATGGTTAGTAAATAACTGTCATACATTAACAGTCGTATTCACGAAACGGCTAGTAACCGCCTGATTATGAAACTAACGTTTGACCGTTACTTGCTGGTAACACAATGGTAACCTCAGAACGGTATTCACCAACTATTTAAAACCACTGGTTTCCTGACCAACGTTTGACCACCGATTAACTTGTACTTGTGCATTCTGCTTTGTAAGCTCGTCTGTGATTGGCTTAGGGCACTGGCTATCCAACCAGCTGATTGCCGAGCCGACCCTTGACCCCTCTTCGCGAGCGCTCCAAAATAGTTGAAAATAAGCAGGAGTGTAATGTGTTTCCATGTATTTTTATAATCACAAATGCTTCAATTATTTATTTCGGAGATTTCTGCTGAATTTTTTGTAATTAATAACCGATATTTTATTTATATACTCCTACGAATTTAAAAGATATATTGATTTTAAAAGATAATTTTTAAAGGTATTCGAAGGTTTCCTATTTTTATTTTTTAATGTATCTGACAGTCAAAAACAGTACGATTGTTTAAAAATTTGTGAATACATACTTAAGAGCTTACTCTGGGGGTATTTTATTTGTTTTACTGTAGGAGATGGTATGTTTTTTTTTTTTTTTTTTTTTTTTTGAGTATCAATAATTAAAATTTCAAATGCATAAAAAAGCAAATATTTTTACAATGTCTTAATACAATTGTAATGATTCTAATGTTGAAACCTACTGGTGACCATACTTTAATCACAAAAATATGGATCATAGAGCAGCTCTGCAATTTTTTGTAATTTTATACAGTAAAGGGTAAATATATACGTGAATATTAAAATGTGATTGTGTTGAGATGGTTCTTGCTGGGTCTTAAATAATGATTTATGAGGTAGCCATTACTCAATTTTTAACTGAAGTTATGAACTAGGCTGTCTCTTGATTTTTCATATCAAGGACTAGAAATTTTTGGACCCTCCCCCCCCCCCCAAAAAAAAAAAAGGAATTGCAGATCTCCACTCGAAATTGCAAGTTTTTTCCCACAATAAAGACACTTTAATCACTCTGTAGTCAGACATTAAAATAAGATTTTTTTTTTTTCGCATGTGATTAATTTATGAGTAATAACTTAGCACGAAGTGTACAACTTATTTAAATAAAGCAGGAACGGGGAAAAAGAGTATTCAATTTAAATATTAATAGTGAATAATGCCTCTGATGTATTTTTATTAATGGAATAATGCAAAAATCAAGAATTATATTAGTTATTTTATCGGATGTATGTAAATAAATATTTAATACTATAAGCTTAAAACAGACTCTGTTAAAATTTACATTTTCTTCCCCCTTGAAACAGATAAAACAAATGTCAATGAATTTTTGTCTCAAAGCTACATGTTCTTCTTTTGCAAAATCGTAGGCAAATAAAAATTGGGAGGGGATGGGGGATATGTAGCGCTGAAATTTTTTTTACCTATAGTTGAACTGCAGAATCAATGCAAATAAAAAAACTACTAATTTCATTGACTAAAATTTGGGGGGGGGAGGGTGGGAAATCAATTAAAGGAATTTTAGAAAGGGGACTAATTAAAGAAACCTGTTCCAGCCCAGCTAACCCCTGCTAATTCACATGCCTATGTGTATTAAATTTTGCAATGCTCTTGCTGGGAAAAAAATAAAAATTAATAAAATTATTTCTTTTTTTCTGACAGGATTGGGATCATGATTGATTTTGATGGTATTGTAGTATAATGTCGAATTTATACACCTAATTAAAATGGTTAAGTACTTCATCCCAGAGGGCCTTACTTTTTTAGAAATAAAAAAAAAGAGATGTAAAAAAAAAGGGGGGGTGAGAGAGCAAGAAGGGAAACTTTGGCCGCAGCGAGGCCAGAACCCTGGAACTACTGCTTGCCAATCGCTCGCTTTACCGCTGCGCCATAATTTCATTGACACGTTTGCTGTAAATTTAAAACATTTCCTTTTTCGCCTGTTTACCGTTTACTTACTTTGATGGTAATGTATTGGAAAATCCTTGACACACAAGTCTTCTAAACCGTTTATTTTCTCCTCACACATAAATTTTGCAAATCTATCAATAAATTCTAAAATTTCCATATCTTCTGTCTTCAACAGCGCTGTAGTCCGCCATGTTTGTTAACAGATTAGAGCCTCACAGCGCATGCGTCGAATGTAACAGGCCGGTAACCACCCGAATTCGGCTGGTTACATTCGTCTGTTAAAAACGAGATGTAACCAGCCGATTTGGCCTTGTGAATACCATTTTTTTTTAAACCATCCGATTCTATGGTAATCCGGCTGTTACCAGCTGGTAGAAAGTTTCGTGAATACGGGTGTTAGAATAATATGTACTAAGAAAGCCAATTAAAAACATCAAGAAGAGCAATAACTATATGCAGCTGGCGACGAACTCTGGAATAATGATTGTTCGATAATTTGCAACTACATATTTATCAAACAGCTATCGATATTTGAGGATTGATGGATGGAATCAGAAATTTTTGGATAACTTGAGAAAATTTTGAATTTCCCAACTGTATTTTCTTCCTTTAACTCCTAAGTGAAATGCCCACACAGTTCTTCCCTGCCGACCGGGCTTCTCACTTGAGTCATAGAAAGCAAAACATACTCGAGAGGCCACTTTTCGGGTTACTGGGCTGGTGCAAATGAAAACAAAGACAATAAAAAAGGCAGTATTTCGATCTGAAAGAATAGAATATTTGAAAAAGGTACTTTAATAAATTACATTTGTGGGAAAAATCCGATTTCATAGATAGTTTTTTGTGGGCCGTTTTCAATCTAACCTATTTTTATGAAGGGGTTATTGTACTCAATCGTATTTCTGTAAAGGGGCCATTTTAATTAACATATTTTCATGATGGGCCGCAAATGGTACGCAGGAAATAAAAAGTGGTGATTGTTGATTAATAATAATAAAAATGTAAAAGCAGGAGGGCACAGAAAGAAGAGAAATGGGGCTGTTGGGTGCTAAAAAGACGACAAAAGGGCTGCCAGGCGCTGCGCCCTGCCAAATTAATCTAGAGTCAACACTAGCAATCGGTGAAAGAGGGATTAGTTTTTGAAAAACCATGGTCAGAAAGTTTACTATCACTTGAACACTTCTCCTAAAGTGATTATTAACTGGTACATGAAGACTGTTTCCGACCCTGAATTGCTTTGTTATTCTGAACCGTCTCTGTAACCTCTACACATCCTGCAAGTTTGTCAGCCTGTTAGCGAATCACCCTGTGTGTATAAATATACTAAACACATAATTTATATAATTTTAAATATATAAGGTGAGTGAAAAAGCAGTTTTGTTATGCCACAGTACTCTCCCTTGTGTGCAACATCAAAAAGCAATTAAAAGACAAAAAAAAAAGGTTGAACATGTTAAGTTTATTTCTTGTTTACTTTCATAAATACATTTTTTCATTGTAAAAATATTCTTTATTTCAACATTTATTTTAGTTATTTAAAATCATTTTCAGTTATAAATTAACCTGACCTATATTCAATGAAGTGCTTTCTTCACTGTTTTGACCTTAACCCATTAAGCGCCAAAGCTCCCGTTACGGGAACATCTATTATATATTTTTTTTCTTAAAATATTTTAACGCAATTTACGAAATACACATTTTATATAAATATTTACACTATAGGGTGTGTTATATAGTGTAAATGTTTATATAAAATGAGTATTTCGTAAATTGCGTTAAAATATTTTAAGAAAAAAAAAATAGATGTTCCCGTAACGGGAGCTTTGGCGCTTAATGGGTAAATAAAAAAAAATCTGGAGTGACTCCACTCAACTTTCCGAACACTTACGATTAAGATCATTACCAAGCATTTAAATAAATTATAATCGATGAATAATTCAAACATATATACCAAATTGAAGCTCAATTGAATGTACCATTTAAACGCTAGCGCACTTTCAGGAATTTCTCCCCATAGGCCATAATGTAAAAGAAATCTTTGTCATAGCCCTGTAGAAAAACTATAAGTTCTATACACATCAAAATCAATACCGGTCTTACGATGGTGGTTTATAATATTTATACCCAATTTGAGCTCAATCGAATGTACCATTTAAACACTAGTGCACTTTCAAGAATTCATCCATATAGGCCATAATGTAAAAGAAATCTTTGTCGTAGCCCTGTAGAAAAACTATAAGTCCTATGCACATCAAAATCAATACCGGTCTTATAATGGTGGTTTATAAAATGTGTACCCAATTTGAGCTCAATCGAATGTATCGTTTAAACGCTAGCACACTTTCAAGAATTCCCCCCATAGGCCATAATGTAAAACAAATCTTTGTCGAAGCCCTGTAGAAAAACTATAAGTCCTATATACACCCAAATCAATACCGGTCTTGCGACGGTGGTTTATAACATATATACCCAATTTGAGCTCAATTGAATGCCCCGTTCAGGAGCTATCGTGTTCACTCGCATACACACAAACACACATACACACACACACACATATATACATACATTTTGTAAAAATAGCATAAATGAATTCAGAAGACCTCAAAATGTGTAAATACACCAAAATCTTGAATTTGAATTTTTTCATGATTACAATACTTTCCTTACATGGTACATGTTCGGAAAGTAAAAAGCGATTTAAAAAAATTTAAATTTAAAAGTCAATTTTTACTCTTACAGCCATTCAAGATTTGAATAAAGGAAAAATATTTTGTCCATTCTTTTTTTGTTTCTAAAAGGCTCCACTGCTAAACCTGTTTTGGAATCCTCAATATATGGTAATAACTTTTATTTATTTATTTTGAACCAAGGGAGACACTTGCTGCTGAAGCATTCAACACTACTATGGCCATTTAAATGGCCACTACTATGGCCAAAGTAATGGATATTTTATTATGGGGGCACCCTGTGGGCCAATGCTACCCTCTATGAAATTGTGCACAAGTTAACACCCACGTCCAAGTCAGGGTTCCTCCAGACACAAGGTGTGATAGAATGGTTCTCTTACCCGAGTCGCTTTAAACACTCATTTACAAAGCCAATAACTATTACAAGCACAAGTGCATTATCAGGACTCTGTGCAGATGAAGTTTGGGTCCATCTGCAGTTCCATCACGAAATAACAATCGATTAAATGGACCCTTCATAAAATTACACTTCATTAAAATGTCCCTTTCAGAAAAACACAATTTATTAAAGTGGCCTCTTTACAAAAATACAATCAATTAAAGCTCTCTCTTCACAAAAATACAGTTGAATAAAACAGTTTTTTGGCATCTTGCTCTACATTTTAATTTCTTTTGAAAATTATTCGAACAAAAAAAAGTGGCTTTTACAAAATTTGGTATGGAAATTTATAAAATTAGGTGTTGAAACTCACAAAAATAGATACTGAAATTCACAAAAATGAAAACTGAATCCTGAAAAAAATTTCTGGATCGATCTCTGATTAAAAATATATAAACAATATAAGGAATATTTATTTATGTTGTAATGCAAGAAAACATTTCATTACCATTATAGAAATTTTTTGATATTACATTAAAAATTAGAGATCTAAATAATTACTAAAAGGAAGCATAACACAAACAGGAAAAAGATTTACCTTCCTAAAGCTTTGAAAGAAACTTCCTTAACTTTATTAAAATGATGAGCACTAGGATGAATACCTCGTTTGGCTATGGTGTGACCGATGTCAGATGCTTTTAAAATTTCATAATATTTCAGCTGATAATGAGATATACCTAAAATATATCAATTGAATGTTATTCAATTATATAAAAAATTTTATGCAATAAAATATATTTCACTATAAAACAAATATTTCACAGCTGAAACTTGAAATAATGTTATGAAGTTTTCATAGTTTGAATTAACAAGAGCCTACTATACAGCGTAACCCAAAAAGGTGGTAACAGGTTTTAATTCTTTCAAGGGCCGCTCCAGGCTGAATTTTCGGAGGGAGCCATTGAACTCTTTAGATAGTCCATAAATTGTTTAAAATGCCAATTGAACATGAGGAATCGTAAAGTATACGAATCTAAAGTTCAAAAACAAAAAGTTCGGAGGGGGCTATGGCCCCCCCTCGCTGGAGCCGCCCTTGAATTCTTTATCTATTAGAGATAAGTGGGCAATGTGAATTGAAAAAATGTTCAAAATAAGATTAGAAAAAAGATCTACAAAAAAACTCTTCTCATTAATTTTCAAAAAGTTTCACTTTTTTAATTTGTATACAACCCCTGCACAAAATTCCTAATGAGTAAAATGTGTCCATACACTCATGAGGTGATACACAAAATTTGAGAATTGTACCTTTAAAAGTGTCAACGATGTGAAGACAAGTAAACACTGACTTAAACCACTTTTCAAGGGCTAACGAAGGGAAAAAAATCACTTTGAATGATTGCATTTCAACAGTCATACAGAAATGACGGAAGAAAATCTTAATAATTACTAAAGATTCAAGTTAGATTTCACTCTAACAATAAATGTTTAGATTCAAAATTATGTATAGCACCCAATCATCTTTCTTTAAAGATATCTCTGAGATGTTGTATGACAAAAGGCTGAAATTTGGTACATCACCTCGTTAGTGCATAGGGCACATTTTACTAATTTGGAATTTTTTTTGTAGGGGATTCGTATACAAATTTAAAAAGTGTCACTCTTTGTCAATGAATGGGAGGAGGGAGTTTTTTCTTAATGGAGTCTTACTTCCAAACTTATTTTGAAATTTTTTTCAATTTACATTGCCTGCACATCTAAGATAAAGAAACACCCTGTTATTTTGTTCTTGATACAAAGTATCATTTATTAAACCAACATACAGTGGAACCTGTCTGAAGTGACCACTTTTGGTTGGTTGATTTTTATTGGCACAAGGTCCAAACAGGAGCATAAAACCGGTAAAAGCTAAAAATTTGAAAAATCTAAAAAGTTAAAAAGCAAACTGCCAAGGAGTAAAAGGTAGGTAAAAGTAAGTGAGACATCTGGATGGGGGCTCCCCATCCAGATACCAGTCAGAGAACAGCATATGCTTCACACTAAGAAAAGAATACCAATGTGTTGAAGAAACAAAAACAAATTGTGTGGGGTTTCACCCAATAAGTCGTCAAGTCTGGGATGAGAACAGTTAAAATAGGTTTGGTAAAAATTATTCAAAGCTGTGCAAGAGGTTAAAACATGAAGAATGGTGAGATGAGTATGACATTAGGGGCACTCCGGGGCAGGTTCACCCAGGAGTAGGTGCCTATGGGTAAGCCTGGTATGACCGATTCGGAGACGGGTCAGAATGACATCGTGTCTTCGGTTAGGATGAGAGGGCCAGCAGGTAAGAGTGGGGTGTATATTATGGAGTTTATTTTCTGTTGCACAACTCCATTCACTGATCCAATTGTCACTGATTAGATTGGAAATCCCGAATTTTATATCTTTGTAAGGCAAAGGGCAGGGATAAGGAAGAGTAGCGTGATAGTCTGCTTCCTCATTGCCTTGAATCCCGGTGTGGCTCGGAACCCAGCAGTAAAGATTTTTATAGCCATTATTGGTAAGTTGTTTATGCATATGTAGGACTTTACTGATATAACTATTAGAGGAAGAGCCAGAATGGAGGTTTTCCAGAACGCTTAAAGAATCTGTATGAATTTTAAAGCATTTTTTGTCGGAAGTAGAGATGAACCGGAGGCTTTCGTATACAGCTAGAAGTTTGGCAGTGAATACAGAACAAAAGGTAGGGAGAATGTAGCTGCATGCAAAAGAACGATTTGTATAGGCAAAGCCTACATGGCCCTCAGACTTTGAACCATCAGTATAGAGATTTTCATAGTTAGAGTACTTGGCTTCATGATCGAGGAATAGTTGTTGATATATTTGATGATCTGTGTTTTGTTTCGAAAAGCCCTTGAATGGTTGTAGGTAGGTGATGTTTGGGGCATCCCAGGGAGGAGTTTCAAAAGGGGAGGAAGATGAGACTTGACAGCCCAAGCCTCCAAGTAGCTGGATTACAGGAACACGCCACCATTCCCGGCGTGACCACTTTTGGAAAGAACAAAATTGGTCACCTTATGAAGACAGTCAAGTGTGGTAGTTGTAAAGTGAAACTGTGTACAAAAGTGGCCACAAAAGACAGGTGGTTATTCTTTACCAAGGTGGTTACTTTAGCAGCCTCCACTACATCTAGTTTTTATTGATAGAAGGTACGAAAAGTAAAAGAAAGTTTTTTACAAAGTAGTTTATAAAAAATATCTAAAAAATTGCATAGGCTAGTACTTTCAATCCCACAGGTCAAATGATTTCTGATTTCAAATGAAATCATTATTTGATCTGAGAATGACCACAATGACTGGTCAGAAATACTAGTATATAGAATGTTTTAGGTATTTTTAATATAAACTACTATGGAATTCATATTTATATAATTTTTTTACATTTTGGAACTAAATAATGTACTTAATGCATAGATAAATAATGTGCCTCTTGCATTAATTAGGTGATGCACAAAATTTCAGTCTATCATCCTTTTTTGCTGGTTATGAAGGAGGTATGAATCGGAAGTATGAATTTACGTCAGTCCTAAATGGTCATGTACATTCATTTCCTATTCTACACTTTACTCTATAATATTACCCTCCCAGGTTGTAGTGATGATTTACTACATGCCCGGCAGATTGTGAAAAACATATAGGCCTTTTTTTCAGCTGAACGCCTTCAATTTATAGTTACTGACAATCTTCTGCTGCTTGTGATGTTATGTCACTATGAGATAACATGATAAATTTACGACCAGAATTTATAAGCAGAGCATACAATATACACCAGCAGATCTTCCCAAAGGACCCATTCTCTGAAGGTGTGGCAATTAGGAATTTTAGTATGCTAATTTCTGAGCCACTGATTTTTGAGTTTGTGACCAATAGACCAATAGCAATGATTCTGAAAGGATCAATCACTGGGCCATTTACCTCCCTCTTTTTTACCATTAAAAAAAAAAAAAAAAAAAAAAAAACTTTTGGCAGAGCTCAGGCACTCTTGCTCCTCCAAGCAAGTAGTTGGTTCTTATAAAATATATATATATATATAAATATAAAATAAAAAATCTGTTGCGGATTTTGTCATACACTTTTGGACTATGCTAAGTGGAGCCCATCACCCAGAACATCATCATCATACAGGTGATTTTTTGTCTCATATCCAATTTGCTCAAAAAAATTGTTTTTGCTGAATATTATACAATTTCAACATACATCTATTGTGCTTTTATGCAGTCTACAAAAGAATGATCTTAAATATTAATCTGGGGCGAGATTGGAAAAAAACAAAAAGACTGAAATCATAGAAGAGCAAAAAATTTCTACATGTGATACTTGTATTAAATATATGTGAAAGAAGTTTTAAGAAGTAAAACATCAGAATATATGATAAAAATATTGTACAGTTAATTAATAACTACTATCAGAAATCCCCACCCCCCCAAAAAAAGCAGAATTTTCAGAGAAAAAAGACTAAAAAGTGAATTCCTTTTAATTCACAAAAAGCTGAAGAATCTCATCTCTGATTAATAATATCACAACAAAGTGTTTGATTAAAAGAAACTTTTCTTGCATTCTTAAGTAATTGGTTTATTAGTGTGTTTCTTTTAAAAATGATTTTAATATATAAACATTTATAGCAGTAAAAAAGATCCATGTTTCAATTAATAACTCGTAACAGCCACTTACATACTGTTTATGGGTATTTAATTAAGGGTTGGGTGGCATAGCACTAAGATTAAGTGTTATGCCACCCAACACAAGCGGTAAATTATTCTTACTTAGCTTCCTTTGTGCAAGTCTGTACAATTACTAATGAAATTTTAATATTTTACTGATGTCCATAATTCAAGCTTTTATGTCAACAGAAAAACAGCAACTAGGAAAGCCATAAGAAAAATTTGCAAATTATAAGAAATAATGTTACTGGAAATAGAACTTGTGATAATTATACATTTTGTTTTATTAGAGTAGACATGAAGACGTACTCATATGAAAATCTGTCACATTATTACATAATACTGTATAGACATTATTAATTTTAAAATCTCTTATTCCATAGAATCACATAGAATTATGGCCTGTTTTCCTGATGAGTTGATAGTTCTCATGAAATGAATATAATCTTCCCTGCGAAGCACTTTTTTTGGCATTCATCACTGGTACAAATCTGCCAGATTTTGGAAAGTTTGCTTACTTTAGGAGTTCTTTTCTTTTTTTAGCGTGTTTCTTTTAATCATGAATTATATTCGAACAGATAAACACAGTACCTAATTATCGAAAAAATATTTTTTATTAGTTCTATAACAGCCTATATCAAGGGTGGCGAACCTTTATGGATCAATGTGCCATTTTTTCTAAGGAAATGTTTAATGAGGCCATCGACATGCCGTCAAATAATTCTGACTTAGTGACCATTCGATCGTGATTCTTCATAGTGAATTTTGTTATCTTTTAATTGAAATGCAAACCGTTTTGATCGTTGCGGTGCCCAAAATATTGTTTGATGGTTTGCCATCCCTGGCCTATATTAAGCTAATTAATAGTTATTAGTTATCATTGTACTAAAATTGTCACACGGACGACAGACACACACACACTTTTTTATTATATGTCTAGATAGATCATTAGTGAAGGGTTAGGAATGATTAGAAAATTTAACTGATGAATAAAAAAGAATTAATTGATTTATAATGTAATTATACTACTGGTTGATAATGATACTCCTTTTACTTCTTTGTACGGAGTATAAGGAAGTAATGTGATCCCGAAAAATTTCAGGGGCCAAATTTTGACGAAAAAAAATGATTTTCACTATCTCTAAATTTAATTTTTAAAATGTTTTCGATGCATCTCATAGTAAGCTAGCATGCACCATCATATAAATGCATCTGCAATGCATTTTGACCAGTTTTTCCATGCCATACATATGTATGTAACTCGCATTATCTCAAAAACTATTGTTCGTAGAATGTTCAAATTTTATATTTAGGATTGTTGTAACATCAAGTTGTGCACCACCCCTTTTGGCACCAATCTATTGGATAGTTTATCTACAGGACTGCCCAAAAGATTCGAAATACATTATGCTCTATGGCCAAAATTCATCAAACTCGCATATCTACAAAAACTATTAGACGTAGAAATTTGAAACTTTATATTTAGGATTGCTGTAACATCTAGTTGTGCACCTCCCTTTTCGGTCCCAATCGACTGGATAGTTTATCTGCAGGGCCATCCAAAATAATCGAAATACATTACGGCCAAAATTCATTAAACTCGCATATCTAAAACACTATTAGATGTAGAAATATGAAACTTTATACAGTGCAGCACCGATAATCCAGCATAGGCGGGAATGATGCGGTGCCGGATTACCGATTTTTCCAGATTACAGATGTGTTGAAAATTTCCATTAAAACCATCGTCGATCACGTGCTATTGACCAGTGTATTATTTATCAATGAAAAGTAGTCTTAAAATATGCATACAATCACTGTATAAACCGCAAAAAAAAACTAAGCTACACTGGAACGAATGTAATTTAGTGTTTAATTCAAATTAAAAACTATAAAGCAGAAAAGATCGTTGATTTTGGAACATTTTCATAAAATATAACACAAATAGTAACTGAAATTTATTTAAATACTAATTTAAAATAAGTATTAAATTATTATTAGAATCTAATTAGCTTTACATTAAATACATCGGTTAATTTGACTTGCTTCATTTTTTTTTTTTTTTGGTTTTCGGTATTTAATTGGTTAATTAACATATGCACATTCATCAGTTGACTCTCAAATATAAAATCGAATTCATTAAATCTCTCCATAGTTTGTACCATAGAGTTTTATTTTGCAAGCTGAATTATTCCGAATTTTACTCTTTCAATCTCTTCACAGCTTCTTAATTACGTCGAAACATACCAATTAGACCCTCCTTTCCCTCTTGCTTTTCAAAGCACTGGCGAATTCCTTCCAACGATAGTTATTGCATTTCGTACGGTGACAGGATGTCTAGAAACAAGGTAAAGTGTGAAAGTAGCTGAAGCCACGTGTTTACGATGATGCGTAAACATCCTGTCTCGTTTTAAAAACTCATACATATTAATGTTCTATGAAAGCACTCGGATTAATCTTTGAATTCTTCATTCAGCTACACTGCACCTTTGACTGCAATTAATGTAAATGTAATAAGCGAACCAAGCCGTATTTACTTTTGTTTTTATCTTGGTAGTAGAGAATGCATTGATTCAAATATTTACGGCAGTAATGGTGATGGGCAAAGAAATGTTAGGGTCGAAATACGAAACAAAAAGAAAAATATTCAGCGAAAAACGATCTATTGAAGAAGAAAGAAAAATTAAGATAGCCATACATCAATTAAAATCAGCGTTAAAAGTTCCGGATTTTGAGATTCCAGATCCCTTTGGGGGAGAAAAAAAAAAAAAAACGAGAATAGTGCCAGATTATAGGTTCCTGGATTACGGATGCTGCACTGTGTTTAGGATTGCTGTAACATCTAGTTGTGCACCTCCCCTTTTGGTCCCATTCAACTGGATAGTTTACCTACAGAGCCACCCAAAAGATTTTAAATACACTACGCTCTATGGGCAGAAACTCATTAAAGCGTATTTTAGAGGTATTAGGCTACTTCAAACGATTCAGAAGTGATATATGTTGTTAAGGGTTACAAAATGAATTTCTCCATCGAAAAAAGTGTCTTCATCATTTATAGTTCTGCTACAGGAACACTCAAAAGATTTCCAATACATTACGGTAAGTGGAAATTATAGGTATACATTCATCCATTTCAAGCATGTTCCCATTAGTGCTAATGATCCAAGTTAAATTTAGAAGAGTCAACACTTGGTAACATAAATTGTGTTTTTCAGTAGATGGCCACGATTGAAGAGTGTTTTGAAGACCAAGATTGCAACTTAGATATGAGAGACATCAACTTTTATTTATCGTAAATTAACACAGGAAAATATCACAGATTATTTAGCTTCATAAGTACTGGCAACAACTTGGAAGAATTCTTTTAAAACTATTTAAATATTGTTAACTCAAACTTGCTGCTTTACTTTGAAAGAAACATATTGGCCGGAAAAACTTTCAATCTTCAGAAAAGATGCAAAATTATGGTAAAAACACAAAGTTCGATGTGACAAGATCAACCTGCGAGGTTTGTACTTTAAAAGAAACTTTAACTGATGTCTACTTTACTTTTACTTGAAAAAGGTTTAAAAGAACTTGGGTTAAAAACATACTATCTTTCAAAGGTTAGTTAATTAAAACATAATTTACCGATGGCTGTAAAAACTATCTTAAACTAAAGAGCATTCTTGCTCGCTCGAACGGTTACATCACCTCTACTGCCTGCTTACCTGCCCCAATGATGGCGGAAACTCCTTTTATTTATGATCGGCAGCAGCACATCTCATTACTGAGTTGTTTCCCAGCTTTTCACCTGAACGACGTTTACCGGGCTTCCAAAGCACACCTGTGATTGGGGGAACAGCTTTTAGCAGCTTCTTCCAGGCGATGCTTACTGCATCAACCAACCACTACACAGTTTCAAGATGGTGGTTGTTTACGAACGGGAGATTTGTACCGTGCATCTTGATTAAATGTTGATGCAAGTAAAAAGCTTTAAAAGGGTTTAAATTTAATAAAAAGCTATTCTCTTAAATTTACTTTACTTATAACAGGGATGAGAGTGACAAAATTGGAAAAAAGCGGAAATTACATGTGAAGGTAATTTTGAACAAAACTGAAAATATCGAGAAAAGTGAAATTAGGGTCAAAACTGAAAATGTTTGAAAAAACAAAGAAATTTCAACAATGGAAAGGCTATAGGAAAAATATTCACTCTCAAAATGGATGGGAAAAGATTGCAATTGGGATGGAGGAGCAAAAAAACAGCGATTTTTACCGATCTATAAAATAAACAAAACTGTGGTTTTCTGCGAATCCGCGGAAAACTCTCATGCCTGTTATAAGTAATTTATTTACTTTAGGGAATTTATTAAAATAACTTTAAGCTATTTAAAGCTTTATTTAAGCCTTCTTTTATTGCAGCCTTTAAAGATGGATAACTTCATAATTTACGTACCGTAATTTATGGAAGAAACGCCGCACCCGGCATAAATGCCGCAGCCGCGATCGTTGCTGGGAGAGGAGTTGGGGGGGGGGGGGGGGAACGTGGTCAAAAGAAGTCAATACCAGATAAAATTCAATATTTTCTAAAATAATCTCTTAATTAACAAAAAATAAATTTTAAAAAATATGTTGCATTACTTATTAGACCTAATTTATTAAAAAAGCTATTAAGTTGTTAGGCAAGTTGGAGTGTATAGGCTGATTAATTTTATTTTTTACCAACTATGCGAAAAATTCCAGAGCTGGGAATCGAACCCAGGACTGCCGCATAACGTGCGGGTGCTCTACCACTGAGCTACTCTGGGACGATTCCCAGATGAAATTTCTCGCATTAGAGCCGTTGGCATTTATCATCTTTCTCTGCAAACCACAGATAGAACAGATGAAACAATTAATTCACGACAACTCCATTACGCCGCGGATATTATACATTTTTAGAAAGTGAAAGTGTAAACAGAGTCCCTACTAGCAATTTTGCTCGGGCCATCATCGGCTGGCTACGTGGCCGGTGGTTGCCCGAGCAAAATTGCTAGTAGGGGAGCACCCGCACGTTATGCGGCAGTCCTGGGTTCGATTCCCAGCTCTGGAATTTTTCGCATAGTTGGTAAAAAATAAAATTAATCAGCCTATACACTCCAACTTGCCTAATAACTTGAAAGGTTGATGGAATCACTTTCTAAAAATGCTATTAAGTTGATCGGATATACTTTGGGAGAAATTGGATAAACAGTAAAAAAATCTCCTTTTTTCTCCCCCTTCTCATAGAATGTTTTAAAGTATTTACCACTATTTTACGAAGCTTACGATTTCTATTTTCAAATAATCAAAGATATCAATGTTTATATTCACAAAGGCGAATTTACAGAAATAAAAAAATAACTTGCATTCGCAAAAAGTTTGGACAGACTACCAGGCACCGTTAAAATGAAAACAGCGATCGATCGATCGATGTGTGAGAAGAGGCTCCAGTTAAAAGTAAACATTTTCTTCCCGGGATGGAGCTGTTGATTACGTATGAGCTTGCTTCAGCAAATTGTGTGTTTTAAATGTCAAATTGTTAGGTTCACATTCTGATTCGCTACGCTGTGCTCAGTACATGCTAAAGAGTACGTGTCAGTGGTGGCGCCATCTTTTGAGACAATTATGAATAAACTAATTTTACGATTTTTCGTTGCAAGATCGGCTAAAAAAAACATAAAATATTGTAAACGCCGCACTTACTATTTTTTAACTTTTATATTCATAAATGCCGTGGCGTTTCTTCCATAAATTACGGTAAGTTAAAAAGTTAAGTAAGCATAAGAGATGGGAAATGTGTTGTTCACAAATAACTATTATTGGGAACAAAGCACAATACTGTCCCACCATATAGTTAGGTAATGGTCCGACCACGGTCATGTGCCTCCCTCAAGAATCATGCGAAAAGTCGCAAAGCTTGGCGACTTTTGGTGTACATGTGTATGTATTTAACTCTCTAATCTCAAAAACTTATAGTCAGAGAATGTTGAAATTTCATATATAAGATTGTTGTAACATCTAGTTGTGCATCTCAATTTGTGGTTCCAGTCTACTGGTGAGTTTATTTACAGGACCACCCAAAAGAATTTCAATACATTAATGTCTATGGACATCTTCAATATATTACATCTGCAGTCATTGTTTGGTCCATTCCCAAAATCTCGCCATTTGTCGTCGACCATGATGAGTTTTACCGAAATATCGCCAAATTAGGCGAAAGTCTGTCATTTGGTTCATATCAAAAATATCGTCATTGTCGTAGGTGAGTTTTGGTGAAATATTGCCAAATTTGGCGATAGTCAGTCATTGTTTGGTCTATGCATTAAATCTCAGCATTTTTTGTTGATCTTGGTGAGTTTTGCTGAACTATCACCAAATTTGGCACCAAAAATTATTTCTTATAGCTCTAAAACTTTTAACCATAGAATTTTGAAATTTTGTATTTAGAACTATTTTAACATCTAACTGTGCAACTTTATTTTGATTGCAATCGACTGGATAATTTATTTACAGGGTCAGCCAAATGACTTTAAATACATTAAGGTGCATGGATACATTCAATTCATTGAAAGTCTTTAGTCAATTACTACTCTGGCTATCCCCAAAATCTCGCAAACTATCTCAAGCTTGTCGGCTTTTGGTGAAATATTGTCAAATTAAGTGTCAGAAGCAAATCTTTCAAATTGAACCAAGCTTGGCTATATCAATATATTTGGCTAGAAATTGCTGAACCTTACTATTACTGCAGTATTTTATATCTTTTAAACAAAATAAGTTTAGATGAAGAGCGCCGAAAATATTTTTGATTTAATAGACGTGCAAGAAGTCATGTGTTGTCTACATCAGATTTTTTGGTTATTATTGTTTGGAAAAAAGAAAACTAAATAATCACATAATCTATCTCAAATCCAATTTTGCCACATTCAAGTTTTGTTAACATGCATTGATATGAAAATTTTTAATGTTAAACACAGGGGCAGATCAAGAAAATTTTCAAAGTTGGGTGCAGTAATGCTGATGAAGCATTTTATCCAAGAAAAAAAGTAGGGGGATGCTCATTTTTGATGGTAAACTAAACCTATCCTAACCTAACTGACCTAACCTAACCTATCACCTAAACCTAACTGAAACCTATCTGACCTAACCTAACCCTATCTGATTAATTAAATGTAATCATATATTAAAAAAATTAACTAATCGTTAAATTATTAATCATTTATTAATACTAAAAAATAAGTGATTTTGATCAACAGTGTAAGCGACTTAATTTTTTCATCTACATTTGTTGACAATCCAATATCAAAGTGACAGATTTCCTTTTGAATTTGTATTTGACTCTTTGTCATCCCGATTTTTGTCATTTTTTTTGGCCATTCAGAAGGCACTTTTTACCAAGAGTGCATTCGGGAAGATTATAATCTATTACAGGGATCACTCTAGAAATGAAAAAGGGCAGGGTGCACATTACAGAAAAAGGGCAGTGTTTGGGAAAAGGGCATATCATATCACACAAAAAGGGCAACTTTTGTAATTATTGTCTACGAACACATAAGGGTAGCTTTTATAAACATACTTTAATGTCTGAAAATGTGTTTTCTTAATAGCAATTTCTTAAGCAAATGATTAAATAAATTTTTCACTTAATGAAATCTACACTTTTACAAAAATTGTGTAAGGCGTCCATTATGCTTTATTTCAACAACAACAACAAAACATAAAAAGCATAAAAAAAATTAAATTTTGCAATCGCAAAATAACGGGAATCCGGTTTTGCCGACAAATTTTTCATAATCACGCCAATTTTCGGATCCGAAAATATTCAGTTTTAGATTCAAATCACTGCAACTTTTCTCTCTGTATATATGCTAGTCTGTAACTAGTGGAGGGAAAACGGGACACTTGCCTCAGGCATAGTGCTGTTACGTCAAAATTGAAATGGAAAGAAGGGAGCACCAAAACAAAGGTTTATTCCGGGCGACTTGACCTCTAGTTGCAGCACTATATGCATAACTTTTGGAAATATTCTGTAATAAGAACGCCAGTTTAGATAAGACGTGTCCGAGGGAAAAATAAATTGCAAGTGCACGACATAATAAAAAAAGAGGGGGGGGGGACAATAGTATTTCCTATCGTGGGCGGTGGGAAAGGATTTTCTAAACAGGCAAGAAGTCTTATAATTATTGTTGTGTAATATTCGTAATTAGATAATTATAAAATAACTCCCGACCCTTCAGGGATCGGAAAGAATTTGACACTCTTGCACACATTTTTAATTTCCCAATCGATGAATTCAAAATAGTCTCAATGGCTCTCCCCACTGCGCATTTTCGCACTGTCCATTGGGCTTTTGCTGAGCGCGTAGTATAGTAAAAATGAACATCCAAGGGGCGTGTGCCCGTGCAGTCGACGAGACCTGCATTCTCGCAATCGTCGACAATTTCATTTTTTTTGGAGGGGCTGCAAAATAGACACAAATTTTGCATTGACAGTTCCCAGCCCCATCTCCGCCTAAAATAGCCCTATACATGGGCGCTGGCAGAATATTCCCCAGGGGTGGGGGCAAAGACTACTTTAACATATGGTTTCCATGTTGGAAAGAGCAAAAAAGCAAGGGAAAACACTGCATACAAAAATCCAGGGGGGGGGGCATTGCCCCCCCTCCCCTTGCCCTATGCTGCCGGTGTCCATGGCCCTATAGAATAATCATCAATTGGTCATCAATTTGGCCCCTATGCTGACCGGAAATTCGATATTTTCAAGTAGTATTTCCTGACTGCTGCACACCCTGTCAATGAATCAATTTTTCTCTATTCTTTTTAGTACATCGACGGGGAGGAGTGTGTGTGTGTGTGTGGGGGGGGGGGGGGGTGTTACCCAGACTTCCGGAATTGCCCTTGTCTTGAACTTTCCGTGCAGCCAGCCGTAAGTTTGGATGAATGTGTTTTGAAAATCTGAAAAAATAAACAATAACTAAGTGGCGTTTATTAATTACTTACAGCATTTATAAAAACATGGTAAAGCGCCATTTACAGTAGGAAATAATTTATTGTTATGACTACTCTTCTGGATGACAGATTGTTTCTCTAATGAGATATTTTATGACCTCAAGCTACAGCGAATGGTTTTAACCATCTCCTCAGGTCCGGAGGGAGAAGAGCGGCGACTGAGCAGATGCCCCCCCCCCCCCCTCCTCCCCACACATCATTGATAAGAGAAACAAATCAACTTCCTTGTTGTTGTTGTTGGAGAGAGGCTTTTTTGGGGTCTAGGCCCGGACCACGTGGCTCCGGTCTAGCCGCAATGGTTACGAGAATCAAAGAGAAGGGGAAACAAGGAGGGGTGGAGAAAAGGAGAGTGGCATTTTGATTGAAAAAAAAAACAAAAACAAAGAGGACGGAATTTTATCAAAAAAAAGGGCAAGGAGGGCGGAATTTTATCAAGAAAAGGGGCAAGGAGGGCGGCATTTTACCGGAAAAAGGGCACCAGGGCGGGCCGCCCCCCTGAAACGCTCTAGAGTGATCCCTGCTATTCTAGGGCTGTAACGGAGAGTGATTTTGCCGGATACGGATATCTGGTGCTAAACATGTATTTAGTTATCAAGTATGTGTTTTCATTTTTTTTAAAATATATAATAACATCAGAACATGTTTCACACATCATTAAAGTATTTTTTAATAACTGACTTATAATTTACAAAAATTAATGTCTTAACATATACACTGCCCGACATTGAAAATGCAACACTCATAAGGAGTGGCCAGAAAGTGTTGAAACTCGGCAAGCAGAGAGAGACAGCAGTGAACAATAAATGATCTTTATTTCAAAATGATATGCATAATACAGAGGGAAAGCAGTGTTGTTTTAGTAGGTTGTCGGACCACAGTGGACGGCAAAACATGAAGCAACATGTCTAGGTACTGAGTCAATGAGAGTACGGATGGCGTCCTGAGGAATGTTTCTCCATTCCCTGTCAACCATTTGCCACAGTTCGTCTTCTAAACGGGCTAGTGGCAGGGTCTGCAAATGGTGTCCAATCACATCTGAAATGTGTTCAATTGGAGACAGATCAGAAGAGTACAGTGGCCAGGGAAGTGTCTGTACACCTTGCAGAACACGTTGGCTGATGCACGCAATGTGCAGTTGAGCCTTATAGTGCTGATGCAGGGTGTTGGGAACCGTTTGAAGGTAGGGGAGTGTCACCGGCCACAGCACATCATCCGCATATTGTTGAGCTGTCATGGTACCCTGAATATGAACTAGAGGTGACCTGGAGTCATATGCAATTGCTCCCCAAACCATGATGCCACATTGTCGTTTGGTGGGACATTATGTAATTGTTGCCGGACTGGACCTGTTTCCTCGTCGATGCCACACTTGTATGTGGCGACTATCGCTGGAGAAACAGAAGCGTGACTCATCTGAGAACACGACCCTGTGCCATTCTGTTATTACGTCGCTCTAGCTTGGCATCATTGCAGTCGTTGGCATCTATGCTGTGGAACCAATGACAGTCTTCTTAACGGACACCATGAGTGCAGGCCACTTGCAACCAATTGACAGAAAATGGTTCTTGTCGAAATAGGAACATCCAAGGTGTCTTGAAAATGTTGCAGAATAGAGGTTGAAGTAGCTTGCGCAACCGCCACCGCTTATCGGTGGATGCATCGATCCACGAATGCTGACGGCACCCTGGCTGCACCGGCACCCCTTAAACGTGGCACATTTTCTTGTTCCAACCCTCTTTGTCACAATCGGTGTACAGTGGACACATCTAGGTGTGTGTTGCCAAGATTTGCTGAATGAACCAACCTGCCCTTCTCAGACCGATCACCATGCCCCTCGTAAAATCGTCGGTTTGATGGAACTGCCTTCGTTGACAGTGGCCTGGCACTTTCTGATTACAAGTGCCCTCTGAAACAAGAATAAAATTTCTACGCCAATTTCTCTAGCAGCAATACTTTCACAAAAATTGTCGGTTATACCAGTTCTTTTCCATATATCTTTTTCCATGTGCACTGGCGAGCTGCCAATTTTACATCATCAACATAATTTAGCAAGGTGCATTTACCCTGAAATTTGCATAATTTTCGGATCACTTCTTCTTGATGTTGCACTTTAATGTCACGCAGTGTATGTACATAAAAAATATTACTTAAAATGTAAAAAGTTAAAATATTCTTTTTATGTGTGCACTACTGCCAGAAGCGAATACATTTTAACCATGACGAATTTATTAATGTATCTATAATTGCAGATTATTTTCACAAAGACATGCATACTTTTTTTATTTATTTAAGAATAAGATCTATTTTGATAAGATACCAATGACAGATGAGTGTTAATTTTTTCCTAACATATGTTTAATACCTTTTCTCTGTTTAAATAATTTAGTTTTAATTTACATTAAGTCATTTTTAGTTTTATTTAAGTTAAATTACTTTGAAAGATTGATAAATAAAAAGGAAATCTCTTTTAAATATTTATAATGAAATTATCACGCTTTCTTTTGTAGTTTTAAACAGGTATGAAACAGAAGTTTTCAGGGTATCCATTAAATTTCTTTAATCAAAACTAATATTTTCTTTTTAAAAACCAGTTAAAAAACAAAAATGCATGTGTTTAATTGTTTAGCTTCAGATATACGAGCATTTTTTCAGAGTACAAAAATTTATATGGCACGTTAAGGGGGGGGGAATTCATTAAAAAAAAATTCCTTTCAAACATTATTTTACAAATTTTAGGACAATTTCACTTTTTACTCTTGATTTTGTCATTCAGACACACACACAAACAAAAAAGATTACTCAAAGTACTTTATGTATGGAGTGATAATCATGCACAATACTGTAGCAGTAACTAAAACAACTATTTTAAATGAGTAAAATATCGCGTTACAACATGGCTGTCTGCACAGGCAGCCGCTATAATTTTCATTAATAAATAATTTCACAAACGCATTTTAAATGTACATATTTTAAGTAGACAACTTTAAAAATCAAACTTGCAGAAAATCTTAAATGAATTTAAATAACTAAATTCAATTTAAAAATATGCAAAAAGTTTAATTTTTAATCATTAGGTATTGGAGACTTCAATAAAGGAATGCTCAGTAAAAGATTGTCATTTAGAAAAAGGATGAAGATTGAAAATTTCTCACTGCCTCTGTAAATAAATTTTGAAGACAGATTTTTTTGTTAATTATTGGATTTCCAGTGCAAATTAAAAAAAATCGGAGAAAATCCATGGGGAGAGAGTGTAAAATTACATTATTTCTGGGATTACCATGAGAGAAATCACATATACTGAATGCACATATTTTTCAAATGATTCTCTCTCTCTCTACACAGTGCTTTAAACTTCCCCTTTAAACAGAAGATTGTCTCCAAATTTTTGCACATTTGGAGACGATCTTGACGATCTGACGTGTGTGTGAAAACTTGAGCACACTACGAGATGTGCTCCAGTTTTTTTTTTTCCTTAGTTCAGAAAATGCCCATTAAACGGCACTTTGTAGCATGAAATCAACTATAAATATTAGCCTAACTTGTTATAAATGTGCTCAAAAAATACTGACAAATGTTGAAATTGTGTATTTGTTTTGAATGATCCATTTTCAGAGTTAAAAATCTGCTGTTCTTTCAGTTAAAAAATATATCCCTCTGTTTCATGTATCACTTTATCAAGAATGTTCAAATATAATTTTCCATCCAGTCCCATGCATATTATAGATAGAACTTTAGTAGTCTATAGCCGGATATACGATAGTTATGATTTGGATATCCAATGGTATTTCAGATATTGAAAAATCTACCGGATACTTGACAGATATCCATTACATCCCTAATCTATCCTATTTTTAAGGATATTTTTTCACAACTGTTTATAAATAGGATTGTAAGCAGAGGCGGATCACGCCTATTGGAAGGCCCTGGCAGTAAAAAATTCAAGGCCCCTAAGCCCAAGTTCCCTTCAAATTTTAGTGTATTAAGGGCACTATTAGTTTTTTTTTTGTGTGAGGGGTGTTCCATGCTTTTTCTCAATTACTTTAACTTGAAAGGTAAAAGCATTTATTATTTGTAAGCAGCTCCGGCCCGAGGAAATTTGGTAACCTAGGCGGAGGATTTTAACAGTGCCCCTTTATAAAAAATTTTTTTGAACGCCCCCAAAGAAGTACCATCCACCTTAGTTATCCCACTAACCCTGTTGTGGCTGCTTAGACAGTGGTTGTCATCTGGTCAAGGTGCCAAACGGCAATGCCATTAGAACAATTCCATAGGGAGTAATAGGTGAATATAGCAACTGTAATCCTAACTGTAACAACCACATAAGTCACGTGACTTATAGAAATAGAGCTGCAAAAACTATTTCATTATTTGCCTTGTCTCTCGTTTTGCTTTCTAGCACAACTAAACTGCTTGATTTTGTGACATAGAATGCAATAAATAGTCGTCAAATCGGTTCATTTTCTTTTCCTGTAACGCTGCTTCAATTTTCTTCGAAAAGCACAATAGGACAACTATTCCTATTCCTCCTGTGCATTTCTCATTGTAGTGGCGTAACCGTTATTGGCGCCCTGGGCAAAACTCTCCAGTTACATCACTGTCTCATTGGCTATAGCTTTTTAACCTGGTCGCACTGGTCCTAAACTTTTGGTGTGGAAAACTATTAACAGCCCAGTCCATAAATCAATAAAGGATATTTTTTTTTGGAAAGCAAATAACGGTAGGATTTTAAAAAATGGCCCAAATTGTAATGTAGCCCATGTGCATTTTCCTATACCTTCCAGGTGGCCAGTCCGATGCTTGGAGAGGGAGGTGGACTGAAGGATGAGCTGGACTATGGAACGATTCCTTTCCCTGTAGATAGGCAGTGGTGGCGCTAGACTTTCCCCGACGGGGGGTCACCACTCCCCGACGAGGGGGCACAAATATACATGTACATATGCTAAGTGGCGTATCCAAGAGGGGGCTTTGACCTTCCTCTTGGATGACATTTTTGTCACCAAGTATGGAAATTTGCAACTATTTGCACCATTTGAAAATATTTTACTTTAGAAAGTGATTTTTTCACAATGAATCATTTTCTAAATTAAAATATCCAGGATCCAGATAAGTTTATAGGATATGGAGGACAATATAATGTTTTGTATTGTGAAATATTTCCAGGAATCGGATCGACATACATAATCGGACACCCAGGCCCCGTATATTTTCAAAAAACACTGCACAATCTTTCCTGGTAGATTATTATTTAAACTGACCCTAATTAACGTATCTCAAAATCCTTTTACATTATACAAATATTTCCCCAAGGCCTCAGCAAGCAAAAAATTTGGGGGTGGAGGGGTAAAATTAGTGCTAAAATTAAATTAACTGATCTCTAGAATCAACGCAAATAAACTGATAATGCATTTACTGAAATTTTTGAGAGTGGGGGGGGGGGGGGGGATCAAACCCACATGATCCTCCCCCCTGGTAACGGCCTTGCACGTTTCTGTAAAATCTCGAAAGCTACTTTTAAGAGTTCTTCAGGTTAACGCTTAAAATATTTCATATGAATGAAATTCTTTGAAAAAAGTTCAGCGAAGAAAGTTCTATGCATTTTTTTTTTCCGCAGAAAAAATATCAGAAACAAAAGTTCTTTGTGCAAGAATATTGCTGTAAATTCACTGAAAATTTATTTTATAAATTAAGCATGACTAAACTTGCACGCTTTTATACAAATTGCAGTTATTTTTATAAAATTAAGAGACATATGTAAATTTAATTACAATCTAACTTCGATATCTCGAACATCGAAATTCTTGATAGCTCCAATAAATGTGTTTTCCCTTACAAATTGAATCCCGCCCCACCAGTGGCATCTGAGAGACGGAAGTTGCATGTCCGTCCGCCGACCTAACCGTTCGGAATTTTCCGAAACTTTGCATAAACACGGGTTAGGACCTCTTAGAAAGTCCCCCTCGGAGGGCAAATCCACCCCCGGCCTAGATCCCTAGCGTAGATAATTGGCCGTATAATCTACATTTCCATTTACAAACAGATTCCCTTTAATTTCAACTCGTTATCTCAAAAAGTCTAGTGTTTCTGGCCAACATGTTTTGCTGCAAAAATATTAATCGAATTGTTAATTTATGCAATATTAATATTTTGAATCACAATAAAGTGAGAAAAATGCAATTGAAATGTTTATAGGTAGAACCACTTTACAACAAAAATGTTCTTTTGAGAAAAACGAATTTGAAGGCGCGCAGTAAAGTGGCATACCGAAACTTTATCGCTTGTTTCTACGGCGATGTTTCTTTAAAATGATTCTACTGCCATAATAATTCATGTGGTGATAGTACTTATTGAAAGCTAAAAGATGGCACCGTATCTCAATTTCGAAAAGAATTGTTGTGAAGTGTACCCCTGGGAGCTTCAGTTAATAATAATAATAATAAATTATAAAAATCTCCGAAAGAGAACGTAAATATGTGCGCTATTATATTTTTTTATAAAGTCAAGCACTCATGAAGAAAATTAACCACTTTCTTTTAAAATCTAAAATAAAATAAAATAAAAAATATCATCAGAAAAATATAATCGGTCAGCTTATAATTTGCCAAGACACACACACAAAAAAAATTATTTTTAGCGAAACTAACCTTGATAAAAATTCACTTTTTTGTAATACTCCAATATAGTTTTGAACGAGGTTTCCACAGACATGATGAATAATTTTATAAAGCAAGCTCATTTACTAATAATTCATAGTGAAAGTGTCACTTTTAAAATTTCAACATTAACAAAAAAGTGTTTAATTAATAAGGCGAATAACAAACATAATATTAATCTAATCTGTTTAAAAGTTAAAGAGTTGAATTCTGATCCATATAATTCTGTAACTCAAAAATCAGTTTAGAACACATACTATTAGTTTATTTTGATAGTTTATATTAATGCTGGTGCCATCCATGGATTCAATAGCGATTTGTATACAGATTCAAAATAAGGGAGGTTGCGGTGGCTTACGATACGCCGCTGTACATACAAATCTACACGCAAATATAATACTTTTATTGTATTTATTTTATTTACTTATTTTACAGGATAAAAGTGAAATTTTCGGAAAGACGATATAGACGCTGTATACCATAATTTTTATTTACTTTGCATTAAAATTCACAAAAGTTAGTTATTTTTTCGACAACGATATAAAAATTAAATTGTCAGTCAGGATTAATCAGTTTCCTTTAACTTATATTCCATTTTTATATCTATCCACACCCATCTTCATACTGGACTGGAGAGGGCTTTGGTCTATCAGAGGGGCTGGTTATTTTTATTATTTAATTTTTAAAATTTTTTATTTTTTTACCCCAAGCAAAATGTAATAAATTCTGATTCCCTTGCAGCTGTTAATCTTCTTGGTGTGCATAGCTATGAACTCTTAGCTAAAGAGGGCCGGTTAATCCAGTTAGATTTCTCTATATAGTGCGAATTCTCACTCGTTGTATATGTATAAGTATGTTACCAAATAAACAAACTATGTATTTGACTAATTCTTAAATTACAAAAGAAAAAATAAAAATAAAAACAAATCTTACTCTAGATTTTTATAAAATTAAAGATTAAATCGTGCATATTGTGTTCGATTGAATCTATTTATAAATAAAAAGTATATGTAGAATTTATTCAAATTAGCCATCTAAGAAAAAGAAAAGTACTAATTTTTATTTTATTTTATTTGGAAGAAGTTAAAAGTTAAATTATCTAATTAACCACTTAGTTATAAAAATATCTTTTTACTTTCTCAACAGTTATAAGAGTTCAAGTAAGGATTACTGTGATAAAATAATTTTAAAGACATAGAATACTTTGCATAACACACTAACTTATAAATAAATAAAATACGACTAGTTTAAAATATTTCTGATTAAAATGAAAATTTTTAGTTAAAGCGTTTAAATATTCATATGTTTATACATATTTTGAATGCCAGAGATGATTAACTGTAAAATAATTTTATAAATATTTTGTCATGTCAAATTATTACACAATTAAATATACATTTTAAAAAGTTTCCGTAGTAAACAAAATCCGAAATTTCTTACCGCCCGAGTCGTAAATCTCTTTTAAAAATATCAATTAAGACTTATAAATTTTGCAGCTCTATGAATAAAAGTAATACAATGGGAAATTTTATTTTACATTTATGACACAAAAGCTTTTGACTCGTGAATTAAAATACTGTTAATTTACATACAATTACATTAAATCTGTGTTTAATTGAAATTTGCATTAATGCAATTTGAAAGTTTATAAAGACATACCTTTCGTCCTCACTCCAATTACTAAATCGTATTTGATAAATATACCAAAAAAATCGAAATTGAAACGAAAGAATATATTTTAAAAATGTATATCCTGTCCTGTAATTTAGCGGGAATAACATACAATGGGGTGAACAACATGTTACTTATCAATGGTTTAAAAGCAAGAGCACATTTAAAAGTACTCATAGTGTTTAAAAGACCAATTAGGAGAAAATTTAGATTAATTTATAGAGTACTCAGACAGTTAATGTAATTTAAAATACAATAATGTTGTACAACATTTCATAGAATCAGAATGTGAGGTCAAAAAGTCCGACTTCTACTCCAGCATCAACTCAAAAAGCTATGACTCTGGGTCCGCAGCAATGATTAAAAGTGCACTCCAAACCATTACGAGCATAGATGTCTAATGACATTTAATGATATATATGTATCATTAAAATCATTTAATGATATATATGTATCATTAAAAGTAGTACTTTAAAATTTCTGAGACACAACAAGTGACTCAGTTTTTGAAATATGTGCCTTATTTTAAAATTATATTTATTTTTAAATAACGCAGAATGTGATCATTCAAAATTTGTGCTCAAAATAGTTTCAATTCTTTTTTATAACGGGGGGGGGGGGGGGGGTGAGGGGCAAGGGTGGTTTTAGGGCGAGGGCACAGGGGCGCGAATTCCCCGAGAGGAAAATATTTACACTAGTAAAAATACGCTTCAAATAAAATTGCGTGTTCATGCAATTCTGAATTGGTATTCAAGCTTTGCACACTTCCTGAAAAATATTTCTGGATCCGTCCTTGGGCATAGTATATTTGTACAAATACATAAGAAAAAGCAAGTGCTTAGAATATATAATTCAATGCTTTAGAGAAATAAACTGACCATATTTTTAATAATAACATATATTAATTAAAGCTTTTAAACGCATTAAAAAATATATATATGAATGTAATTTATATATAACTTACTTGAACAGGCGCCAGTCGATTTTGTTTATGAAGATCTCAATGCTTAGTTATCCTATGTTTTTTTTTTTTTTTTTTTAACATAATCATTATCAAAAATATCACGACATAAAGCACATTGTACTTTATATCTTGTGTTTTTGGCACCACCGATGTTCTTTTTAGGAAACATAAAGCCAAAAGTGAAATTAAACTTTTATAAACTTCACAATGATATGCTATGCTGCCGTAACAAGAAAAAAAATGCCCACTATTCTAAACTCTGTCTAACTCACTGGCACAATGCACAATAACAAGTGTTGGAAAAGTAATGTACTATGGGTTTGCGAAGAAAAAATAAAAATACACGGGATATTTCAAGGAACCATTTCTTTCTCATCATTCTGTCATTGAGGACCAATAAAAATACAAAAACCGTATTTCTGGAAAAAAGAACATCCCCCCATTTGCTTGTGTAAGCAAAGCCATACTTCCCTTCCCACGGAATTTTTTATCTACCCGACTGGTCTAATTAACGGTCACTGTCTCCCCCATCCCGACCACCCACACCCATATTGTACTTTTCTATGGTGTCGGCGACAAAATGCACAATCGTTTAAGCAATTAAAAGAGCCTCGAATAGAAAGTGGTCGCACATGTGGTCTCATAAATTTGTCGTTTGAAGAATAGACTGGCACTTTTGTTACCTTAAGATTGATGTCTTGCTGCAAATCCAGTAAAATGCCTCCTGAGAGTGGGATCACAGATTTCAAATATACACTATTCGAATTTGAAGTCTCCCCCGCCGTTCATCAACACATCACAGTATTGGGAGATGCAGGAAGTGGCTGTTTTTTGACATGAAAAGGATCGCAGAGATAAGAGATGAATGAAAACGGAAAGTAGTTTTAGCCATTATTCCGAAGTTCTGAAGAATATACCCCCCCAATGAGCTATCTCCCAGTAATGTAAACATTTCCGCTTCAATACTCATTTGCCTTTCATGTGTATTTAAAAAGTACAAAATTAATTTTTTTAAATCGCAAAATCAAAACTAAAACTCAGCTAAAATATAGATTTTATGAAAATTCCCCGACGAATTAATCAAATAGCCCCGATGGGGGGTCACAAGTTCCCCGACGGGGGGGCACGTGCCCCCCCAGACCCCCCATTGGAGCCACCCCTGTAGATAGGACTAGAAAAAGTTTGCTGCCTGGAAATAGTGCCACCCCCTTCGATTCAGCACCCTAGGCCATTGCCTAGTTTGTCCATATGGTCGGGCCATTCCTGTTTGTAAGATAGCAAACTTACACATAGTCTAAAAAGAAACTTTACACAACTGCTTAAGTATTTTATATGAACATGCATCTTGATTTAACTTTTGCAAATTCATAAATAATTTTTCTGACATGTATCTGCCAAACTTTCCTGCTCTATGTACAATAAAGCCAAATTGTTTAATCATTCTTCCCTATCGTAAATTTTAAATAACTCTTCCTGCATTTTAAAACCGAAAAAGAACTTTCACCTGGAGCTTTTGATTTGGGTAGAATTAAAAATATTTTTAAAGTTATTTCTACATTAGGAAAAGTTGAGAGCATTTCATGTGCAGCCATGTAAATTTCAGATGCATTTCTATCACTACACTACCACTATATATCTACAATATAAAAAACTAGGCATAGTGGTGGTTAGCATTTTGAAATTTTGAATAGGAGTAACTGAAATGCACAAGGATCAGGAGAAAAGCAATGGACATCCACATAACCTAGAGTACTTAGAAAATTTATGACTGAAATTATCGTGTTTACGAAAGACATGCAATTGTATGGGATTGAAGTATATAAAATTTCAATCAATGAATTAAACGGATTTGGCAAAAAGATAAGTTCCTGATTATGACAGTTCTTTCATTTGCTATTTAGAAAGCAACAATCGAAGATAGGGTGGTCACATCTTCACAGAAGTGAGTAATAAATCACCTTCATTCAGCAGCGTTCGAGACTTTTTCCTTGGACTAATTAAAATCCCCTCTTTTTGGCTATACATGGCCAACCAAAAATAGCATCTAGGCCATAAGCAATAGCCTAGATGCTGGAGAGCAAAGAGAGTGGAAACAGCCCCTTCAAAGGATGTGAAATGATCCCTTCTTATCAAGCTTGCACTTATAAAGTCACTTTTGAGCTTATTTAATTTTTCTTTTGAAGAATTTTTAAAGTCGGGGGCCCCTGGAGATGGTTGGGGGGGCTCTGGTGACTGCCAGGCATTATATCTACCACTGAGTGTAAGTGATTCTTAATGCATTTGTTCCCAGACTGTTAACATGATTTTCTTCAATCTTTGCGGATACCACCAATAATAGATAAATTTCTGACATCAACTGCATGAACAATTGATAAATTCTTTTAAAAACATTATATATAAAAAGTGAGTATTTTATATCCTGTTTATCATATTAAAGTATTTTGTAGAGTTCAGGTTTAATACTCATGAATTAAGGCTAGGAAAATTAAATAGCATTTGTGACTGACAGTGAAAATGTTAAAATGTGAGTATGACAAAAAAGGGCCACTGGGCATGGTTTAAAATCTATTAAAGCAGTCGAAAAGTTCCCTTTTGATTTTTATGCCGATGTACTTGCTCTCACATAGAAAGAGAATAAGTTTAATTTTTTTGGGAGAACTTTTAAAAAACCTATGAACATCCCCTGAAAATAAAAAGTGAGGGGACATATGGGCTGAAAAGAAAAAGTAGGGAGACGGTATCCCCCTTTGACCACACCCCTGATTTTATCAGCGATAGGTTATCTTCTCCCCTCCCCTATTCTTCTTTAACCCTTTCCCAATGCTGACAAAAGGGCAGCCGTTGCCATCGCTCAACTGGCTGTGCCGGCACAGCCAGTCTGCGTCGAAAAAGGGTCTCTAGATCTGTGGCACGCGATGAACGTTTTGATCATCTGCCATCTTGCTGGTAGTTAAGTCGAGCGATGGAAATGGCTGCCCTTTTTTCAGCATTGGGCAATCTATCCAGCTGTTCTCGCATTCTTCCATTTTTCAGCAGATGTCAGTGCTGTTAAAAATAATTGTGACAATTTTTTTACAGGAAATGACGTGCTAAAAAGTAAAAGATTCTCGTGGAGCTATGTCACCCACAACTATTTTTATAGAAATCAAATCTATTCTTCGTGACTGGCAACAGTCAAAATGTCGGAGTTTGGTGTTCCCAGAGCGGGAACCCTGCGTGTTAAAGGGTTAATCTTGAATCCAGATTTAACCTCTCATTGATACAAGGCAACTTGTGAAGATCTCCCTTCTATGACGAATATTGCTTCACAGCATAGGTCTTTGATTCTTCCACTCAGTGATTGGTGTTACCGTATTTTCCTGCCTATAATCTGCAGATTATCTGTAAAAACAGTTTAAAATTTTAAGATGCATAATATATGCTCCCGCAGATTATGTTTTCTTTTTTTCCCCTTGAAAAATTTTTAGTACAGAATTTACAACAAAATTCAATACCAGGTGGCTCCAGCAAAATACATCTTCTAATTAAATTAAACTATCGAGTTTTAACTAAATTGTAAATACTTTTAAAATAAAGTATCTATATTAATTATCTTTTGGTATGAGTGAAAAAAATATGGTGTAACATATGTAATTGTATAACACATTTTCCTTCGCAATAATGCAGTCCTAGTTTCAAAATATGTTGTTTTAATTGGTGTTAAAACTGTATTATTTGTAATTTCTGTACAGCTTGAAACATTTTTCCTCTGCACTTTATTCACAATCCATCCATAAATAAGCAGCTTGCGAACAGACAGCTGAAAAGAATTAATAAATAGCAAGCATGGTGTTGCGTGTATAATTCTGAAATAATGTTTGTTTTAACACTCAAAGATGGCTTATCAGGCAAAATCATTTGGGGAAGGGAATCAGTCAGACATCCCAAGTGAGACAGCTGTTTTTGTTCGAATTTGTCAGAGCAGATAAGAAAAACAAAGCTGTATAATGAGCATCCTGTTAAAACTAATAAAAATGATTTTCCTTCTCAAGCAGGGTTGTTATGATTTTGCCCAACCCGAAAAAACCCCACTTGAAAAACCCAACTGGGTTTTTTCAAAACTTCAACTTTAATTTAGATAATACATCGCTTAATATCAGTACACCACTTGTAAAGTTTATAAACAGCTCCCTACCTCCCCCCACACCACCACTACCAAGGGGGAAAAAAATTAGACTTCGCATAGGCATAAAAACTTTCTAGAGAAAATTTTTATGCCTATCTGTAATAAAATGAATAAGGATTTTTTAACCATAAAAAATCATTAGTTTAAAAAGTTCTAATTAAGCACTAGTATATCACTGTTAAAATTATTACTAATAGTCAATTTATCAACGATCAAACCATGATTGGGGTTGTTATTGTTATTGATTTATACGATAATTTAATTGGTTATTTCTATTAATTTAACCATTTTTATTTATAATTGATTTTTGTAATCAATTAGTTGCTTTAAGTTCTATTTAGTAATAAGCAAATTGTTTATCAAATATTCTGAAACCCCATCCCTTACTCTGAAAAAAACCCTGATAAAACCCAAAAAAACCAGATAAAACCCTGAAAAAAACCCGGGCTTTTAACAACCCTGTTTTCAAGAGAATAATATTCATTGTGTTGTTTATTATATACTTTTTCTTTTATGAGGCATGTCTCTAAAATATTAACGCTGTACATACACAGGGCTGGTGCAAAGTACGGACAAATGGCACTATGGCACTGGACCCCCGCGCCCGAATTTTTTTTTTTTTTTTTGGGTGGGGGAAGGTTTAGAAAATAAGCTATTTAACTTTAAATTTATTTTTATTCCTACTGGAAAAAGGGTCAGTTTGGCATTCTTCTCTTTTTTTCTGTTTAGTTTATGCAAAAATATAACTAAAATATAAATGTTTTTGAAAAATATGGATAGAAATAATTGAAGCTATTTCCAGAAATATTTAATGTGCATGTACCGTAGGTTGTGCGGAACCTAGTACCGGCCCCATACATTTATTTAGATGAGTACTAAGTGAAACAATATCAGATGTTCCCGTTTTGACTACGGATTATACAGAGCTCTCTTACTATCTGTAAACAACTCCTGTTTCTTCACTGAAAAACAAGCATGTGGATTATACTCCGCTGGTGATAATAGGCAGGAAAATACAGCACTTCCCAAACAGAAGAGGAACCTTCATCATGAAATACATTTTTTGTTTCAGGAATTTAGTAACAATATTTGTCTAGCCTTTAGTATCGCCCATCCAAAATTTTGGCCAACATATGACACCAAGGCCGGTGATAAAATGCTGAATGTGGCAACCCGAACTGAAGTTTGAGTTTTATGCATCGCCATCACAGGGCAGTATGTATTAGTAACGTCCAATCAGCGACTGGCGATGACAGTGCTGTATGGTGGAAATTTGAAAAAATTTTTGGCTACGTAGGTCGTCTCCCGGAGGTGGGGGGTGGTAAGGTGAGTTGAGGTCTTTTGCTATGGCTTCTACTAGGGCAAATGTTAATCATGTCGTTCAAAAGTATCAGGCAATTTTGAAAGATAATTTAACTCTTTAGATCCCAGCCCCGTGAAAATCTCTTAGCCTTTCTTTCCCAAGGAAACGGCCGAAGAATGTCTTCCCCATACCTGCCAACATGCAATTTTTGAAAATCTTACAATACCACGGTGTCACGCAGTAACGCAATAAATATGCCTACTAAAGATAAAATGTAATCAAACACAATTTTTAAAATTACTATTCAGATTTAGTACACTATTTTTAATACATATGCACATATAAGAAAGGAGGGGCATTTATTTGGTATCTTTAGAGTACAAATGTTCATAAGTAGCTGATTTGGCTGCTTTTAAAAAATCCTTATCAAAGTCTTGCTCATAGCAATGGCCTTTGAGTTTACTTTTTCCAATTAAAATGTCTTCCAAAGTTTCATTAGACAAAAAACTATGAAATAGTGTTCTATTTTTCTTAACACTGCTAAACAAATGTTCACAAGCAGCATTACTGTGTGGTATAGTCAATATGCTTAGCATAGCATATTTAAATTCGATCATATTTAAATTTCCCACTAGCAGCTGTTAATTTTCTCAATCTCAATTTTTAGCCCATTTTTTGTCCATTCTTTCTTCTGATTGAACTTCCTCGGGCAAATTTTCAATTTGCAAAATTGAGATTGAAGCTCATCCCTGACTTCATCTACTGGCTTGCAAACATCATTTCCACATATTTCATTTGAGCACATATTTGGAAATGAATTTAAAAAATAAACTATATCTGAAAATGATTTGGCCTCACCATGGCACAAGTGGTTCAGCCACTGAAAATGATAGATGGCTGAAATGTGAAGGTCCCGGGTTCAGGTCTCATCGTGCGGCTGTCGGATCCGGAGTTTTGGTAGGTTTTCTCCAGATGTAACTTGAATACCCGTTAGAACTCCTTAGAAAGTCCTCCTACCAAGGCACCCCCCCCCCTGGCAGATCGCCCTAGTGTAGCATTGCCATAATCACACACAACAACAACAACTGAAAATTATTTGTCTGCAAGATTATTCATGTTTGATACGCAATTTTGATGTCGGTCCTATACACGGAGCAAAAAGCAAAATTGCATCCCCTTCGCGATTTGACGATACACGGATATTCCTTTGTAAAAGAATCAAGGAAAACTTTATTATATTGTTTATGTTTAATTTTCGACATTTCAAATTAATATTTCACAACTTCAAACTACACTGGACAATATCATTAACATGTGTTTGTGATTGAAAGTTGTTCTTGCGCTTACGCATGGGAGCCAAGCGGTATTGGGAGGGAGATATTTCTAAACGAATGCGCATCCACCTCCGTGCATGCGCAGCAGCAAACTTTGCCAAAGCATGGATACTCGGCATATCGATTACGAACGCTCCCATCCCACTTCTCCTAACACATCACAAGCTAAGCCGCGGGTAGGAGGGAGAAAAAAAATCTGTGAGCCAATCATAGCTTTTGGAGATCGGAGGGAATTCCTGTTTTCCCTCTCGGGTTAACAGTAACACAGCGTATCAGTGGAAGAAGGCAGAAAAGGTAGGGCAGTTAGCGTAAATATGGGAAATAAAACAATCTAGTGTTTTTACGTTCGATGTAACGTCAATTGGTGATTTAAATTTTTAAATACTCCACAAAAACACTAAATTTTGAAACATAGTAAATAAAATCATATTGGCCTAAACTTTGCCAAAAAATCGTACAATTTTGCCTTGCGGCCGTATAACCATACAACTAAGCTAAAATCCGTACATTGTACGGCCAAACCGTACAAGTTGGCAGGTATGCTTCCCCCATCGGAGGAAAGCGGTTCCTTTATCCCTGAGTTTTGACAGTTCAGAACCTCCCTTTCTTGACCAGCAGTTAGGGCAAAAGATCTCCTATTGTGCTAATCCGTAGTGATCTATTGTAAGTGCTTTCGACAAGGTATTTGCACACTGAATAGTTACTTTCAGTGTGCTTGCTACCGACTTCAACACCTGTACAAAGGTGCCATGATGATTGATTAGAGGTCGGATACGCGGATTACCCGTTTCCCCTCTTCCTTAAGTTCTCAAACCTCAAGGGGTGTAACCTAATCAATAACTCCCGAGTCGGGAG
Source organism: Cheiracanthium punctorium (assembly GCA_038373885.1). Taxonomy (NCBI): domain Eukaryota; kingdom Metazoa; phylum Arthropoda; class Arachnida; order Araneae; family Cheiracanthiidae; genus Cheiracanthium; species Cheiracanthium punctorium. The sequence continues at coordinate 884,395 of JAWZYV010015626.1, read as the reverse complement.
GGAAAGCACTGGTTCCAATACGGCTGGGCCGTTTCGGGGACACATATGGGCGAGCCGACACGGCCTCTGGCCACGGCCACGGCCATATTTTATGTATGAATTAATGAGAGAATATGAGTTGTTCAGAGGTTTTTTGTTTGATACAGGTTTATTAAGAACCTGTTAAAATAAATTAGTTTTATTTGTAGTATTTGCTTAATTTAATGTAGTTTGATTAATAAACAAAAATCTTGGAAGTGTATGGAGATGTAAAAAATGCTGGGCGGAAAAGTCAAGATTTGGTTTGTGGTTCCCTTGCAGTAAGCTAAACATTAGGGAATTTTTTTTTTTTTTTTTTTTTTGACATTGGAGCTAACTAAAGGAATGGCATCATGCGACATTGAAAATGATTTTGGGTTTTCCTTAGCAACTTTAGCAGACTGGCGACAGTTTGTGAATGAACAGGTTTTTAATTCTAATAAAATAGGTGGATTTGGTAAAATAGACGTGGATGAATCGAAATTTAGAAAAAGAAAATTTTAAAAAGGACATTCTGTAGAAGATCAGTGGGTATATGGTGGTGTAGAAGTGCGACTATGCAAAATTGTTCTTAATTGTAGTACATAATAGAATTCAGGAAACCTTAATAGAATTGACAAAGCAGTGAATAGCACCAGAAACAACTGTCATTGTGACTGTTGGAAAGGATATAATCACAAGATATTAAAAGAGGAAGGTTTGAACATTTGTCAGTTAATCATTCAATAAATTTTGTAGACCCTTTAACAGGAGCGCATACAAATATGATTGAAAGTACATGGCGATACGTCAAAAAAAGATTCCCTGCTTACAAAAGACAGAATGATGAGTCATTTTATATAGAAATGTACATGTTTGAAAAAAGTTGTTTTGATTTAAAAAAAAAATAGATATGTGTAATGTGCTTTTTGAAATAATTAGGGGTATAAATTGGAAAAATTTTGAATATAAGGTATAGATTTTTTTTGCATAAGCTGAAACTTTTGAATTTTTGTGAAATTTGTGCTGTTTTTTTGTGTTGATTTGGAATGTTGACATCTACTGTCGTATTGTTCCTGTTGAAGTGGTTTGTTCATAAATTTTGATGCTTGTATTCTTGTTAGTATGAGGATTTTGTTTTGGAAATAAATTTAGATATTTGGGGGAAAATAAGAAATAAAAGCCATAGCATAGAGTCATCCTTCAGTTAAAAAAAAAAAAAAAAACTAGTATTATTGATGGTTATGTTTGCAAAATTTTGATTTTTTGTATTGAAAGTTTGCCACAATTTGTTGTGTTTCTCGGCATTGTTAAATAAGGAATTTAGCAAGAAATTAGAAGGTAAGTCAATTTTAAAATACCGTATTTGACATGATTTAGGTGAAAAAAAAAATGGGAAGTGGGCTATACCCAATATTCATTAAAAACTCTCTAAGGGAAATTTTTAATTTGAAATTTAAATGAATTTGAATCAAATAAAGATTTTTTTAGGTTAAAAATGGACTAGTGCTTGAAGATTTTTAAGTTATTTTGTTGTGAGTTTGACGTTTTTAATATCTTTTTGTTAGTGTAATTTATGTGCAATTTTAATTTGTTTGTTAAAAATTATTTTAGTTTGCTTTGTTGATCATGCAAAATAATTAGCAATAATCACTGGCGCTAGAGATGGAGTTTGATGATAGACAAGTTCCAGCGACTATTGCTGTGTTTCTATATGGGAATACTATCAGAAATCATTGAACAACCAGCTATAACCCAGGGTACAGTAGTGAGATAGGCTTCTGCAGCCAAAATTTTTTATAGCTTTCCCTGAATTTAGTTTATAATTCTTTGTTGTCGGTTCTATAAACTTTTCTTCTAAATCAGATGACTGTAAAATGTCTTAGAATCATTTCTTACAATCAAGGAAATTCTCTAGCTGTTGGCGGGAAATAAGAAAGTCATTATTACTGAAGGATATAGTTGATAAATTGGGAAAGTTATTAAATTGATGTAATCGACATTCCTTTAGTACAATAGCAGTTTGTCTACAACAGCAGCAAAGATAGTTATTGCTTAATCAAGTTTAAATCATTGTCTTGAAGCTGAAGATTAACATCATTAAAAAATAAAGGGTGCAAAAGCATTCTTGATACGATAAGGTATTTGTTTTAAATACTGAGGACTTCCATGGCAGGGCAATTTAAAGTGGTATTTTTTAGATAAAATTTGCCTGTGGTCACCCTTCTAGTTTGCTTTAATGCCCAAAGAGGGGCATTACAGACCACTGTCAGAAAGACTAATTTAAGTAATCTGGAAGAAAATAAAGTCTTTTTCATGACTCCTGGATTATTCATAATTTAGCTACCCCCCCCCCCTCCTCACACACACACCTCCACCAGGACTAACCAGATTACTCATTTCTAATAGCATAGGAAAATTTCCATTTCAACACGCCTATGAGTGACAGTGAATGATTTCCGCCAAGCATAAACACACCACATACAGCCTAGGGTTTCCACATAAGAGAAAAACGCGCAGTGGACTCTATTCATTTCGCGAGAACTAACGACTCGTATTTTTCTTCAGACTTGGAACGTGGAATAAAAGGCGGCTCATGATATTCGTAAATAAGAGCACATTAGTGTTTTAGTACACCACTTCTGTAATAAACGTTAAATTAACAAGACTTCACAAAATGTTTTGCAGGGCCTTTCGGTTTGAAATTGTGTTATAAAAAATCAGTACTCTCAAATATTTTCAAAAGCGATCGTTTTCTGTTAGGACGCTGACAGCAACTATCTAAAAATGTAAATATTAAAATGTGCTTACATGGTTCGAATTTTACCAGCAGAATCACAGACAGAACAAAGACGAAGTTGAACATTTTTAATATACGGAATCAATAACCAAAAATATAGTTGCAGCAATCTAATAAATTACATTATAGCAGTGTTTCGTTGATTTCAGATACTTCATCACGAAATACGAATGTCAAAATGGAAGGACGGACTTAAAAAAAAATAAATCCTTCATTTGTTTGACTTAATCTTTAGCATTTTAAAATCAGAACTAATAGCCATCTCGCTGCATTCTGTAAACAATAGCAAGTTTTGAGGGGTCCGGTAATGAACAGTATCGGCATGATCACAAGTGAACGTGAAATGACCAATAGATGGCGCTTTCCTTCTTTTAAAACTTGTTTGGACCGTTTTCTTATCTACTTTTCTTAGCGTACAGGATGAGGGCATTATGTTTATAGTAAGGTCATAACACTTTTTTCGTTTTCACATAGAGTATTTTCACGTGACGCACTGAAACAAAGCCACAGCCAAGTTTTCGGCCAATGACCATTCTCAAATGAACAAATGTTTGATTAAAAAAGTTGGTTGCTAAGGTGTGACTTAATGATGACGTAGGTGAAAGAGCTCTATACAAGTCGTTAAGGTGATTTCACCCTTTTGACTTTGATGGTGCATTCTCACTGGCCACCTCAATGCGCGAAGGCGCAACGCCCCCTAGAGAGGAAAGCCGCGGCGCGGGAGAGAGGAGAAACCCAATGGAAACGCTTTGCTTTACCTACTCGGTGTGACATCAAAAGTAAGCGCCGCGGCTTTCCTCTCTAGGGGGTTCGAAGGCGTCACATCCCTAGTAGCAATAACCCATCGGTCGATGAGAGGCGGGTGAGTTAAATCCGAGGAGAAGGAGCAATGGCCGATCACGGCTTTTCATCCAAAAAAAGGGGAAATTTCATCGGCAACTGGTACAAAATGTCCGCTCGGGGGACCATAAAGCCTATCATCGTTTCCCGATGACTCCGATGAAATAACGAAAAGAAACCAATAAACTGTGAAAAATATATTTGTTAATAAAAAATAAACGACTGGCAGCAAAATTTTCAAAAAATGTCCGTTCTGTTTATTATGTTTTCGTTTTTTGTATGCTAAATTTCTGTTTTTCTTAACCCATTTATGCCTAGCGTCCCTTTTTTGGGACGACATTTTCGCTATCAGTCGAAAACGTTATTTATTTTTCCTAGCCTTTATTCGCGAGCATTGAACCTCAATTCCACAAAATATTTTAATATGGCCAAGTAGGATGTTGACATTTCAATTTTTATACATAATGATTTTAAATGAAATCATCCCTTGTTCAAAAAGTTGACATCCGAAATTTATCAATTACTTCTGGTGTTAGCAGAAATCGAAGAAAGTCGCAAAAATATCCAGGCACGAATGGGTTAAAAAAAATCCTTCCTCCCCCGGGCCCGAACCCTGAGCGTACTTATTACAAGATAAGCGCGCTACCCCTAGACCATCGAATCTTGTCAGGTGTAAGGCAAAGTGTAAAGTACAGGTTATTTTAGTCTCAGATTGGGACTTTGCGTGAAATTTTGACAAAGTGTTGTTCAGCTATTATTAATAATAGTCAAATTATTCGATTGGTAAGAAATTAATTTCACTTTTTACCAATGTATGTTAAGTAGCAACAACATTCATAATTAATAATTAAAAAACAATATTGCCAATTGTATAGGAATTTTAGTGCGATTTTAACTTTCATATTTCTTGGATAACTTTTAAAAATTAACTGATTTCTCTTCTTGCTGTTTACATTAAAGAGGTTTCAAAAGAGTTGCTCACTGTAATGAAGTTTCAATTTTTCTTATAATGCAGCTGACGCTCAAATAGCTTTTCTTTTCTTTTTTTTTAATTATTTAAATATTACAAACGATTTTTATATAATAAACACTTACATTTTTTGGTAAATATTTCTTTTCAAATTTAAATTTTGTGGGAGGGGGCAAGGGGGGATACGACCCCCTGCCCCCTCCCAACCCCAATACAATAAATTTGAAGTAAATTATGCGATTAATTCAAGAATTTTTCAAAATTTCTCTTAGATTATGCAAAGGCACATCTAAATTACGCAAATATTTATAGGAATTTGGGTAAAGTGTAAACCACTGGGGACACCTGCAAGGCCCTACAGAGCTGCAGTTTCCGATAAAATATTGTTTTTCGGTTTCCCATTGGCGAAACTGCTCGTCTAGATCACTTCTATCCATGAATAAAAATTCATCTATTGCAGATAAACAAAAGTGCACTTGCCGATGACTGAATTCGACGAGTCGATGAGTTAACGATGATTCGATGAACGACCGAGCAGAAAACAAGCAGTCATTGCTACTAGGGATAGTGCCTCCGATCGGACCATGTGGCAACATTTTGATCCACGTTTGATATAAAACATATTTTTTACGCATTAAAACATTGTTTGATGTGGAGCTATCTATTGTTCAAACAAATTTGAAAAGTATATTCAGGCTTCCAGTAGCATAGACATCTGTTTAAGGACATAATTTGGAAAATTCAGAAAACGTCCATGAGTAGAGCAATCTAGAATTGGAATGTCCAGAATAAGCCCTTTCCTGGGCATATTCCTGATCATGGGCGCTGGCAGCAAAGCGCAAGGGGGGCAATGCCCCCCCTGGATTTTTGTATGCAGTGTTTTCCCTTGCTTTTTTGCTCTTTCCAACATGGTAACCATACGTTGAAGTAGTCTTTGCCCCCCCCATGAGTAGTCTTTGCCCCCCTCCTTCAGTAGTCTTTGCCCCCTCTGGGAAGTATTCTGCCGGCGCCCATGTTCCTGACGATCCACACTGGCTCAGTGACATGACATAAAATGGATATTTGTACATGTCCAGAAATGGACAAAATATAGAAAAGTTACTTTTAGTTGGCGTCATTGATTTTACCCAGTATTGTAGTACACTCGATAACAAAAAAATCGACGCACCAAGAAACAATCATCCGATTGCTTTGAAATTTCGAATGCATAAATGTTTTGAACAGACATGCAAATGATTCAAATTTGGTGTCCAATGAATGAATAGTTTGATCTCTAGCGCATCGGAACTGCGCATCCAGCAGACGTATACAAGAAGCAGTTCTTCAACGGTTGTTAAAACTTTCGGTTTGATTGCGATTCAGATGACCTTTCAACAACTTAAAAAATGCTTCGCTGCAAGATTCGTGCTCATTACGAGCAACTGTCAGAGTTTGACAGCGGTCGTATCATTGGATTGAAAGAGGCAGGTTGGACTAATCGGAGAATCGCTCGTCATTTGAATCGAAGCGATGCGACGATTCGAAGATGCTGGCAAGGATGGGTGGAAAATGGCAGAGTGCAGCATCTGGATGGTAGCGGTCGACCTAGGGCTACAACAGATCGCGAGGACAGAGTGATGGTCCGATCAGCTGTCACAGCGCCTTCATCTTTGTCAACCATCAGACTGTGGAGGAGCGTGCTATCAGCTCCTTACAATAGATAAAAATTAAGAATACGTCGAGTGTAACATCCGTTGAATACAAATACCATCTAGTAAAAACTTAACAACATTTTATTCAGACTTTAAGTCGAGCATGCAAGCTCTGCACGATACGGTCAATTTACATCCATAGAGTTCTGGTAACAACAACAGCAACGTGATAATAATAATAATAATACTAGTACTGCGAACCATGCGCGGCATGCGTGAACCCACTTCCTTTTTATACTCCCGGACCGCACATCAGCGTTGGCAGATTCCCTGGCTCTGCTATCGTGGGAGTAGCCGCTAGCGCTCCTCACAGGATGCGCGGAAGCTTGTTCGATGTGGTGGCCGCTGAAGGATCAGATTGGTGCTCGGGAACGCACCGATCGCAGGCGGGGCGGCCGCCACAGTACTCCCCCTCCAGTGACCACGAAACTTTCACAAATATTTTGGGTTGAAACGCACTCTCCGACCAGAACGTGTAGTAACAGCCGGAGGTGACGTGATGCAGGATGCTGGTTTTGTCACAGTCGGAGGTGGAGTTATGGAGGGTGTGGGCGTTGACACTGTTCCTGATGGACATTCTTTACGGTCGGCCGGTGAAGCATTGTCCGTACGTTCAGGAGCCCAGATAAATGCGGGTTTGAGGCGGTCAATGTTTATAACAGACTCCTTGTTGTTTACCAAAATTTTAAAAGTGTTTACATTTCGTTCGAGGACTTTGTGGGGTCCGGTATACGTGAGTGCGAAAGCAGTCCTTGACGCATCATATCTCAGGAACACATGCGAAGAGTTCTGCAAGTCTTTATTCACAAACACAGTTTTTGAACAATGGGCACTGGTGGGTACGGGGCGAACAGCTGACATGTAGTCTTTTAACTTTTGCACGAATGTTTGCTGGTCGGCACAGCATGTGGGTGAACTGTCCGCTTGCATGAATTCTCCGGGCAGACGGAGACTGGTGCCGTACACCAACTCGGCAGCAGAAGCACCGATATCCTCTTTAATGGCGGAGCGCAGACCAAGTAAGACTGTGGGAAGAACGTCGGTCCATTGAATCGAAGTATGACATCGTATTGACTGCTTCAATGAGCGATGAAAATTTTCGACAATGCCGTTAGAGCGCGGATGAAACGGGGTAATGCGCACTCTGTGAGTGCCCAGGAGCTTGGTTAACGCCGCAAAAAGCAAGGACTCGAACTGACGACCTTGGTCGGTGGTGATTCGCTCCGGAACTCTAAAACGCGCAATCCACAAGCTATAAAATTGATTGGCAACAATGTCGGCAGAAATGTCTACTATGGGAATTGCCTCGGGCCAGCGTGAGAAACGATCGATGCAAGTGAGCAAATAAGAAAATCCATTAGATGGAGGTAGAGGTCCAACTAAGTCGATATGCACTTGTTGAAAGCGGTAAGATGGCAACTCAAATCTTTGTAGTGGGCTGTGAGTGTGCCTATGGATTTTTGATTTCTGGTACTAAATGCATGCACGTGTCCACTCGCCAATGTCTTTTAACATTTCTGGCCACACAAAACGCTGTTGCACTAACTTCCTTGAAGCTTTTATCCCAGGGTGAGACGGACGATGCAAGTTATGGAAGATGGCACGTCGGAACCTCGCGGGAACGTAAGGTCTGATCTTACTGCCCTGAATATCACAATAAGTGATGTATCAGGAGCGAGCTGCATGGGCTGGAGATTCAGACTACTGCCGGTTGTATTTTGTAGGAGGGCTTGAAGCTCCGAATCCTGTTTCTGTTCGTTTGCCAGAGCTATGAAATCGGTTGACGAGGGCATCGAAATTTCCTCTATGCGGGACAGACCATCGGCGACGACATTTTCGGCACCATCAATATGGCGAATATCTGTTGTAAATTGGCTGATAAAATCGAGGTGCCTCAGCTGGCGAGGGGATGCTTTGTCGGACCGCTGTTTAAACGCAAAGATTAGGGGTTTGTGAGTCTGTAAAAATAGTAAAGTTACATCCTTCCAGGAAGTGACGAAAGTATTTGATGGCTGCGTAGATCGCCAAAAGTTCGCGGTCGTACGTACTGTAAAGCGTCTGGGTTGAGGAAAGTTTTTTGGAAAAGTAAGCGAGAGGCTTCCAGGTGCCCTGATCGTTTTGCTGCAAAACTGCTCCTAAAGCAGAGCTGGACGCATCTACCATAAGGGAAAGGGGCTTAGACGCCGACGGATATTGCAGGACGGTGGCAGAAATTAAGTCACTTTTGCATTTTTGAAATGCTTCGCGCACTTCGGGAGTCCAAGCAATAGGACGCTTGTCTTTCTTTTTACTGCCTACCAAACAGGCATTTAGAGGAGCTTGAGTGGTAGCGGCGTGCGGAAGAAAACGACGGTAAAAATTCAGCATAGCGAGGAATCGACGCAACTCCTGAATTGTAGTCGGTTCGGGGATATCTCGTACAGCGGCAACTCTATCCATGAGAGGTCGAACGCCGTCGGCTGAAATTTCGTGGCCAAGGAAAGATTCCTTGGGTTGACCGAAAACGCATTTAGATGGGTTAAGACTAACGCCGTATTCCTGGAACCGTTCAAACACCGCGCGAAGGTGAGTCAAGTGCTCTTGCTTCGAAGCCGATGCGACTAAGACGTCATCAAAATACGGAACGCAGAAATCTAACCCGAATAAAACCTGATGGATGAAGCGTTGAAATGTCTGCGCCGCGTTGCAGAGGCCAAAGGTCATTACGGGGAATTCGAAGAGACCAAAGGGTGTTGTTACGGCAGTCTTCGGAATATCGGTAGGGTTGATTGGGATTTGATGGTATGCCCGCTCGAGATCAAGAGTAGAAAATATAGTTTTACCGTGCAACACCTGCATACAGTCCTGGATGTGAGGGACAGGGTACCGATCTGGCACGGTGACAGCGTTTAAACACCGGTAATCACCACACGGGCGCCAGTCGCCATTGCGCTTTTTAACTAAGTGGAGCAGGCTGGCCCATGGACTTTTCGAGGGGCGACAAAGGTCCTGCTCGAGCAAATAAGAAAACTCATCTTTCGCGGCTTTCAGCTTGTCAGGAGGGAGACGCCTCGGCTTAGAGCAAATTGGCTGTCCCTTTGTCTCAATGTGATGAGTGACATTGTGTTTAGGTTGGCTGTGCCCCATAACAGGACGTGTTATCAAAGGAAATTTCCTAAGCAGCTCATGATATGGAGTAGCTCCAGAAATAAGTTTGACGCCGAAATTCGCGCTGTTACGAAAAAAACCTGGGTATGTGAGGTTTGTCACAGTGTCCACTAGGCGACGATTTTTAATGTCGACCAATAGTGCAAATCTATGCAGAAAATCTGCGCCGATAATAGGGTGTGACACCGACGCAATAATGAAAGGCCATTGGAATTTTCTCCGTAAGCCCAAATCGACCTGTAACAGACGTTCACCAAAGGTTTTGATGGGGGAGCCGTTTGCGGCAAACAGTTCGAGTTTGCTGGAGGACCCTTTTCGCTCATGAGACAGCGGAGGAACGACAGATACGTCAGCCCCGGTGTCAACTAAAAATTTCATGCCAGAGGTTTTATCAACGACAAAGAGGCGCGCAATGGATCGGCCGCACTCGCTCACGGCTTCGAGCGATGGCCGATTAAGTTTTCCGAATCATTAAAATTACAGGGAGGGGTACATTTCCGGGCCTTTGCACCGAAGTTATGATGGTAAAAACAAACATCTGCCGGGGGATCTTTGTATCGCTTTTTTGGGTTACTTCGAGACCTGGGGCTCTATTCTGCCACGTACGTTAAAGCGAACGTTCGGATTTGTGACGTCATCCAAAACTTATCCGTGCCGCATCCTAGTTAACGAACGTTCGAAAAATTGGTATTCTGGAAGCCCTCCAAACGAACGTTCGAAACAGACCACAGCGTGCGGAAGGCGGAGCAAATTCCAAACAGTTCGTCCCAAAACGTCGATGTCACACAAACAAGAGTGATGATTTTTACGTCACTTCCTATTGATTATAGCCAATGAAAATTCGGCAGACGATTTTCGGAAAGCAGTGAAAACTTGTGAACTGTCGAAGTGATAAGTTACAGCCGGGTTCTGCGTACTCCAAGCAAACTTATTTCCCTGTTGATTTCCCAAAAGGTTTTTTAACTGTTTGATAACTTTAATATTCGACAAAAATAAGGCATTTCACCTCATTTTCAACTACAGTGCAGTAAGTTTTAACTCTTGTATGAATTTAAAGTAAATTGAATGACTATAAATATAATTAATTCTTTGATAATAGTTGAAATCGTCTAAGCCTAACGATCTGAGAACGTAAATAAACATTATGTACCCGTAATGCAGGCATTTATTAGTCCTATACTAGTGTTGTATTATATTTTTGTGTTTTTTAACTTGATAATGAATATAGTTGAACACAAATAACAACAAAATGTGTATTACTTTTGTTTCATAAATTATTTATGAATTTATTGTGTATTTTGGAATGTTTTATATATCATTTTACATGATTACTTGTTATATAATGGATTAATCATGTTTTATAAATAGCGATCTGATCAGCGAAGACAATATTTATGCATTGAAGCGATTTTTTTCAACAATAAAAACTTTATTTAATGTATTTTCTTTATAATAATGGTAATTAATTTTGTAATGGGTGCTAGATTATTTAAATGCATAGTTACTGTTAAACTCTGTGTCAAGGTGTTCTTTTTCATAGAATGGACCTCATTTGAGAATTCTAAATATGTAATTTGTATTGAATATAACTATAGATTGCTTATTATCATTGCAAGTTTGCCTGTAGTTTGATTATTTTTTGTGAACTTCAAAAGATTAAAATTGTTTATTCACCTTATGTTTTTTAAATATACAGTATATCACTCGTACGTACATATACATATCTATTTCTTAAAACTGCTCAAGTACCACGGTATGTATGTTTCTCATCTCTTCATTATTTGTAAGATAAGCTATATAGTAGAATTCTTAAATTTTATTTTCTAAACATATTTTTAAAGGACTAAAACATAAGTGTCATGTAGCATGTTGTGTTTCAGTATTATATAATGTGTGCTTAGTTAAGCTAGATAATCTTTTTTTATTAAAATTCTTTCATAGGTAGGAACATACGGTGTCAGAGACGAATTCATAAATTTGCTGCTTGAACAAAAGGGCTACCTATAGGCAGAACGAAAGCATCGTCTACTTTATTGTCTTTGTAGGTTATAGCCTTGTTAGCCTACTTAGAAATTCGCAACTGCATGTGTATGGTGTAGTATTTACTAGCTGGATTCTGATCGTTGGAGCAGATATTAATTTAATTCTGCTTCATGTTTGGAATCCTGCTGGTGTGTGGCTACTTAGTTATATATATTATAGATTAAAGAACCTTGCAGTTAAAAGTAAACTCTAGGTAAGTGATTTCATTACTGTCAATTAATAATTAAATTGATTAAAATGCAAAGAGAAAATAAGTCTCGTTTAAGGAAAAAATTCATCTCTTTCATTTATAAAAAGTTACACTTTTGTAAATACCAACTTATGTCATATTTTCCCCCCAAGGCAAATCAATATATTTTTAATTTAAGGATAAAAGTTTAGTTTAATAGTTAATCGTGAAATTCGTCTGTCATTTTATGAAAGATATTTTCTGACAGCTCAAAATCTTTTGTACTTTTAATTTTCTCTTTATTTATTTTTTTATATTATTTTATTTGTAAATATAGATCATTAGCATTCTTCTTGAGTGAAAATGTATTTGGATAACACTGAAGTTCGAACTTTAGTTACCTGCTTTGAAAACTGTTAAAACTTCCTTTAGAAACGAATTTTCAGTTAGCGAAGTTTGATGAATGTGAGATTAACAACAAGAACAAAAGAAAAAAAAAGAAAAGAAAAAAACATCTATAAACGGTTTATTTATGTTATAAATATAGAACATTTTTGAAGGTGATAATAACGTTCTGTTAAACTGCATGATACAAATAAGTAATTTTAAATAACATAAAATACACCTATTGTACAGCTCAGGAGCACTAGCACGATCGTTTCGGAAACCTTTCCGAAGCGGAAAAATAAGCCTTTTCTCACTCATGACGTCACATTCCGAAAGGGCGTCAATTTGGTCTACCACGATGCTCTCGGGAACGATCCGATATCGGGAACCCTATCGGAAATTCCACTTTTTTTTCCCGGCACGGTAAACGCGAGTGAGAAGCTCTTTCCGCTTCGGATACAAGGCAGCGTTCGTGGTCAAAAAAGGCACTTGCATTTTCGAAGAGGAAAGTTATATATACCAATCGTTTACGAATGACAGGCCCGCAGCCAGGCGATTCGACTAGATGGAGGCAGTATCCCAGGATGGCTATGTATTATCAATTGTTTTTTTCTCCTCCCTTCCCGCCTCGGAGATCCTTAAAGTGGTACGAAAGCACATCTCTGGCTATTTCATTTACTTTATTGTTTTTACTAATTTAATTGCGTATGTTAATAAAATTACAATACAGGCAAAAAGTCCTGAATACGCGCAAGTTTTTGTGGTTGACTTAATTTTCATTATAAAATTTCCGTAATATCTTAACTATTGTTAGTGATTCTAATATGTTTTAACGCTTTCCAACAAAGCTGAAAAGTGATTATAATTTCAGTTCTGTCAATCTGTTCTATCCGCCTGTCCGTGTGCTAACAGCCGTAAATATTCATCGACCACTACGAAGTTCTATATGTTATCCCTATGCACTGCGCCATGTACGGTATTGAAAATCGTGTATGTAGAATTCATAGAGCTTTTACAGGAGCACTCAAAATAAATGAATACATTTTGCTCTATGGGCAGTCATTCTTTAAAGCTTATTTTAGGGACATTCGGCTATTTCAAACAAAAGAAAACCCGACTATGGCCGAATGGATAAGACACTAAACATAGTAGATGACTGAAGTGTATAAGTCCATGGTTCTGACCTACCGCGTGGCTGTCGAACTAACTGTCTTGAGTCTTGGGCGGTTTCTCCAGATGTAACGTGAATACGCATTTGAACCTCCTAAAAAGCTTTTCACCCAAGACAAACCAACCCCCTTTACAGATAGCTCCAGTGTAGCTTTGACTTAATTGCAAAACCGATCAATCAAATGGTCAAATGGAACAAAATTGTTATATTTTATTAAGAATTACAAAGCAGAGCTCTTCATAGCGCCTCTATTATTTGTAGTTCCTTTACAGGAGCGCCCAAATGTACTATGATTCTAGAAAATTGTGAAAGTGAAATAAAAAGCAATGGAAATTTTTATAAATGCCCATCTATCATGGAATCACGATGTAGATTTATGGTCAAGAAAAAGGGCTATCGGATTGAACATTTAAAAAATAGTCATATTTTAAGCATATAAACTATATCCGGCCTCAAAACGCTCTAAAAAAGTGTAAACACCCTCTGTATTTACATCAGTTAGAGCACTGACGGACAGACAGACAAACCAAAATAATAAACACTCTTCAGCAAATTTTATATTTCACATGACAAAATGTATTAAGCACTCAATATTTAATTTGTAGTATTTTTTAACACTAGAAATAATACAAATATGATGTACTGTAAAAGCAATCTAGAAGATTGGTATGTTGGCAAACCGGTCACCAAAATCAGCGGCGCATATAGGTTTATACTTCGGGAGAGGGGGGGGGGAGGGATTTTAATTTTTTTTTAGAATAGTTAATATAAATGTTTTAAAATAGCTGATTTTTATAATTATTTTACATTTTCTGAGGGTGCCCAGGCCCCCTCGCCCCCCCCCTCGAATACGGCACTGAGAAAAATCCTCTGGGCTTTCAAACGGGCGGCTTGAGTTTTAAAAGTATGCTGAAAATGCACAATCTGTCGTATGTACTTCAGTAATGGTAAAACAAGATTTTAAAAATGTTTAATTTTTTCAAACTGATTCTTTCATTTATTAAAATCACTTTTCTGTCAATTTTTCGAATTCGGGATAAGCGTTTAATTTACGGGGGGAGGATTCTTTTCTGGGAGGGCACTGCCCGTAATTTTATCCCTCGCTGGCTACTGGCCTGACGTACACTTTAATTTAAAGTATGCGTAAGGAGCCATCATATTTAAAGACGCACCTACTTAATTTTTACAATAGCAGCAGCTATATTTCACTTCGTATTTCTAAAAATTTAGCTCATTTTAACACCGAATAGCAATTTTCAATACCTTTGAAGTAAAAATTAATGAGTTGTTATCTTGTAAAATTTCCCTCTTCCTATGTTAAAATATTTTTTCATCCTATTAATATAATATCCTATCCCTTCATGCCTCTTCGCGCTCTTCTATCACGCTGATAAAATAACATCTGCAAAGCAGCTGCCGCCCTTTTGATTTGAAGCATTTTCAGCGTACGGATTCTCTAACGCCACGATTTTCTTGGCGGGTTGAAACGTATGCTAGAATGTAAACATACGGAAGTTAGAATCCGCACCTAAAGCTCTACCGTACCTTGCAGAATACCAACATACGGTAGATGGTTACGAATGACGTCAATATGATGTCACACATCCGAACGTTCGCTTAAACGTACGTGGCAGAATAGAGCCCTTGGACCGCTGACGGAAAGAAGGTCGACCCCTCTGCGGCTGCTGCTGTTGCACAGAGCATAAATGAGCAACTTGCTTTGTAAGCTGGTCTATTTGCGCTTGTAATGTTGCAATACTGGGACCTGGAGCCTGCAACTCGTGTACGGGCCCCGGAGTAGCTAGCTCGTGAATTTTATCGGCTATGCCGGCAAGGTTGTTGAGCGGTTCGCTACTGGCAGCAAGTATGGCCTGGGTGTTAGATGGGAGGCGATTCATCCACAAAGTTTTAAGAATGTTGTCACTTAAACTACCGGTGGATAAGTCAGACATCTTAGACAGCAGCTGGGAAGGCCTCATATCGCCAAGTGGCAGATCTTGGAGCAAGTGTTTAATTTTTACAGTCTCCGACTCCGCGTATACGGCAATTAATTTGGCTTTAAGAGACTTGTATTTGTCGGTAGGTGGGGGATTAAGGACAAGCTCCCGTACCGATTGTAACACTTCCGATTCCAAAGCGGAGATCGCCGTGTAAAATTGGGTGTCATCGGCGGTGATTCCGCCTAATTTAAATTGTGCATCTAGTTAGATAAACCATAGCGAGGGGTCGGTACGACAAAATGGGGGAGGTTTAACAGCAACACGTGCTAACTGGGTAGGGCCGGACGTGCCATCGCCGGTACTGGCATTTTCACAAGGCAGAGACATGTCAAAACAACACGAGGGGTATCAAATACAAGCAGCGCAATAAAAGAGAAAGAAAAATAAATAAATTGGAAACGACGCACCCAGGGTTGGCTATAACACCTTGGAGCGACGAAATGTTTATATCCAACTTGAGTTGCGCTGACACAGCCCACTACAAAACAACACGACTTGCGGGCAGGAAAAAACTCATGAACACAGCTTCACTTGCACACACTTACGCACGGTATCACTTGTGCTTGGATGGTATCACTTGGTATCACTTGGATACTGGAATGCACAACACTAATGCTGGATGTTACGAATTGATGATAAGAAATGTCTTGAGACTCCATAATTCTTGGATGAACTCGGATTGCAGGATTGCGCATACAAAATGTCCAGAAGTCACCAATGTGGAGGAGCGTGCTATCAGATCCTTACAATAGATAAAAATTGAGAATACGTCGAGTGTAACATCCGTTGAATACAAATACCATCTAGTAAAAACTTAACAACATTTTATTCATACTTTAAGTCGAGCATGCAAGCTCTGCACGATACGGTCAATTTACATCCATAGAGTTCTGGTAACAACAACAGCAACGCGATAATAATAATAATACTAGTACTGCGAACCATGGGCGGCATGCGTGAACCCACTTCCTTTTTATACTCCCGGACCGCAGATCAGCGTTGCCAGATTCCCTGGCTCTGCTATCGTGGGAGTAGCCGCTAGCGCTCCTCACAGGATGCGCAAAGAGATGCGCGGAAGCTTATTCGATGTGGTGGCCGCTGAAGGATCAGATTGGTGCTCGGGAACGCACCGATCGCAGGCGCGGCGGCCGCCACAAGACGTTCAACCCAAACACCAGTGTCCATCATGACCATTCACAGACGTTTGAGAGAGCGAAATCTACGCTCGCGCCGACCGTTACGCCACCTGCCACTCACGCCTGCACACTGCCGAGCCAGATTACAGTGGTGCAGGGCTCGATCAGGCTGGAATGATGCCGACTGGGGACGTATAGTCTTTAGCGACGAATCCCGCTTCCAACTGTGTCCTGACGATCTTCGAAGACGTGTTTGGAGTCGTACAAGACAGAGAGGGATCCTGCTTTCACTATTGCACACCACACCGGCCCTCAACAAGGCATTATGGTCTGGGGTGCCATTTCCTTTGACAGCCGGACCCCTTTGGTCGTCATTAGAGGTACACTTACTGCACAGCGGTACGTGGACGACATCCTAAGACCTGTTTTGCTATCGTGCCCATCGTATTTGCTTTGAGACGTTGGTTGATTGAGGCCCTTAGCCAGGGGAATGTCAATCTCAATTGTTCCGCAGTTTTTATTCATATTTTTTCGATGAAAAAATTTAAAAGCATTTTAAATTACAGAGAAGTTTTTAAATTTTTTTGTTGGAGGATTTTGAAAGTTAAAGTACTTTCTATGTATTATTGAACCTGTAGAAACACCATTCTGCAAAAAGAAACTCATTACCTTACACAAAAAAAGAAAATTCTCTAGCGATTCAACATTCAAGAAGGATTAGCTCCATATTTTTTAATAAGTTCCCATTCCGAAACTAAAAAATCTTCAGTTCAACCTTTTGGCGTTCTAGAGCAAGTCCCACTGTGTGCAGTGGTTAGCATAATGTTACGAAATTTCGGGCAGACCGCTGTTCTGGGGTTTAAAGTAGTTCAAAATTCGTATTCTACGCTTCAAATAGTTAAACTTTGCTTTTTGTTGCATCAAAATCGGTCAACTGGAACGCGAGATACGGAGTTTTGGGTTTCCGTATTGATTTCCATAGTAATTTCTGGAAATCTCTGGATAACCTCACTTTAGGGGACTTCTTTTTGGGGCCAAATTTGGAGATATTTCGCGAAAAGTCGCCAAGCTTGGCGATATTTCGGTCATTTGGCGTGATTTCCCTAATGGGGCTTGTGAAGTTAGTTTTTCTGCATTAACATGCACAATAGCCTAACATTTCTCTTCTCTTACGCAATCATAATCGAGTCTGTTCTAGTAAATTCCGCGGATGGATCTCTCTGGAACCTTCCACGGTGATCGTCGAAGATTATAAAAGCAGCGGGCTGCCCCAGTTTCAGTGAGTGTTCATTGAACTCTTGTCGAGTGAGGTTGCTGTGTTACGCTTTGCATTGACGCAATAGTAGCGGTATTTTCGCTTGCTTTTCCAAGCTGATTTTTAAGTGCTGTGTCTTAAGGGATTGTGCCCGATATCCCTTGAATATTTTCCTGAACTTTTTCTGTAGAAGTGTTTTATTTTGTGTGAGAATTACAGCATTTGTTAAAGATTCGGTACTGAGTGAACAGTTATAAACGAGGTACTAGCCATTAGTGCTGTGAATTTTATACAGCTGATTGCTCGGAGAAGTTCTAGAAGCAATAAAGTTTGTGTTCCATCCTGACAAGCGGACACTTTACTAGAACATTCTACACCTACTGGGCTTTAGAACGACGAACACAGGAAACAAACAGGTTCTGCAACAATATTTCCACGTCTATGATTAAAGGTTCGAATCTCAAGCTGGGCAAGTACACCCTCCAAAAAAGTATTCGAGCCAGAGAAAAATTTCCTACTTTGGTTTCGTATATTAAAAATTATTTATCATAGAATATGAATTAGGCTATGTATAAATATGAATTTCCATATTTCTGTCAGGCTGTGAGTTTTTCAAAAACTCAATTATTATTCGCAAATCTAAAATAGGAAATTTCTCTCTTCCTCGAATACTTTTTTGGAGGGTGTACGTCTATATAGACGTCTATAAGATATCAAATGAGTGTCATATAGTGACATAATGACATAAATTTGATCTGAATTGGTCAAATCCTAGTCCTTTATGGACATGCCAACTTGTCTATGTGACGTCGTCCAGGAGTCCATTAGGCCGCCCCACCATGGCTGAGTGGATAAGTCACTCAAAATTGTATACGCCTGAAGTGTGAACGTCTCGGGTTCGCGATCCATCGCGCGGCTGTCGATCTAACGGTCTTGAGTTTGGGTCGGTTTTCTCCAGATGTAACGTAAATACGCGTTAGAACACCTTTGAAATCCTCTGACCAAGGCAATCCCCGTTCTAGGCTGATCGTCCAAGCGTAGCGTTGCCCTAACAACACGACTAGAAGTGTTCTGGACAAGTTTGTGCTATCTAGGATCCGACGAGTCGGCCTGACTATTGTAAGGTTGCTATTGTTGTATCTAGAACATTCATTTTTGGACTTATTTGTTGATTTCCAGAAGCCACTTATAAATCCTATAGATTAAAGTGGACAAAATAATGGTCGCATTCGTAAACGCCAAACGACTTACACTCGTGCAACGAGTTTCCCGCTAAGGTGTTAGTAAAGGAAACGGAGTGCATTCAGTTTATAAACTGAAGCGTTCGTATGCAAAATTGAGTGCGGTTTGTTTCAAACTAAGTAAACTGAGCACGGGGCAAGTTCATCCAGTTGGAGAGAAGATACACTTACTGCACATTGTTTTTGTTTTCAAATGGCGTCCGTTGTTATGGAAAAGTATGTTGTTATGAAAAGTATTTTACGTTTGCTGAAGCTGCAAACACTATTTTTTCGTGGAGGAAATTCAAGCATACGTTGGAAACTGCAATGAAGGTACATAATTTTTCCAATGTAATCATTTTCTTGTATTTTTCATTTTAGTAATTTCAAAAATGCACATTTTTGTGTTGATATTAAAGTTGATTTAAACCGTTATTAGCGAAATTTGAATTTCTCTTGCTAAGTACTTTTGAAAAAGGGCAAGTTGAAATTTCTAAATTTTGATAAGTGCACTTCAATGATGGCCATTCTTTATTTTCAAATCCTGTTGATTTTAAATGGAGTATGTACTAAAAACTCCTCGAGAAAAATAACAACATACGCAAATTGTAAACAAACGCATCTCCTTGGCGACGAAACTGAATTGATGACACTGAACAAACGCGTTCCAGTTTTCTTAAAACTGGTGCAACGAGTTTGTCGTTTACGAATGCACCCATTGACAGTTTTTACTAGCACAGAGAAAGGAAATTTAAAAAATAAGGGGGCGAGTGAGAATCGAACCCACGACCGTAGGCTTAAGCGATTAGCGGAGAGGAGGACAGTTCTTAATCTCCTTGCCGGCGGCTCCCCATTGTATGTGTTCTAGAACTTCTAGATCCTTGCAAACCAGGAACGAAATCAAGGATTAGTCAGACAGAACGAGTCGTGTTTTCACGCAAAAGCTGGATTCATACTGGCCGTTCCAAGCCGGTAAGATGCCGCAATGACGTCACTCAGCGAAGCAAAGCGGCGATCGCAGAGGCTTTGCGGATATCTGTCAAGAACAGAAATTCGCCAGCAGCCGCGAAGCTATTGCGAATTAGACAGCGTTTTCAGAACTTTGTTTTAATGTCACGTTTCGATAGCATACGGCACGATTTCATTGGTGCATTTATTGTGGCTCCTCAAGCTCCCATGTAGACAACCAACGTTTCCAAACGGGATAGCACGGTGGCGTAGAGCGGAGTCTGAGCAGCACAGAACGGCCAGTGTGAATCTACCTTCAATCTCACAAGTCCAACCATTGAATGAGGGAGAAGAGGTTGGCTCCTCAAGAAACTTTATGAAACGACAGCATTTAACAGAGTTGAACTCATCGACACTGAACAACTGGATAAACTGCCCAAATGGTCCCAATGCTGAAAAAATGGAGCCGACCACCATGTTTTTGGTATTTAAAGAGCGCAATGGCAACGCCTGCACTTTTTCAGAGCTGGGCAATTTATCCAGTTGTTCTGTATCTACGGTTGAGATTTTCTTCTGTTATGGCCGCTGTTGGTCATGTGCATGGAGGTCTGAAGGCAGTGTCTATTTTTGCACGTGGCTCTCCTTCCCCCTTTCCTTTTTCATTTTAGTTGTACATCCTCCAAAAAAAGTATTCGAGCAAGAGAGAACTTTCCTACTTTGGTTTCGTATATTAAAAATTATTTATCATAGAATATTAATTAGGCTATGTATAAATATGAATTTTCATATTTCTGTCAGGCTGTGAGTTCTTCAAAAACTCAATTATTATTCGCAAA
Organism: Cheiracanthium punctorium; assembly: GCA_038373885.1. Lineage (NCBI taxonomy): Eukaryota > Metazoa > Arthropoda > Arachnida > Araneae > Cheiracanthiidae > Cheiracanthium > Cheiracanthium punctorium. The sequence goes on along the minus strand of JAWZYV010015626.1, from coordinate 863,785 downwards.
TCTAAAATAGGAAATTTCTCTCTTGCTCGAATACTTTTTTTGGAGGGTGTACTTTATTAGTTTTTTAAAGTTTTCTTTCTCTTCTTTTTCAATCTTTCTCTTCCTTCGTCTTTCTTTTTTTTCTTTTTCTATCTCATTATTTTGTACCATTAGGGTACTGGAACAACTGAGACAGCCACTTGTGGTAAAAGTCTCGATATTCGTGTCTTGTGTTTGTCCCATAAAGGATCATTAGACGTATATGCAGGCCTTGTTTGCCATAGCGAAAACCTCAAAAACATTAAAAAAAATCTACGGTTGAGGTTCAACGAAACGGTTAACTCAAACTGAGAAGCTTTAAATGATGGAGGCGCCGCTATTCGGCGTTTTTGAAGCTAACGACTACGCCTCCTCATTCTCCCCAAACTTCGATCTCTTCATTGAAATGTATGTAAATTTTCATTTACAAAAGCGCTTTACTGAAAGATTTTTTTGGGCATTTTTCCTGGTTGTACTTAAGTTTATTTAAAGCCAAACTTTTAGGCGTATTTTTTTTTTAGTTTGATGCACATAATTGTTTCCCCATATCTAAGTAAGAGAATGTTTAAAATTAAATTGCATTCGTACTTTTAATCTCTAGTATAACTGGAAACTATTCTAAATAAATGTAAGAATAACTATTAAGCCTGATGGGAAATAAAAATATAAATTATTTTAGTACACCCTCCAAAAAAAGTATTCGAGAAAGAGAGAAATTTCCTACTTTGGTTTCGTATATTAAAAATTATTTATCATAGAATATGAATTACGGTATGTATAAATATGAATTTCCATATTTCTGTCAGGTTGTGCGTTTTTCAAAAACTCAATTATTATTCGCGAATCTAAAATAGGAAATTTCTCTTGCTCGAATACTTTTTTTTGGAGGGTGTACATGTAACAACAAAAATCTCTTCATAGAAATATAAAAAGGGATTTTTTATTACAATAAAACTATTCGCGTTATAAAATATCAAACTATTTGGAATATAACCAGTTTCATAAAGCATAATCATAAATTTAACCGTTTTTTTTCTTACTTGATGTTTAAAATGCGTCTGGAAATATATTTTAAATTATACAACAAAAAACAAGTTAATACGTGTAAATCTTCCAAAAAGGCAAAATCAAGAAACAAATCCGATAGTAACTCTTAAATAGTTTTTATTCAAAATTTCCGGAACACGCATTTCAGTACATCGCTATGCGTTCTTCGATGTTTTGGGGACTGAGGGGGGTGTGGCTGGCTTCATTTTCCTAGCTCTGCCTAGCGGATCTTTGGCGCTTTCATTAGTTAAAATTCCTTGACTCAAGTCTCACGCTGGCGGAAAAAGTGTTTTGGTAAAAGGGTCGTAATCCGTCTGTCCGCTCAATGCATGGGTGTGAAAAAGGTGTTAATAGCTTGGTGCGATGCCCACTGCCCCCGTCTCCTTGGCCTAAAGAGAAAATCCCTCAGACTATCTAAGAACAGTTACTTGATGCCTCCAAACGATAGCCATTTGAATAGCATGTGCAGAATTGCAATTACTTAAAGCAGGTATGGACAACCTTTGAAAAGTTGCGTGCTAAACTTTAGGATGTGCGCGAAGTCACGGGCCATACTGCAGGATGTTAGCGAAGTCGCGGGCCATATAATTTGGCTCTATATGGTATTCCGAATGGTTTATATGGGTTGTATACGGGGTTTTGATATGTTCCGCCTCCGAGGTTGCTCATATGTGACTTAAATGGTAATGACAGTATTTCTACGCTACTTGATCGTTGTGCAGATAAAGGATTTCACGTACATACTGAACTTATTCAGCGGTCATTAAAATTAGCACCAATGACAGGGCTTTGAGATTTCTGGCTTATGAGACTTCAGTGGCGACCCGTGGTCAAAAATGTTAGTGCAGCCGGAAACATATGACCCCCCCCCCCCTTCCTCCGGACAGGAATGGAAAATCTTTGTTACTGAATTCGAAAGCTGGCGGATTAAGCCCTCACCCAGGATAGAAAAAAAAGAAATTACATAACAAAATGTAAGAGATCCTATTTTACATAAAATAGACATAAATTTCAACCAGCCGCTCCTATCCTCAAAATTGCATTAACCCGTGTCTGATTCAAAGTTTCCTGAGAATTTTCTTTTGTAATGATAACTTGAGAAGAAAAGAAAAAAAAACTTACTTATTTTTTATAAGTCAAATCAATCCTCCTTTCTTTTAAACTTGCGAATCAGTCAGTGATGTCCCCATAAAAAGGCGTTGTTTTACTTCAGATATCATTAATTTTAAAAGCTCTTTAAAATTTTCCATGTTTAAAGAATTTTCTCGCTCGCCATGTCCTCTTAATGCCAGTTCTTGCTTACTTAAAAACAATACTGCTTTGATGAGTAATTGCATGAAGCGTCTATTCAGGCTTACCTTCTTGATAAATTCAGCAAAATAAAGTCGAGAGTTTTCCTTTAATGCGTCAGCAATTTAGCTCCCACTTCTTATCAACTCCTTAAATTTTAAAGAATTTTTTAAATGCTCGATTGAGCCTTCATGTGTTTTACATGCACGTGCGATGGTGGTTAATCCATCCTATCCAGTACCATTCCAAACGCACTTTTTTATCTCAACGATTAAACACGGCCAACAAAACATTTTTTTTTGTAAATAAAAACTGCCCCATAGCCACGAGAATAGTGCATATCATGATGAAGGGAAGCTACGACCATGCTGAGACGAACCTGTCTTTTTCTTATGAATGGACAATTTTGGTGTCGGTCTATTTTCTTTTAGTGGTTGTCGTTTATCATCTTCTTTCCGTGTGTTAAACGGAGTTTCAAGCAAGACGCAAACTGTATAATAACGGGGCTCCATGTTTCAAAACGGTTAAATCATAGATTCCAATAACACATGGACACAGTAACAAATAAAGCTAAAAACTTTCAACCTTCCCAGACAAAAAAAAAAACAACAAAAAAAAAACCTATTGTTTCCGTTAGAATGGGCTAGAACAGCAGTTCTCAACCTTTTAACGCCGTGCCCCCCCCTCCCCCCCAACAAAGGCTAACTTACAGTGGCGCTTCCCCCTCACATTTTTCAGCATACCTTGAGTTTTTAATCTTTAATAATGAACATTTTAAGCGAAAATGGATATATTTTTGAGTAAAAATGAGAATAAATAAGATGATTTTTTAAAAACATGCATCACTACTTGCTCTATAGTTTTTCTCGCCCCCCCCTGCAAACGTTCTGCGGGGGGCGCGCCCCCTCAGGTTGAGAAACGCTGGGCTAGAACATATATTCTGTGTCTTTATTCTCTCCCACACTTCTCGTCCGAGCCAATGAGTTCGTCGAATTCACTAGTTCAGCAAAAGTCAGAAAACCTTTTTTCAGCTGAGTCTTAGCTAAAACACCCTATGCTATCCTAAGCCGGAGAAAGTGCTTACGTAGTCGTTACCATGGCAACGGTGCTGCCAATTCCTTAATCAACGCTGAGGGCTGTACCGACGATTTTCGAAGTTGAATTGCGGGAAGATTAAAGGTTTTTTTTTTTTTTTTTTTTTTTTTTTTTTTTTTTTTTTTTCTGAATGAGCGATCCCGCCTTTACTACAATACTTTTTTTTTGAGATTTTTTGTTAAAAATTTACCATAGGAATTCCATCATTCTAATCTGAATTTAAGAAAATTTATAGAATAAATTATTTTAAAGTATGTGCTGATAATTTGAAATGCAGCCCGGCAGTACTTGCTGTATCCCACGAGCCGCCACTGTGAGACTTTTAATACTTTATATCCTGAAAAGGATTGTCTCCGGCATAAGTCATATAACTATAAAGTAAAATGCTGCGTCACAAACTTTTAACCCGTTAAGGGTTTTTGTACGGGGATTAGTCCAACTCGCACCAGCCAGGGAGTGCGATGCAGCGAAAACGTAGATCTCAGGCGTGCGTTTCCACCCTCTTGCTGACAAAGAACGATAGCAATTTCGCTATTGCCGATTTCATTTTTGTAGAAGCCGCAAAGCAGATCCAAATTTCGTTTGTATTGCTTACCCGTTCTCCAGCCTCCCCCTCTTTTTTCCTGCATCCAAAATTTTTCTGCAGTAGAGATATTTGTTCTGCAACGCACGTTTCAACATGTTCTATTTAAGATTCGGTACCCATCCCCAGTATTGCACTCTAGCTTACAAAAAGTCAATTCTGCAGGTTGCCAGTTTTGGCGATAGCCAGACCGTTTTATAGTCGCCAAGAATAATTCCACAGTCGCCACTGGGAATCTGGCGAAAGCTAATCTGTAGCTTTACAAACATTACAGCATGAAAGCAAACATTACAAACATTACAGCGCCCCTCTCCCTGCTGTTTAATTGAATTAAAGGGTCACAAGAGACCTGTAGTTGCCAGGAGCAACATTCAAATAGTACAACTAAAAAAAAAAAAAGTGGATGTCATAAACTATATTAAGAGGGAAAAGTAAATGTCATCAATGTTATAATTTTCATTCGAGCATCACCATCCAAATAATCTGCGATGTTGCAATTAACGGGAGAATATAAATTGCATTTTGAGTATTTTGAAAATACCAGATAGATTGAAAATGCATTTTAAAATATATTTTCACCTAGCATCAGAGGTATCGTTTGAGTATGGAGGATATTGGAGCCGTGAACAGATTTTACGTGCACCAGCTCCCATTAGAGTACACGGTCCCCAGCAGTCCAGCCGAGAAAGGAGTTCACCCTTCCAAGCACTGGCCAAGTCAGGGATGCTTCACTTTCCGTGCTCTTACAGGAACAGAGATAGTGACTAGGCCAATGCGGGACACGCGAACTGGTAACACTGATCAGTCTCGAAAGTGACTGGCCAAAAACCGAGAATGTAAATCTTTAGTTTCAAAGCCTACTACTTACGTTTAAATTAAAAGCTCACACATGACTCTACAAAATTAAAAATTTAGTGTATAGATTTAGGCCGGCATTTGCTGTTTAAAACAGACTAAATACTCATAATCCCTGCGCCTCTCCTATGGGTGCCCGTTCAGGGGGACTCGAGTCCCCCTCCCCCCAACCTAGATTAAGGCTCAATGAACATTCTGTTTAGTTTTACTACTACCGTATTATTTTCACAAGAACCAGACATGACGTTTTTATGACAAACAGAACTTATTTTTAATTTTCAATCTTACATACTTATAAATAAATAAATAACGATATTCCAAATGGATGAAACTTCAAAAATTTAACATGAAGACGAACTCATGCATAAAAAATGGCAAGTACAGTAACATAGCAAACAAATGTAGGATTCATTTTCTGATTTTTCCTAATTATTTTCCTAAAAATTTTATAATGTTTGCTTCAACTACTTGGTCACATAAAACAAAAGTAATAATTTGAATAAAAATTGTTTACAGAAAGTTATAATGAAAAAACGGTACTTTTCCGTTATCACGAAGCCAGCCAAATTTGGCGATTTTTTCCCGTAGTAGAGGGCGATGCTTGGCGACAATATTTTCTGGTAACCCATCCTCGTTCGCGTGGCGATCTTCATTTTTTTGGTAACCCGGATTCTTCATGTGTACAAGCGCTACTGCTTCAAAATTAAAGCAAAATCTATTATGCGGTGCACTGATTGTACTAACCCGCGACTATGTTATGTATTCATACGCAAACGTGTAGTTCCTCCTGCGTAGTAGTGTGCGAGCCATTTCATTTTTTTTTTAATTTTTCGTCTGGTGTGACGGTCGTTCCTCCTTGGAATAAGAGCCGACTAATGACGTTTTTCTGGTTACTTCCCACACATCGGCACGCCAAGAGATCGCCAACAATTTCACCCCCTTTTCAAGAACGATCAGTGCGTGACCCTGCAGATCTAGACTCACGGAAAATATCATGAGGATGGCCCCCGTTCTAAAGTGGGGATGGCAAAAGCGGGAAGATAGCAACCCATAAATTACTCCAGCCAGTGTCATTCGGAGATGTCTAGCAAGGGTATAATAAGAGTTCCTTTATCAGCAGCAATAATTAAAATTTGTCTTTAGAAAAATATTTTAAAACGCTAGAAGCATCGCACTTTCTATCGCTTATTTTGAAAAAAAAAATTAATATTTTATTCTTTTTTTTTCACGATTTTAAAATACGCTAATTTTAATTTAAAATGCGTGCGCTCACTGTCTCAGGAAGGAAGGAAAAAAAGAAAAGAAGGGAAATTTGAAGGAAGAAAATTGCGTTAACTATTTACATATATTTACCTCAAAATTTACTTATTCGTTTTAGTTGTGGACGCAGGATCTTATTTTAGGCTGGGTATTCGGAGCACGTGACATGGCGCTTCCATTTTATAGTTGTCCTAGAAACTGCACAGATAGTATCAAAACACGTACTAAAATAATCTTTCACACATTATGAAGGTTTAATTTCTACCTGAAAATCAAAGTAAATTATCTGAATATTTTAATTGAATCCAACAAATTATTCGAAGAGTTTAGTTTCATAAATTGACATTTATTTTCCTATTTTATAAAGATAGTTGCAAGTTATGCATAAATGTATAAATTTAATAATATCTGATGCTAATAACTAATAAGTAGTTCGACAAAATCCTCTAAAGTTTTAGACATTCTAAAATTTAAACTTTTGGTCCGAGAAAAGAGAAAATTAGATTTTTTTTTTTCGGAAACATATATCGTAATTTAATGTGTTCTCTTGAGTATTTGTAGAGCCTGAAATATTTGACCCATTAACCGTATATAGAACATTGTAAAAGTGTAAAAAAAAAAAAAAAAAAAAAAAAAAAAAACCTGTTAAATTCTTTTTAAAAGCATTTTCTTAAATTCATGTTAAATATTTTTTGCAATTCCTCTAAAGAACTCTTGAGCAATGTGACAGAGGCGTTTAAAAGTTTAATGTTAAGAAAATCGTCATGCACGGGTGATTTGTGAAACGTAAATTAATTTCATTTAAGTAATATTCCACAACAATTTTTTTTTTCGGGTTTTCCCGCAAGTACCCTACAGAGGGTGTTCACACATTTTTGTAACGATTTTGCAAAGATATATATAGAAATAAATATAAGAATTTTATTTTCTAATGTGTTCAGTCTGATAGCCCTTTCTTTGAACCATCATATTGCATCTTGATTTCAAAGATGAAAGTCCTTTTCTTAAAACATCAAGGCTGATATTGTTCCACTCCTCCATCACAATCTTGTAGTAATATAATCTTTTGTAGTAATATATGAATGTATCTTGTGTTTGCGTGATTATGGCAACGCTATACTAGGGCAATCTGCCAAGGATGGGAAGGTGCCTAGGTAGGAGAACTTTCTAAGGGGTTCTAAAGCGTATTCACGTTACATCTGGAAAAAACCTACCAAAAAACCAGACTGTTAGATCGACAGCTGCTCGATGGGACCCGATCCCGGGACCTTCACTCTTCGGCAGTCTACCATTTTCAGTGACATAACTACTGTGCGATGGTAAGGCTATAAATATATCTTAAAGTAGAAATAAAATTCAACTCATCTTCGTTTAGAAATATATTTAATTTTATATTTCAATTCCATTCATTATCACTGAAAAATAACGTTCAATAAATACTTGTCACACATTTTTGCTTTCATGCCTTTTAAGATGCAATTTATTCCAGGAAAAACTCATGTATATGTAAAAAAAAAAAAAAGTTACTATTACATTTGTTTGTTCATCTTAAAATACACTGGAATAAAATAAACTAGAAGTTTCTGTAGAAAATTTTACTTAATTGAAGTTTTAGACGTATTTCGTATTTTGTATGTATTAAGAAGATAAATGTATTTTGTATTTTTTCAATTTAGAAAGCATTTTGTATTTTGTAATTTTTTGTGTTTGAATAAATGTAATTTGTATTTTGCATCGAAAATACATTTTTTTATGTATTTTGCCCAACTCTGCTTCTGTAGCTGCTTTCAAAGACCATTGATTTTTATTTCCAACGGAGGGGAGAGTATGAGGGAGCGTCCTCTAAGTGAAACTGTACTCCCCCTCTCTAAACAACGGGGGATGAGGGGGAGAAAAGCAATAAACTTTAGGTTTACCATTGCCGATCTCTGGGAAGACAGGCGTTTTTCTAGAAGTTTCTTTTGTAGCTGTACTGTTGGATATTTTTTTTTTTTTGATAAGTATTTTAATTAAAGTTTAATATTTTATGGTAAAGGAATTGAGTTTGCAGTAGTTGAATGTTTTGTTAGTGCATTGGAATTGTCTTTTGTTTGGATTGTATTGAAATATGAATATCTGGGATTTGCCTACGTCCGATGAAGACGCTGTTAAATATTTCCAAAAGTTTCAAGTTTTACCGTCTTTTATGCATTGCGGTTTGCAGCATGAAATGAAATTATACAGTAATAATGGACGTTTTTATTGGAAATATAATCTCAGGTCTTGCAGAAGCAGTGTTAGTATTCGGACAGGCATCTGGTTCGAAACTTCTCGCTTAAGTTTGAAAGTAGTTTTACGCTTTATTTACTGTTGGTGCGAAAATTTAACATCCGTAAAGTTTTGCGAAAGGAACCACAACATGAACCACAACACAGTTGTAGACTGGAATAATTACATGCGAAAAGTTTGTGTTTTGGATTTGTGCAGCATTAAAAAAAAAAAAAAAAAAAAAAAAAAAAGGAGGTCCTAATGTAATTGTAGAAATAGATGACAGTTTATTTACACGCCGAAAAAATAACGCAGGCAGGGTATTTCCTCCTCAGTGGATTTTCGGAGGTTTATGTAAAGAAACAAAAGAGTTTTTTTTTAGTTTTAACTCCAGACCGTACAGCCCAAAGTTTGATGACTGAAATCCGTTATTGCATTAAAGAAGGTACAATTATTTATTTTGACTGTTAGAAAGGTTACAATTCAGAAGAATTAGAAAAATCTAGTTTTACGCATAGTCAAGTAAATCGTACCTATAATTTTGTAGATCCAACAACAGGTACGCATACTCAAAACATAGAAAGGCTTTGGGGGAGTGCTAAATGGCAAAATAAAAAACATCGAGGTACAGCTAGACAGCATTTGGAATTGTACATAGCAGAATTTATTTGGGAAAAAGCAAAAAAAACCCCAGGAAAATGACAATTAGTCCGGTCAATTTAGACATCCGAGGGTACAAAAATTCACACCCAGCTCAAAGTTGGTAGGATTGCTCATAACACCATCATAAATGAAATCTGAAAAGTCCTCATCGATCCGATACCTGGAAAAAATTTACTCGGGGTCAAAGGTCACAAAAACGGGGTTTTCGCGATTTTCAACAAAACGGTAAGTTTTGTCATAAAATTAGTTCAGACAAAAATTGTAGATCAGATAATTATCTATAGATAATTTCTAAGTATCTTTTTTCCTAAGTGCCGCCGTTTTTGAGATATAACAATTCAAAAAGTTGGAAGAGTTGTAATCGTCATAATATGCACACGTTTCCACGTCATTTTTGAGGTACTGTACTTAGCGCGTTTCTTTTAATGTGGTTTCCCCGGTAGGCCTATTCCACGGATTTGTTATGATTATGTTTAATTTGATACTATTGAATAATAAAAGATAGATCTTGTAAATAAATTACCCAGTCCACTGCAATCAAAAAAGAGATGCACAGTTAGACGTTACAATAGTTCTAAATACAAACGTTCAACATTCTATAATTAAAAGTCGATGACAAATGACGAAAATTTGGGCATGGACCAATAGTAACTGACTACAGATGTAATATATTGAAGATGTCCGTAGACATTTTTTTTTTTTTTTCGAATGGCAGGCCTCTGCTTTGGAAGCAGTGGCCGCTACTAAGGCTGGAGTTGTTGGTCACTTTATTATGGGGGGACTTAGTAGGTGGAACAACGTTGCCCCCTATGAAGGGACGGACACAATGACAGCCACGCCCAGTCGGGGGAGGATTGAAACCCGCCCGCCGGGAGTTGAACCCGAAACCGTAGTACGGTGCTTTATTCACTATACAATCTGGTCGGCATGTCCGTAGACATTAATGTATTGAAATTCTTTTGAGTGGTCCAGTAAATAAACTCTCCGGCAGATTAGAACCAAAAATCGATATGCAGAACTAGATATCACAACAATCTTATATATGAAATTTCAACATTTTATTTACTAATAGTTTTTGAGATATGAGAGTTAAATACATACACACGTACACCAAATCGATATAATTTTTGAGAGAGGCACGTGACCGTGGTTGGATGATTACCTAACTTGGTAGGACGGTATTGTGCTTGAAACAGATGAATGTACCTAAAACTGTCCTTGACCGTAATGCGTTGGAAATCTTTTGAGTGTTCCTGTAGCAGAACTGTAAATGATAAAGGCACTATTTTCGATGGAGAAATTCATTTTGTAACTCTTAACAACATATATCACTTCTGAGTCGTTTGAAATAGCCTAATACCTCTAAAATACGCTGTAATGTATTTCTGCCCATAGAGCGTAATGTATTTAGAATCTTTTGGGCGGTTCTGCAGTTAAACTATCCGGTCTATCGGGACCAAAAGGAAAGGTGTGCAACTAGATTTTACAGCAATCCTAAATATAAAGTTTCAAGATTCTACGACCAGTAGTTTTTGAGATATGCGAGTTACATACATATGTACATACGTGCGTACAGACGGCATGGAAAAACTGGTCAAAATAGACTCGCGGTCGGTCAAAATGAGTTGTATATGCATTTATATGAACATGTATGTTTTAAACGTTTATGGCGATGTTTTTAGTGGTAAGTCTTATGTTTAATTTTGTTTATTTTTTAGATGTGCTAATGTTGTGTTTTTCAGGCATTGCATGGCGAAAAAAAAAGCCACAAAAAATTACGCTTCTAGTTACTTGGAGTAAAAAAATTGACAAAAAAACATCGTCGATACTTGGCAACAAAAAAAATCGCCAAATTTGGCTGGCGTCGAGATAACGGAAAAGTACCGAAAAAAATTGAAGAAAAATTTTGTCCCATTCAATCGCACCCGTGGGATTGAATGAGCCATTACAGGTAATAAATGGACCATTAAATGAAATTTGAGAAAAAAATAAAAATTAATCTTTTTATTATTAATAGTAGAAGGCGTAATAGTAATTGTCGTATATATACACATAATCTAATTGCAAAATATATATATACATAATATATGTTGTATGGCTGCGGAAAAAAACCGCCCATTTGTACTTTATACGGCCGTCGTTTGCCGTACAGCAAAGTTACATATACCATTCGTTTGCGATTGAATTACACTTTAATTTGCTATACATAAAAATTGCATAAGGGGCCATCTACATATTAAAATCCGCACCAACTTCTCCCCGTCCCTCCCAATAGCAACGCCTAGATTTCACTTCATATTTCAAAAATTTAACTCATTTTAACCCCGGATACCAATTTTAAATAAATTTGAACTGAAAATGAGTGAGTTATGATCTTCTAAAATCCCCCTCCCAATGTTAAAATTTTTTTTCATACTTTAATTCATATCTCATATAATATTGATAATAAGAAGCTGATTTTCATTCACACTATTAGAACTAAACGACCCCAAACATAATTTACTATTATTATAATTTTAATAGAATATGAATTATGGATTATTAAATTAATATTAAAAATTATGAATAGCGACCTAGCCAAATTTCAATGGAAAGAGAAGCAGAAAGTAATATTATATGGCTGTGCAAAATGTCAGTTTTTTACGTCAGTGGTTTAATTTATATTAAATAAAGTGTGCTTTTTCGTGAGTTAAGGGACTATATATAAATTTATGAAATGGGAATTTAAAAAAAAAATCCTAAAATAAACGTAAATTAGATTTTTTTTTGCGCAAAAATAGTAAAAGTTAGCGGTATTTAAAAATAGCAAATTTTGAAGCAAATAAATTGGAGATTTGTACAGTTCGATGGCGATTCTATAAAGCGTCTGTTGCGTCCGCTACTATTACGCCCCATATAAACTATTTTACAAAAGTCAAATATGCAATTAAAAAAATCACCATTTTCACCCGATAGATGGCGCTATATCGTATTTCAATGCTTATGGACGTCATATATGCAAATTTTAAGCCCATCGAACAGTGTAAAAACAAGACCACATTGTGTAATGGTCAATCCCTGACAGCACACTTGCCCAATTTATGTCCATATCTGGATAAACTTGTCCAAAACATGTCTATGTCTATGATAAGATATCTCCTGGACATCATTTTAGCGACAACTTTGGGAAAGTCCATAATATGTCTAGAATAAGACATGATTGGGGCATGTAACACCCCAATTAAGTCTTATTACGACAAAACAGGGCCGTAACCAGAGGGGGGGCTACGGGGGCTGAGCCCTACCTAGCCGGCTTTCAGCACCCCCTAAGATTTACAAAAATTTTTGTAAATTTACAGATAAATACGAAATTCTGGAAACGACTGATTTTTAACAATCGCTAAATTTTACATCATAAAAAATGGCCATTGTTTTGAGAGAATTTCTCATCACAATGGCCAGATTTCTATACATACGGTTAATTATTTTGCTGTTCTTGGCTGCATGTAGTATCGGTTTTCGGATTTTTCCGAGTACACGAAACTGCCGGTTTCCTTTTAAGTTCCTTACAATTATATTTAAAATGAAAAATAAATGCACTTTTCAGTAAATTTTTATTCCAAAGTTTAATTGTTAACATTTTTTATTTTACAGAGTTTATTATTATTATTGGATAGCATTAAATGGATTGCAAAAGGCACAATTAACTAGTAACTACGTCTTGTGAATTATTGTTGTACAAAAAATTACTCTAACCGATATCCAATACTGCATTCGCTCAAAATATCATTTGAATATTTTTAATGGAATATCAATGAAAAAATTATTAACATAATGAATGTTAAATATTTTAAAAACACGGTGTTTTTTGAAGCAAATACTCTAGAAGAAAAATGTGCAAATTGAAAACACCCCCCCCCCTTCCGCCTACTAATACTTACATTTGTTCCGCCCCCCAAACTAGATTCAAAGCCCTACCTAACATTTCATCCAGGTTACGGCCCTGCGACAAAAACGGGAAAATCCATATTATGTCTGTTATATGACATGAATTGGACATCTAAACACCCCAATCATGTCTATTTTATGACATAAATGGGAAAATCTATCGGCGACAAACTCTGATTGGCTCAATTTGTTTGATCATGCGCAGTAACATTTTTGTATGCACGTTGTTTTTAATAATCTGTGGTGGTTGTGGTAGATAGTACCCATATATTTGAAGTTTCCTTGTCAGCTAATTATAACATTTTTATGCGCACTTCTTGCATATTGCTTGCCTATATCACTGTTCTTTACAATACGGGGTAATGTACAACTTTTTGACTTAATGTGTATTTTAATAAAAAAATTAAGTCGACTCGTCAGGAATGGCGAAATGTTGAATAAGAAGTTAATGATGAATTATTCCTTATTGAAGCTGAATGTAATGTGAATGATATTGAATCAAAGCCTATTAATGCGCACGTTTATAATTATTTTCATAATGAATTTGAAAATAGGATCGATGAAAATATTTTTGAAGATTCAAATATGTGTGATCCTACAAGCAGTTCTTGTAATAGCTTCATTTCAGAAATTACTGATGAAACAGATACTACTATTCCTTTATGGTAGTAACTTATCCATAGCATAAAAATAAACTGTGGATATGAGATAAATATCCACAGAATGTCTTTTTATGGACAAATTATAGATGTCCATAACATGTCCATATGGATGTCCATAACATGCCCATATAGATAAGTTTTGGATGTCCATAACATGTCCATATGGATGTCTATATTTTGTCCAGAGGATATCATCATGGACGCCGTATTGTGCCATATGGACAAGTTTGGGGGGTATTATGGACAAGATATAGACAAATTATTCAGCTACTCTGAAAGAATACCGGCGTATTAAACGATTAAGAAGAGGTCCAATGAGTGTCAATAAGAATAAATAATGATTTAATTGTTTTCCAAAGCGTCTTTATGAATTGTTTAATTTGTGATCTTAATTAACGTTAATTTTTGATTACATATTACTGTAAAAATTTAATTACTGAAGCGAATTGTATGGAATATTGATAAACAATAAATGATGTTTTATATTGTTTATATGCCTCTTAGAATGTCACTATGCTCTGTCTATCGGTTTTGGAAGTTGTATATGCCACCGGTGAGCTTTGAAATACGGTATAGCGCCATCTATCGGGTGAAATGACGATTTTTTTTTTTGCATATTTGACTTGCGCATGTTCTGAAACGTGTAGATACCAAATTTCACTGGAATGTTCTCTGTAGTTTTCTCTCCAGCACCCCTTGAACACTTGCAGTTTAATTATGACCACCCTGTATTTCTGAAAACTAACATCCTCAACATTTCAGGAATGAATTTAACCTTTTTTAATATCTGAAGCATCAGGTCTTTGGATTTCCCCATACGTTATCAAACATTCAATAAACATTCAAAATAACATTTGTTTTGGTCTAAATTTTCATCTATGACTATAAATTAAAATACCGGAAAAGTATTTTAAAAATATTGCACACCGCAGATGATAATATTAAATGAAAAAAGTGAAATAACAAACACGGTGATAATATTGGGTCGGCAAAAAAGTAATTGCGTTTTTTACATGAAATTCAAACAAATAAATTTTCACTCATGAAACCATTCTTCATCTTCGACCGTAGCTGAGTAACATTGATGGTTGTAGTCATAGTCCTGGACGTAACACCAGTTCTGTGGGAAAGTTTGAGTATGGAGAATTTTTTTTCTGAAAATTTTAATAGGTGCCTTAGAAAGCATTTTCGGCTTGGATGGACATTTGCTACCTGGTACATTTTCTGGCTTTGACATCATCAAAGATGGCGGCCGCTCGATCACAAAATTGCTCATATCTAAGTAAATACTTGACCGATTAGCATAAAAATTGAATCAATATGCTGTATTTACTATTTGTAAGATGAAAATAGCAACGGTTTTTAATTGTTGTTATAAATTAATAAACAACCACTTAATTTGTTATACTATTTTCGATTACAATATGGATGCATTATACAGTGAATATAAAAATGATTATAAGGAAACTACAAAAGGATTCCTACGTTCTGAATCTAACGCCTTACTACCACACTTACAGAAAGTGCAACAGGTTACTTCATTTGTACCTACAAATCCAAGGGGATTTGGAACATTTTAAGCAAGTACATGCCGCAATAAAATCAGTTGGATATTTCTTCAATTTCTTTTCTGGCACATAATCAACTTCTATTACTGCAAAACCAAATTCACATGGATCTAAGCTAACAACCTCATCATCAATAAAGTGTTGCTGAAGGTACACCCTCCAAAAAAAGTATTCGAGCAAGCGAGAAATTTCCTATTTTAGATTTGCGAAAAATAATTGAGTTTTTTAAAAACGCACAACTTGATAGAAATATGGAAAGTCATATTTATACATAGCCTAATTCATATTCTGTGATAAATAATTTTTAATATACAAAACCATCGTAAGAAATTTCTCTCTTGCTCGAATACTTTTTTTGGAGGGTGTATGTGTAAAAATATGACCTCAAAAAATGTCCCTTAGCACTCCTGCTTGTAGGTGGCAAATCTTCAATGTCTATATTCTTTGCATGACAATACAGCCACAATCGAAGTTCATCTAAAGATTTGCAAGATGACCCTTTTCGTAATAACTGCACTAAATATTCTTCTGCATGTTTAAGATATTGTTTTATGTCGTCCCAGCCAGATGATACGCCAAAATGTTCTATAACCGCCATAGACGTACAATGAATAGTTGCTATTTTTTTGTCTCAAACTTACTTGTGTAACCTGATTCTGATAGTGCATGGATGGCGGGAAGCAAAGAGCATAAGTTGTGGCCCATTTTTTGGTGAATATCATGAACAAGTAAACAGTCGCGTAGAAGCACCAACTCCTGTCCGCACCCAAAGTTCCTGAACACCGAGTCGATTAACAGTTTACAAGTGAAATAAAGCTAACACTACTATATCAGTGTCAACAATAACGAGAACAATTTTAGTAAATTCACTCAGGGATGCATGTTTTAAATGAATCCGAATTTTGATGTCTGCTTCTTCTACTGATAAATGATTTAATTCTGGGTGATTTACTTGCCTTCCATTTTGCATAGATGTACATTTTAATGATACTACGTCTTCATCACCATAAAAGGCACTAAATGTATAGTTGGTACCAGATGATCTTTGAATTGAAGAAAATATTACTGTCTTTGCAATGAACACTTGTAAGATCAGTTTGTTTTTTGATGATCCCCAGAAACTGCTGAGTTGGACAGGCAATGGAACACCACCAGAGATGTGGGTGATATCTATTACAGTTCTGCTACCTTGTATCTGCATTCTCTGAGGCTTTTCCGGTGATAATGTGTGATAACTGTCAAAAACATAATCGATTCTTCCACAGTTCTTTGTGACGCCCCCAATGTATGATGAAAATGCAGAAACTACTCCACCAAAGGTTTTCTTTTCATTTTTCATAACTTTTCGTACGGAATTCATGACATCCACTAGAAAACAACTCTTCTCATCAGACATGAACCAGTTTTCGTCGCTTGTGTTGCCATTAGATATTTCTAATTCTTTTAACAATACCCTTTTCTGTGGCTTTTCCACTAATCTCTGTTCATCAAATAATGAGCAGTTTTCAGATAGATCGTACGGAACAAGCTCTTGCATATCATATGCACGAGCTTGAGCTATTTGTTTCATGTGGTGAGATAAACTGTTGACGCTCTTCTTGATAGTTTTTCCTTTAACGCAGGCACTTGGAATTTTATTGCTATGAAATGCTGGTAACATGATTTTGTGGATGGTACCTGAGATCCTCATTGTTTTGTTTTCAAATCGTGTTTTGCGCAGTGTAGAATGTAAATCATCGCCGACCTTAAACACATTTAATATCTTTTTCTTTGCATCTTGTGAAACCAGTGCTTCTGTTAGCAGATTGTGTAATGGATTAGGAAGTATAGCAAACTGGTTACCTTTTTGTAAAATATATTTAAACATTGAGGTTACCTTTTCATCTAAACTCTGGGTTTGCTTCTTAGAAAACTTATGGTGGATGTCCAAACTGTCGACAATAGAATTGGAGCCTGTTATTTAAAGAAATAGATTTGATATCGTCAGACGCTCATGATGTGTTATCTTCCATTCTGCTACGAACTGCTTTTGCTAAGTATGCCCTACGATAACAGATGAGCTTTTTTGGG
The DNA here is from genome assembly GCA_038373885.1 of Cheiracanthium punctorium. Taxonomy (NCBI): domain Eukaryota; kingdom Metazoa; phylum Arthropoda; class Arachnida; order Araneae; family Cheiracanthiidae; genus Cheiracanthium; species Cheiracanthium punctorium. Next base: position 846,500 of record JAWZYV010015626.1, on the reverse strand, counting down.
ATCTATTAAAGGTTTGTTCTAATGCCATGTCCGCTGCAACAACTGAAAATTTATGTTCATACCGTTTCACAACATGCTTTCCCTTCATGAACATTTCATGCGCCTCCGGCGCTGTCTTGGGTAGTCTTATCATGTCTTCCAAATATGAAGAAGCCCATCGTTGATAGTTTACACAGTTAAACACAGAAAATACTGGTAGAAGTTTCTGTACTGTGTCTAGATGCAATTCCCAGAGACCTTGTCAATCGGAACGAATCAAATATTTTTGAAGCTGGAGCAATTTGAAGAAATTATCCCAGTACAAAAACTGTTCTGATGTTTGCTGTCCTTGTTCAACTAATTTCAAAAAGTCTGAGAAGAGTTTCTCCACGTTGACATCTACATCTATATAGATTGTTTTCCCCATGCCATCCAGCAAGAAATATTCTGCTGGACATGAAGTAATTTTTCAAAATTAGATTCGTAAGACTCAGTGGAATGTTCTTCCAAAAAAGACTTCACTTGCAATCTAAAGATCATTTCTCCTTGTATAAACATTCCTTTGACTCCTCACATAGTTTTTACCATGTAAAACAGAGTCTACCACATTTACTCCAAACACTGAACATTCAATAAGAACATTAGATATTCCACTTCTACGAAGATATTTATACAATTAACCACAATTTTAGCCACGTGGAATGCCCCAAAATCAACACAATATTTGTAAATTTATTTGGATTGCTTAGCTGGATTTCGCGTGCAATAGCGTATACACTTTCATCACAGGTAACTGGTAAGTACTGTTGGTTTAACTGTTCAAGGACCCTATCGAAATTTAATAAAACTGTGTAAACAGTCGCATGCTGTTTTACTGGGTTCGCAATTATAGGCAAAAATCGAACTTGTTTTTGCGGTAAATCTTCTTTTCAAGAAAGTGCTTGGAAAGCACTCCACGATGGTAGAAGCTGTTCAAGGTTTTCTTTTGGAGTGGAAAGGTCTTAATCAATAATAACACAAGAACTGTGTGAAATAGGTTGTGCAATTCTTAATAACGGCCATAACATGTCTAAATTTTCGTATTGCATTCTCTTATCCTTATCCATTGTAAATAAATTTGAGTTAACTTCGTAATCGCTTGGGAGATTAGTACGTTTTGCAGGTTCGTAATACGATTGTAACTTTTGGCATGGAAGAAGTTCTTGAATTGGTTTCAAACCTCGTGTGATACCAGTCTTCTATAAACATGGTTTAAATGGTATACAGTGGCGGCTCGTGGGATACAGCAAGTACAGCCGGGCTGCACTTGAAATTATCAGCACATACTTTAAAATAATTTATTCTACTAATTTTCCTAAATTCAGATTAGAATTGTGGAATTCCTACGGTAAATTAAAAAAAATCTCCGAAAAAAACCAAACAAAAAAAAAGTATTGTGGCCGGATCGCTCATTCAGAAAAAAAGCACTTTAATCTTCCCGCAATTCAATTGGGAAAATCTTTGGTTCAGCCCAGAGCGCTGAAAAGAAAATTGGCAGCACCGCTGCCATGACAACGACTACGTAAGCAGCCTCTCCGGCATAGGGAGTTTGCAGCTGATACAGCCGAAGTAAGATTTTTTAACGGCGGCTGAACTTGAGAACTCGACTGAGAAGTGAGGGAGGGGATAAGGCGAATATATGTTTGGAAAACTCTCCACTTTATATTGCTGAATTTTTCAAGAAGGTAAGCCTGAATAGACGCTTATGAATGGACAATTACCCATCAAAGCAGTATTGTTTTTAAGTAAGCAAGAACTGGTATTTAGAGGACATGGCGAGCGAAAAAATTCTTTAAACATAGGAAATTTTAAAGAGCTTTTAAAATTATTGATATCTGAATTAAAACAACGTCTTTTTATGGGGACATCACTGACCGATTCGCTTGTTTAAAAGAAAGGAGGATTGATTTGACTTATAAAAAATAAGTAAGTTTTCTTTTTTTTTCTTTTCTTCTCAAGTTATCTTTACAAAAGAAAATTCTAAGGAAACTTCGAATCAGACACGGATTAATGCAATTTTGAGGATAAGAGCGGCTGGTTGAAATTTATGTCCATTTTATGGAAGTAAAATAGGATCTCTTACATTTTTTATGTAATTTCTTTTTCTTTCTTTTTTTTTCCCCCTCGGTGAGGGCTTAATCAGCCAGCTTTCTAATTCAATAACAAAAATAACCAATCCTGTCCGGAGGAAAGGGGGGGGGCTCATATGCTTCCGGCTGCACTAACAGTTTTGACCACGGGACGCCACTGATGGTATATCCAGCGGTTTGTCATGACAAAGTACACACACAGTGTCATGAGAACCTCCTGTACCAGATAAGGTACATTCCTCATGATCAAAATTATCGAAGGCGCCAATTGTGTATGAATCAATCTCTAAAGGACTGATAATTGGTACTTCATTAGGAGATTGCTTAACCCATTTGTGCCTGGATATTTTTGCGACTTTCTTCGATTTTTACTGATAACTGAAATAATAGAAAAAATTCTGATGTCAACTTCTTGAACAAGGGATGATTTCTTTTAAAATCATTATGCATAAAAATCGAAATATCAACATCCTACTTGGTCATGTTAAAATATTTTCTAGAGTTGAGGCTCAATACTCCTGAATAAAGGCTAGGAAAAATAAATAACGTTTTCGACTAATAGCGAAAAAGCCGTCCCAAAAAAGGGACACTAGGCATAAATGGGTTAAGCATATTGTGCAAGATTATGATGGTGAAGAATCACTTCATTGTAGCTCACACTTACACCTAGATGATTTAAGCTTGTTATCAATGTTTTGCTTTTACACGTCTCATGTATTGCTTCCCCCAGCATCATATGCACACCCTCCAAAAAAAGTATTCGAGCAAGAGAGAAATTTCCTATTTTTGGTTTGCGAATAATAATTGAGTTTTTGAAAAACGCACAATTTGATAGAAATATGGAAAATCATATTTATACATAGCCTAATTCATATTCTATGCAAAATAATTTTTAATATGCGAAACCAAGGTAGGAAATTTCTCTCTTGCTCGAATACTTTTTTGGAGGGTGTAACCGGTGATTTAAAATACACGGGTATTTATTTTCAAGGGTATATACCCAAAATGGGTATTTACCTGGGTTTTTATTTTTGAATTAACACTATTGTTTAAAAAAAGCTTGTATTGGTGGGTAAGGATATTCCCACACACACACATATATATTAAGTATAAAGTAAAAAGAAAAAAAAAAAGAAAAAAAAGAAAGAAAAACGAAAAACTTAGGAACCCTTTACAACTTTTTAATTTCATAAAACTTCAAAAAATATAATTATGAAAATAAGCTATATGATCATGTTGAATAAAATACTTGATTAAATATAGATAACTGTTGGACTATAAATATAACTGTTGGAATAAAATTGTAAATAGGAATAATAACAAGGAGCAGTGTATTTGACAATTTAAAAAAAAGGAGAGAAATTCAACTATACTAAATATATAAAGACAGTAAAATCTGAATTACGAATCTGAATCTCAGGAGACCGAAAATCAAATTTCTAATACTGAAAAATTCGTTAAACCGAAATTTTATTATAAAAAAATTGCCATTAATGATTTTTTTAAATAGAAATATTTTGTTCATCAATCTGAAATACTCACAAAAGTTTAAATTTACCGTAAAAAAATATTTTTAAACCTATTACTTATAACTACTAGTTTTGTAACTATTTGCTTGTAATTTTTAATTTAGTGATCATTAAATGAATCATAAGATGCATATAATCCCCCTCTGCCCTTCAATAACAAACCATAATAAACTATCACAGTTTAAAAAATAATAAACATAAAATAAGCTCTGGGATATAATAGTAAACTTAAAATAAGCTATGAGGTATATTAATCAATGTAACACATTAAAAATATTGCCAAAGCTGCCACTTGCACAAAACAATTTAAGGACTACCATAAAACATCCTTCATTATTAGTGATCCTTCATAAGTTAGTGAAAAAAATGTGGTATGACTGATAAAGTAGTTTATGCCAAATAATCAAACGCTTAAGTATAATAAAACAACATACAAAAATACTCATAATGAAGTCAAATTAAAATTAAAAACTTTGTATTAAAAAAAAGGAACAATAATAGAAATCTAATTGGTATTAATCATAAATGTTGTTAAGAACAGTTATTCCATTCTAAGTTGAAAATACCCAGTTTTTGGGTATTTACCCAGGCCTTAGGTAAATACCCAAAAAATATTTACCCACCCCACATCACTGTATGTAACAGCATTTTCTTCGCTCCACGATATATGTTGTAGTACGTTATTTGTAATAACGCTTGTACCTTAAGATACCACTTCTACGAATGCATCCTTTTTTCCAATTCTTCACCCTCTTCTCTTTCAATGATATCAGCTTCCTTAATGGAATTTGGATCTACATAAAATAACGCAGTGAAAAAAAAATCATGAAAACATCTGGTATTTTACTCTTAGTCCAAGAGTAAAATACCAAAAATACAGACAAATCAGTTTATACGAGTAGTAAACTTAGCCACCCGAACGACATTCGAACAAAACTGTGAACTGGTTAATGCTTGAAAATTACACACCGTCTATAGTGCACATTATTACATACCTTATTTAATAAAGTAAGGGTAAATTAATATTAAAAAGTGCAATTTCATTCAAATCGGACAAGTATTAACTTAGATGTGAGCAGTTCTGAGATGACGTCATCATTGATGGCGTCATAGCCGAAAAATGTACCAGGTGGCGGATGTCCACATAAGCCCAAAATGCTTACTAAGACACCTATTAAACATTTCAGAAAAAAAAAATCTCCATATTCAAACTTTCCCACAGAACTGTAGTCAGGTCTTGGACTATCAGAAGATCAGAGAACAGATGAACTGTCTAACAGAACCTTCAAATACTCAATAGCAATTTCAAAATTAGAAAGATTTTCAAAATCGTAAGCAGTCGTCTTGCATTTTCTCTTTAAATCATGTATACGGACCAAGGAAGTTTCTGAAGTAAAACTTCTTTAGGCGCAACTAGGGAGTAACTCAGATTTTTTTTTTTTTTTTCTGACGGAAGTAACGCTCAGTAAAGAAAGTGGCGTATCTTTTCCCCCCCTGCGACCTTCATTTGCGGAACAGCTCTCGGGCGTTCGTTCCTGTGAACGTCGACTGTGCTCCCTGCGGGTCGACATTACTCCCTACCTGTTTTGAAGCAAGATCTTGTCTGATGACTCTGTTCAGTGGATAAGTGGACTGGCTCTTGTCAGAGCCACTGTGGGAAGCCTTTCGCTGAACAGGCGGCAATCCTGCTGACTGTCTCTCACTGTTGTTACAGGCGGCGACCCAACCCTTCACCTCCGATAAACAAGGCCTACGCACCGAATACAGAAAGTGGCACAATGGTGCATTCCGTGGTCCAAGCTCCGTTGCTTTACTCACATGTTTCAATGGCATTATTACAATATTTAATGGAATTATGAGTTAAAACTTGACATGATTGGTTGCCATGATGCATAAATATTGTTTATCTGTACTTAAATAGTATGTAATCTTGCTTTTAATATTGCTCATGTGTTTTTAAGTTATTTATAATAATGAGCCAAATGTAAATTTTTAAACAGAATAATACTTCGAGCAAAACCAGCAGAGAAAAACAAAGGTTTAAGAACACTGCCATAGAAAAACTCAATAATAGACCCTACGTGCATTCGATACCAACCGACAGAAGAAAACACCAGTTTAGGAACACAGTTAAAGAAAAATACCACAACATAGACATTCTCTCGATTCAAACCCTACGGGAAAATGTTTTAAGAAAACAGTGAAAGAATATTAGTTCAACACGGACACTTCCTGGATGCTAACCCGATATCCAGACGGAGCAACGGTTTAAGAACACGGGTATGTATTACCACAAAGAAACAAACACTGGCTGCAAAGGGTTTAAGAACAACAACAAAAAAAAAGAATAACAAATGGACACTCCGTGGATTCTAACCCAACCTCAAGACAGAGCAACGGTTTAACACGGGGATGGAACACCACAAAGAAACGGACCCTGGCTGCAATCAATCCCAAACAATAGACAGAACCTGCAGTTTTGAAACACGGATACAGAATAATAATTCGAAACCTACCAGCAGACGAAATCAACGCTTAAGAAGACTGTGATAGAAAAACACACAAAAAAATTTACACTACCTGCATTCGAACCCAACAAACATAGGAAAACGTCAGTTAAAGAACACAGTTAAAGTATAATACTAGACTATGGACATTTTCCCCATTCAAACCCTAACTCCAGACGGAACAATAGTATAAGAAAACAGTTAAAGAATAATACTACAACATGGACACTTCCTGGATTCTAAATAATTATCATTAATTACCGATGATTCTTACTGGAGATTTTAATGTTAATTTTCGCTATCAAGAATCTCAGCCGTCAGTTGATTTTCTAAAAGAAAAATTTGATCTAACTATGAATACTTATCGACTTCAATCTGCAACGCGTTTCGGTACAACGATAGATGCTGTATTTTCAAGAAAATTAGCAAATTTAGAGAGTAAAATTTATGTTTCACATTATAGTTATCACAAACCTATAATTTCATGAATAAAAAATTCTGATGACATTCAAGTACCTATTTCCAATGAATAATATGAATATAACATTTATATAATCTTTGTAAAGTACATGAATAATGAATATAATTAAATTATAATATAATATTTATTTTAAGTTTAATCATTTACGTGATATGTGTCTTAAACGTCAAAGAAGTTTTACTTCAATCGCGTGTAAAGATTACACGCACGCACTTTTTTTTTAGTCACGGTTCATTTGGACCGCTGGCACGGACTAAATATTCTAATTTCTGCCCCTGATAATCTCAGAACAAAAACCTTTAAGATTAGAGATAGTATTTTTTCTGTAAATCATATTTATTTCTTTTAACTATCGAGAGCGAAATGAATGAAAGGCCAAAAGTTCGGAACCCACAAATAGCGTTTTTGAATTTGCAGAAAGTCCCTTTAAAATCGTGCAAAAAAGAATTCGCAATTTATTCGGAAATTATCGTAGAAAATTGGTGAAAATTTATATTTAGGGTAGTTTGAATGTTTTCTTTCTTCTAATAAAGTTTTAATAGAGTGTTGCTATTGAGAAAAACGAAGTTGATGCAGAATTAAATATGAAGATGGCCCCTCATGCAAATTAAATTGATAGTAAAATAAAGTATACGTTATTTTCAAATGAATGATATATACAACTTTGCTATACGACGAACGACGGCAAAATAAAGAGCAAGTGGGCGGTTTTTTTCCCGCAGCTGTACATAATGTACTAACACACATGCACAGCTTTGTGTTGTACATTAAAAATTTAAAAAGTTTCAAAGTTCTATAAAGCAACCAGTGGCACACACAGGACTATCTGTTGGAGGGGTTCCGTCCAGCTCATAAAGATTTGACACCAACTACCTGGAAAAATGATTCTTTTTTAATCCTGACCCCTCTTTTGCTGCATGTTTATTTGGTTATCTTGACTGCTAAATATAAGAATTTGATAAAGTCTTCTGACATTTAAATGTCAAAAATTAGATGATTTAACGAAGCAATACTGATTAATTTTTTGGGAGGGGCCCAGATCTCTTAGATTTCTCCCTTGTGAACGCCACTGAAAACAAGTCTTTTAACCTTAATTTTGGGCAAAAAATGAGATTGCCTGCTTAATTTATGACCAATTATTTTTTAAATAATCATCAAAAATTTGCAAAAGCCTGTCAATCTTTAAGAAAGTAAAACCAGAAAAAGAAAGTATCCAAAATACACGTTCACTGCAAGGGCAAAAATGACCCATTAACTACCATGACGTGTGACTCATTCATAAGGTGACCATACGTCCCGTTTTGAACGGGACAGTCCCGCTTTTAGGTGGCTTGTCCCGTTGTCCCCAAGCACAGCTTCGGGACACCGTAATGTCCCGTTTTTACAAAATGTCCCCTGCAATGTCCCGTTTTTAGGAAGAGAGCAACCCACGGTAACGATTCCGATAAAGGCCGCTAAAATCTAAAATCAGCCAACGGCAGTGTCTGTAAAAAGAAAACAGGACCTCCCTCCCCTGTCGAGACGCGAAGAAAACACCGGGGGGGAGGGGGGGATGTACTGTTTTTGTTTGTTCTTTTAATGTTCTTTTTTTGTCAACTACTTCAATTTATTTAATTTTTATTTCTTTTTTTAAAGTCATGTTCCTCTTTTGCTTATTCCTCTTTCTTCCCCGATCTCCACTTTATTTTCCCTTTTCACTCTGGTTTTCTAAGAATTTTTTCCTTCCGAATGACAACTTCCTTTTCTGTGTGTCCTTTTGTTTACATTTCTCACTTTCCTACCTTCCTGCCTTGTGTCGGGTGGTGTTTTTGAAGTTGAAGAAGGACCTACGCCTTGAACCACCCGAAACATGCGTCTTGCACTATTTTTTATAGCATGTGTGTGTTTCATCAAAGTTTTTTTCATTTTATTTTAATATTAACATTAACACAAGTTTTTTTGCGCGTTTTCTGAACAACTAAAAGATACCCAGACCTGTCAATTCAGTCTCCCAACACTATTACCTTAAAAAAAGTAGATGCCCCGTTTTGAGGAAGAAATTAAATACACTATTGCGAAAAAAGTAGTAGATGTCCCGTTTTGAAGGAAAAAATAAATGGTCACGTTACTCATTCAGCCCCACTCATGCTTTTCAAAAGTAATCACATTTTTGTGTCTGATAAACACAATATAAATGCACCTTAATATTAGTAAACGAATAAACAAAGAACTAATAGCAGTCATAGTTATCATGAAATAAGGAATTTCTGCATACCGCTTTCACTCACGGTAACGCTAACGTTACATGCCATTGGACAATGCAGCTCATGCGAGCATATAAAATCCGAAATGGGGTTGGTCAAAATACTCCGTATAGCGGATAGCGTTTGCGTTATCGTAGGAAGAAACGGTATGCAGAAACTCCCTATTAATAAATAATTTTTTACGAAAATGGCTTGTCAGAAGCGACTGAAAATTTTGTGTGTTTCTCAAGATAACTAGTTCTATATATTAACATCTCCCAGACTCTAATTTTCGAAAGCGGACGCGGGCTCGAATTATTCTTAGTTTTCTTTTTTTCTTCTTTTATCTTGCTCCTCGATTTATTATCGGTTCATCATTTATTAACGCTTTTGAATTTTAAACAATAAAATCAGCCGTGGTAAACAATTCATAAGTATCGTAGGAAACAAAAAAATAAAACCCAAAATAAGCAATTTTATCGAACTTTTGATTATTATAATTAATCTTATCAAAAATAGAATACACCCAAATAAAACCAAAGTGGCAGAATTTTTAGAATAAGGCCTTTACTATTTTGTATTCTTATATTAGTCAAGGAAAAAGGATATATTGTCCAGGAGAATAAAATAAAATAAATAAAGGAATCTCAGCCACAAGTCAAAACGCGTTTCAAATTGCATTCATTATTGTTTAATGAAGAGATATTTCAAATAGCGGAGGTAGAATTATTTTAAACTGGGCCATTCTTAAAGTCAAAATTCTTCTAGCCTCCTCTCTGAATTTAGAAGAATTGGCAACTTAAAGGAACTGGTAACATTGGGTACTGGGAACTGGTAACATCTGGTAACTTTGTACGCCAACACTGTACTCTTAATTATTTTCTCTGACTTAATTGTTGTTAGTTTGTTTGTTTGTCCCCGTGGGATTGGCTAGTTCGGGCCTACGGCTGTAATTTTACAGGCTAGTTGGAGAGCAGGCATCGTAAACTAATAGGTTCGTTGCCTGCTCTCGGGAAATCTGTAAATCTGTCATTGAAGCACTCAGCCAAAGCGATCCTTTTGATCGGATTTTATAATCATATTTATAAAATTAGTCATATCTAAAAAACAACAAGCATTTGCAAACAGATATAAAAGAGAGAGAAAATTCCAAAAAAGCCGCCTCTTAAATTTTCATCCTCAAGTCAAGTGCTTAATAGTAAATCTGAGCAAGTATATATTCATGACATATTTGGTATACTAAGGAAAACTTTTAAAACGCTCAACATGAAAATCTATTAATTTGAAAACATTTCCCCCTTTGTTGAACTCTAGACTTCATGACGTTTTTATTTATTTATTTATTTTTGGAAAAATTATTATTCGCAAAAGAACTTAGAAAGTTTGATTTATTCTTGAATTTGTTTTTCCTTTTCAGTGGAATATTTCAGTATACATTTTAAAAGTATTTCAATATTTCGATAGATGGGGGGAGGGGGGGGGTGAAAACTCTTTATTTAAAATTAATTTCTTGGAAGTTAATTATTCCAAAGCTCTTGTAATTTCACAAATAATTTCCCCATTACAATCATAAAATGTCTTAAAATTTTCTATAACCTTTCAAAAAATGTTGTAATTTTTAAAAGGTGCCTCGAATTTTGAGTGACCGTTTTAATCAGGCTAATGCACATTTTAAGGTTCTTTGAAATTAAAAATTGCCCACGAACTTGTGAGAGTAAGATTGTATCTAAATAATAAAAGTCTTCTCAATAATGGTGCCGGGATAGACTCAGCGCTCCCGGTGCATCTGGCGGCCACGTTGAAATTTTGATAAAAACGACATTTTTATCTCTAATTAAAAGCAAAAACTTTTTGTACAGTTCGAAAGATCTCTAAAAAATTAACCTTTTTCAAACTTGCAGGTACTTTGAACTCTAAATATCTAGCGAGATATCATGCCTTGAAAAGTAAACACAAGCGAAGCAAAGATCGATGAGAGTAAAACGAGATCGACGAGAGGTGGCGATATCTATGAATTATATTGTTAACTCCGTCGCGAAGCGGCACGTGTGGATTCATTCCTTGATTCTTTGAAAAAAATCACGGAACATAATCCCCGGAGTAGATCGATTAGATGACGTTATATGCTGACGAAAATACTCCTTTTGCGTGACAAGCAATGCAAGGACAGTTTTATTTAATATTTAAGTTCTTTGGGGACAGTCCCCAATTTCTGTGTTTTTTTCGATTTGTCCCCAGAATGTAAAAAAGCAGTTGTGGACAATTTTTAATTATGACATTGTTTTATAATTAGATTACTGTTAATTATTTCATTAATTTGGAAATGTCCCCAATTGCGTTTGAAATTTGGGGACATGTCCTAAATTTTACGTTTAAAAATATGGTAACCTTAATTCAACTGAAAAATTTGATAGATTTTAGGCAAATTTATTGAGAATGTGTAAAATTTTGTTTGCACAACACTTAAACACCTATTTGTAGGAATTCTTTTTTAGAAACGGGCAACACTCTTTGAGATGAGAAAAACGTATTTGCTGTTGTTCATGGAAGTCATGTTTTTTTTTTCCATTGCTCTCAGCCGAGTGTTTTTAAACGTTAACGACGTGGCATTTGTGAAATCCTATTTTAAAAGTATTTGATTGTTTTTGAATTCGTTTAAACGGATGCATTTTGATTTCAACGTTGTTGGATCGTAACTTTTATTTCGATTGTTTTGGGTCATTTATTTTATTTCTGTCATAAATCCATAAGCGTTTGTTGAATTTTGAGGTGTTTAATTTAGTGTTTTAGATCATTTTTGGTGATATATGTTTTTGTCATAACCGTTTGTTTAATTTTGAATTCGTTTAACCCGATGGATTTTGATTTCAACGTTGTTGGATTTCATAGCTTTTATTTAGGTTAATTTGGTGTCGTTTATTTTGTTTTTGTCGTAAATCTATAATTACTTGTCGGCGGACGACCCACAGGTTGCAAATTTTGGTTGCGAAGAAGACCTTATGCTGTAGGCTGCACAAGCCAGTCGCGAAGCGGCCATCGACGGCCAAAACTGGTCGCCGAAGGCGGCTAGTTTTATATAAATATGTGGTCGAAGAATTTACGCAATTGTTTTCCAGGGAAGGAGCAATTATACAAATATTTTGAGATGCTCGTGTTAGAGTTGTTTCTGCTGATCGAAAAAGATGAAGATGTTTAAGTATGCATCGATAGTAAGATTTTAAAATATGCAGTTTGATTGTTTTAGGAAAAAAAAAAACAGTCAGTCGTAGGACTGCATGTCAGAAGTGAAAACTTATTATCAAGCTCTCAAATTTATATTTATGCAGTTAAACAGGTTTTCACACGTTATTGTATTTTTATTAACAAAAAATAAACTTTTAATCCTATTTTATACATTTTGAAATTCTTTTAAAAAAATTTGAATGTTTTTTTAAGGCTGTAAGGGTATCGCACATTTATTTATGATATTCTTTGAATTTCACATATTTTTGTGCGCTTGTATACATTTTACCGCAATTTCCCTGGGTTAGCATTGGAAATTTTTGATTTTTTAATTTAATTACATTTCGAATTTCGAGGTCGATTTGTGTGCTCATTTAAAATTTAAAAAGAGAGAGCCAGCGCGCACATGCCGCAACGTGGCACAGCTGGTATATGCGTATGGCATACAATGGCGATACGCATTTTTCTCCACGTGTTGGAGTTTGTTCGATTTAATTAATAATTCTGTGCGTGAACTTATTAATTAGCAGTAATTATGTACTTACTATGTAATGAATAGCAATCCTATTTATTTGTAACGAATGATGGATTTATAATCCAATGTGTGCACTGTAGTATCCTCTTTAATAATAGCGTAGTATGCTAATGAGATGTATGTGTGTGTGTTTGCTATAGGTAGCCAGAGAGCTTGTCGGATCCGGGTCAAATTTGGCACAGAGGCTAAATAGGTAAAAAAAAAAGCCAGTGCCGTAAAAAATTTTTTTGAAATTCGAATTATTTAGAAGATATTAATTAAAAACAGAAGAAATGAGCATCTAGCTTACCATATTTGGCGACCTTGCTCCAGCAAAAAACGATTTATGTTTTCGCAACAAAGTAGGAAAGCTCTTAAAAGTATGTTGGCTCTTAAAAGTATGTAAAAGTATGTTGGCTCTTAAAAGTATGTAAAAAGCTCTTAAAAAGTATGTTGTTAAGATTCACGAGAAATAAATACGTGTGTTAACATAAAATTAACTATTTTCAAATAGCAAGATCGTTTGGATACCAGGAGTTCAATATTAAAGATGACGCTTTTTTTTTAACCAGTCATATCCTTGGCAACGTTCTGTGAATATATGGCAACCCTTGTGAAAGCCGCCATTTTATCCCTTATGCTATGATTGAACTAGATTTGATTGCCACTGAAAGAACATTCCAGCGTTTTCGTTAATAAAAAAAAAATAAAACATTTTAGATTTCAAATGATTTATTTTACCCTTGGGAGTGCTTAACTAAGGTATGATTGCGTCTGGAAGAAGATTTTACCGTATTGATTTAGATTTTACTACATTCGTATTAGGTATGTAAAACTTTGTCCTAAAATCTAAAGAAAAATTAATAAATAAAAAGAAATATACCAAAAATAGCGAAATGCAATCGGAAAGTAATTTTATTTTGCAGCATGTATATGTTACGTTTTGTTACGGTTGTAGTATGGTTAAATGCAAAATTAAATGAGTAAATGGGAAATTTTTAATGCATCATGTTTCAAAAGCGATTTTGCAACATTCAAAATGAAGAACATTTTCAGCTGAGTGAGTTAAAGTAATTAAATTCATAAACCTAAGCAACGGACTAAAATGCCACTTATTAATTCTAAACTCAAGGCCTCCTGCAGACGATAATTCTCATAACATGGAAGAACCAATGCTAAAATAAGCTCGACTTTTAGTAGTCTTAAGAGGCATAGTGACGTCAGCTCAATGTATTCACAGTCGAATCGATTGCCAATGTTAAAAAGATGTTCTTTTTCTTTTTTAAATAAAAGAAATTTTACTATAATTATTTTGATTATACTATATAGTTGCGCTGATCCCTGACTTCAAGATAAAACTTTTTCCGCCATTACTGCAAAACATTGCAATGTCAAGGACAAAAAGCCTAATAATTTCTACACCGTTTGTACGATCCGCTTGAAAATTTTCATAATTATGTATAAAAATATAGAAAACAATCTGTGCCACTTTAAAAATCTGAAAATCTACCCGTTCCGTCATTTTAAAGCGATTTTTCGCTATTTTCGGCAACATTTCATTTCCGAGAGTCAAAAAAGTTAATCATTTGCGTAACAAAATTTATTGCAAATGATCGTGACTTCATTTTGACGTCATACTTAACAGCTTTCCAGATTTATAAGTTTATTTATTTATTTCATCTTATGAATAAAAATGAAATTCTGTTTGTGGATTTGATTAGTATACAATTCCACAAAAATGGACCTATCAGCCTGAAATTTTGCACAGATATGTAAAATAATATAGAATAAATTATAGTCCACTTTGAAAGTCCACCCGTTCCCCATTTAAGAGATTTTTTATGTTCTCCACGCAGAAAGCTTTCCGTAGTTGTAACCTCTGTAGTGAAAAAAGTATGAAATAAGCATCATTATTGCCATGTGTGGCGATTTTGCCGAATAAAATGTTTTAAATTCTTAAAGTAAAAATAAAAGAATAATAACGATTTTTTTTTTAATTTTATATTTGTAAGGTTATTTTTTTTAAATTATAATATCGTGTGCATGAGAAATCAGAGCAGGAATGAAATGTTTTATACGCAACTGAATAAGAAATGAAGATTTCCAAGGCTAATATGTAAAATTTTTTAGTTTGGCGAAAAATAAAATGGGTAATATGCCGATTTTGAGAAAGTGAGTTCTAGCGGTTTGCACAGTTTTCGGCTTGGCGCAATTTACTGAGAGCTTAAGGAAATAGATTTTTGAAAACAAGTGCATAGATTTTTATTAGAATACAGCGTTAAATTCTGATAATCCGTGCAGAAATAATGCAGTTATTAGGGGATTTCGAGCAATATATCTTCAGAATTCTCACCAATTGAGTATATTGATTTAAGTTAGGGGAATTCCGCCAAATTTCAGAAAATTGAAATCTTCGCATTTAGTACATCGGAATAACGATGAATAAAACACGTTATACGTTGATAATTTAAAAAATGCGGCTATTAAGGAATTCCACTTTTGAAATAAAAGCCTGCTTTACTTATTGGCGGTCAAACCATTTCCCATTTTGATTGCTGCTAAGTCAATGCTTCGAATGATTCCCTGAAAAAAATTTGCAAAATGGCGTATGTTGGCCCTTTGGCGATACTTAGATTTGAAACTGGATTTTATTTGAGACTGGTATATATAATAACACTGGTTATAGATAAAAATGAATGTTGGTATGTGTGTATGAGGTTGAAAAACTCCAGCACCGTTTGACCGATCACCATGAAATTTGGTTGACGTAAGTCTTTTATCACGGAGAAGGTTTTTATGCTATCCGTTTTTCCTCTAACTTGCCACTAGATGGCGCAGCAGAACGTCGAATTCTATTCCGTTTAGCCGTTTGCTATGCGAATATCCTCCAACTGATTTCGATGAAATTTGGTACACGCGGATATTAGAAAACGGGGAATATTTTTCACTATCCATTTTGCTGTAACTTGCCGCTAAATGGCACTGCAACGCATCAACCTCTATACCGTTCGACCGATCGGCATAAATTTTTTTATACTTACACATTTGAGCACGAAGAATATATTCTAACTGTGTTCCTTTTGATGTTACTCACAATTAGATGGCACTGCAATGCATTATTGTTTTAACTCGCCACTAGATGACCCTGCAGCAGGCCAAATTCCTGACCATTCAAACGGTCGCTATGAAAATCAGTATACATAGCTATTTTGGCGTTATCCATTTTGCTACAACTCGCCACTTGACGGCGCTGTAGCAAATCATTACTTTAATTAATTACTACATGGTTAACTTACCACTAGATGGTAACTGATCGCTATGAAAATAGGTATACATAGATATTTGAACACGGGGAAGAGTTTGGCGCTATCCATTTTCCTATAACTTGCCACTCGATGTTGCGTTCACACATGAACTTCAGGACTGTCCAGCCGATCATCATGAAAATTCGTATACATTGATATCTGAATGCGAAGAATATTTCCACCGTATCCGTTTTACTAAAACTCGCCACTAGATTGCGCTACTCCGCATCGCCTTCTGCACCGTACAAACCATTGCCTTGAAATTCGGTATTGATGATTAACGAATACAATATAACGCGGTATCCATTTTGATATATCTCTTTATTACAATAAATAGTAATCACAACAAATCGTAATATCGAAAAGTCCATCCATTCCCGTGCGAAGAACGGGTACTTCAGCTAGTAACACTTATAATTTAAATAATGTACAGTATATAATTATTAACTCTCTTCATATTATCAAATTAACTTTATTGCACAATAGCTATATAGCTATCCAAATTAAGAACAATTTTTTAAATAAATAATCGAAAATTATAGCACCTACCCAGCTAGAAAAAAGTCTGCACTTTTTTTGCAAAAATATATAGATTGTACATAATTTGTACATAAAAAGTGGATTTTTTTGAATATTTTGAAAGTATACTCTTGTTTTGCAAATTATAAGCAGTTTTTATGCATACTAAAACAAAAATTAACGCAGTTTGAAACGATTTGCAGAAAAATCTCAAAATCTAATAAAATTATTTTTAAAAATCCGACGCCTATAGCTTAACTTGAGTGATCCCCTATCATGTCCCCAAATGTCATTTCTTTCGCATCAGTCGTTATTATGTGATGTGCGAACAAAAATTTGTGCAGTTTGAAACAATTTTTGGAAAATCTCAAAATCTAATGAATTTTTTAAAAATTCGACGTCTCTAGTTTATGTTAAATGACCACCTATCATATCACCCAATATAAGAATATGTGTCCCGCAGTGGATTTATCACTAACCTCAGTTCCCATAAGAACAGGGAAAGTGAAGCAGCACCGGCTTGGGCAGTGCTTCAAAGGGTGAAAACCTCTCTCGACTGGGCTGCCGTGGAACCGTGCAAGCTAATGGGAGCTGATGCACGTAAAATCTGTTCGTGGCTCCAATGTTTTCCATGTTAAACGATACTACTGGGGATGCCGATTTTAGATGTTAGGTCTGTCATCTGGAATTGATTAAAAATTAGGGGACCACTCATAGGGGTGGGGGGAGAGAACGTTTGTCTGCCTAATAGGGCCCCCGTAATAAAATGACCAACATCTGCGGCCGTCGTAGTAGTCAAGCCTACAGTAGGCCACTGACCCGGCCATTAGAAAGAATAAAAAATAAGAATATGTTTTAAATTAAGACGTGCAGATCAACAGGATTTTCTGTGTTAAAATACCTCGATTTCTTTTAGAAAGTTCCAAAGAACTTTATTCATGATTGAGTAACGTGCATTTCGGCATATGCTTCTGTGTTATCTTTAGCAATCTTACATAATTTTTTAGAGGAGATTTTGGAAGCAATTCTTCCCTTTTTATTTATTTTCATGCCCTCCATTTTATTTTCATGAAATTTTATAGAAAATCTAAGCAATATATTTTCTTAATTATGCCTTTCTTGTTCGAATTAAAATATAGTTTTGTGGCAAATAAAGAGCTCATAAGTAAATTTTGTTTTAAATTTTGTTTTATAAGTAAATTCTTGTAAATATGCAAAGAGAAAAAATTAATCAACCATTCTTAAATATATGAGTTTATTAATTTGTAACTGTATTGTGTTTTAATGGCACGGTGATACAATTTAGATATCACCTCGCCACTTTAGGTAATTACTAAAGCGTTAAAGAGATAATTGTTTCCAGGTTTAATGACATCCTTAAGTTGATAGACATAAATAATTTTGTTTTTGTGAGTGAAACAAAATTTTATACATCAAAGAGCTAAGTTGCAAACGAATACTGCTCATCTACTGGTAGTAACTTGATAACTCAGAGTATTCACATTTTCCAATATGTTATATACCCCTATATTTCAGTTTCTTTTACCCGAGAGTTGGATTAAAGGTGAAAGTGATAATCCCACTTTAATTCAATTCAGTAAAACAATAACAAGCATTCGATTCTGAAAAAATAAAAATAAAAGTAAACTCTAATTTACTTTTAAAAAAATGTCTAAAAAGAGTTAGATAAAATAAGTTATTAAGCATATCGAAGTTGAAATAAATTGGTACAAATCATCATGTCTGAATTTCCTTATCAAAAGTTTTGACAGCCTGTCTACAACCTTCTAACAGTGACGAAGATTTGACTGCTTTTTAGGTTATGCATTATAAAAGCATAACTTGAACATCAAATGAAGAATTCATGTTTTTCACATTTTTATCTTTTCACAGAAATAAATAAAGAAAATCTGTGCTTTCAACAGTTGTAAAAAAATCCTCAGGGAGTTTTTTTTCGTATCATTTTTTTTTTCAGTTTCGAATAAAGGCTATCTTCCTGTAGCGAAACTAAAGAGCATATAAACTGTTTCTAAATACTTTTTTTTGCAGCTAAAGCAATATCCTGTTTTTGTTTAATTAATTGCGTACGTAACCACCAAATTTTGTATACGGCTTCACTAGGACAGGTTCTTACACACCTCTGAGCGATTTTTTCGAAATTCGAATTAGAAAATGTTTTATTTTATGTTTTATGCGATTTTTGGCATTTTTTCTCGCTTAATACGTAACAACGCCCGGTATTTACGCTTGCAATAAAACGATATTTGCACCATCGGACAGAGGAGAGCATTTCCTTTAAAAAAATGTTTGTTCCGACTGTGTAACATAATTTGCAGGTTTTTGGAGATTTTTAGAAAAAAAAAATTACTTTTGATGATGATTTCTGAAATAATTTTAAAACTGTTGCATCTTGAATTCTATGCATCATAACTTTTTGATATTTAGTCAAATGTCGGAGCATGCATTTCGCCCTCTTTTAAAAGAAAAACGGGAGAAAAATATAAACTAGGAGATTTTTAAAGAATTTTTAAGCGAAGAAGGATTTTGAATACAACAGCTGCTAAGATTTCGTTTGACATTCAGCATCAAATTTTTGCTGTCATGGGAACTGAAGCTGAATAGATGCCAGTTGAAAAAAAAATTAAAAGTGCTTTAAAATAATTCAGTTTTCGCATGTGAAATCTAAGTATTATTGTAAAGAGTTTAAAACCCCTTTCGAAACTCAATCGGAATAACGGACTCACAAGCAAAACACAACGCACGAAATAATTCCATATATTAAATTACGTTGCGTGAAAAAGAATTGAATGCTGTTTTTTCAGCCATGAATTATCCAGCATTATTTTCGATTGAATTTTTAAACGGGACACGCTTTCGAATCGCAGTAAATACACTGCAAATCTTTGAACACATTTTAGAACACTTTTTGGAACACTTATTTTGTCCCCTTTTTGAGAACACTTTTAAAAGCACATTTCAGAGCACTTTTTGGAACTCATTTCAGAACACTTTTTGGAACACACTTCGGAACACTTATTTGTCCCCTTTTTGAGAGCACTTTTTGGAACACTTATTTTGTCCCCTTTTTGAGAACACTTTTTGGAACACATTTGAGAACACTGTTTGGAACCCATTTCAGAATACTTTTTTTAGGACACTTATTTTGTCATCCTTTTTAGCACACTTTAAGGAATGCTTTTAGGATTAGATTTGAGAACACTTTCTAAAAAGTAAGAGCAGGTGCGGCGGAAGTGACGTCATCAAGGGGCGCGGCCGCAATTGCCGTAAGGGGTGGAGTTAAGTTGTTTCCATCCTGGATGGTTGAGTTGTATTTTTTCTGGATTTGGAGTCTGCTGTTTTCGATTGGGACATTTTAGTTATTTTATTTAATTATTAATTAATTAATTTTAATGCTGCCATTTGTTATTGCATTTTTAGTGCTGCAATCTGGTGTTATGTTTAGGAACTACTTTTTAGTTTTGGAATTGGACTTAGAATTTTTTAGAGTTTGGAACTGATTTTAATGAATTATTGAATTTTAGTTAATTCCTATAATTTAGTGCTGTCATTTGTTATTGAATTTTAGAATTAATTTGTGGACTTGGATTTTATTTTTTCTCACTTACCGGCAGCGGGATTCGAACCCCGGACCTCCCGATCTCGAGGCCAATGCTATACCGTTCAGGCTACTCGCTCATAACGTTGTAACAAAGAAAGCAATGATTTCACCAGTGTTCCCAATCTGCACTCAAATGTGCTCCTAATATGTGTTCCCAATCTATTCTTAAGGTGTTCCCAATCTGTTCTCAAATGTGTTCCTAAGTTTAGATTAACAAATATCCTAAGCATAACACTTTCAGAACATTTTCAGAACACTTTCGGAACACTTCCTTTATAAAGAATCACATTCGGAACGCATTTCAGAACACTTTTAGGTAACTGGAACACTTTTTTCCAATAAATGTGTTCCAAACGTGTTCCCAATGTGTGCTGGAATTTGCAGTGTATTTTCCGGTGCTAAATATGCCAATCTGACAAGAATTATGCATAAAAATGTATAGAGAGCTGTTTAAATGGCAACCATAAAGTGAAATGATTATTGTTTATGCTAATGCGTAAATTGCAAAGAATCACCAAACAATAAAAGTCAACATTCTTGGCAAATATCTAAACCGCTTCTTTAAATTAAGCATTAAAGAGGGAAAAACGAAAATATATAGTATTGGTATCAGTAAAAGATAGTATAAGTAATAGTTACTAATACTAGGTATGCTAGGGCAATACTGATCAAAGCAAAATATACCGCATCCCAACTAGCACACATACGTTGGGTTATTGCTGGCAGGTGGTTGGCACAAGGTTGTTACGTTGGGCAAACGTTGGATGTCCATATGGAAATGTCGGTATTCTGTTGGCTAAAGGTTGTGTTGGGCAACCGTTGGTAAACAACCGTTGGCCATCGGTTGGCTGAATGTTGTGTTGGGCAACCGTTGGTAAACAACCGTTGGCCATCGGATGGCTGAATGTTGTGTTGGGCAACCGTAGGTAAAACAACCGTTGGCCATCGGATGGCTGAATGTTGTGTTGGGCAACCGTAGGTAAAACAACCGTTGGCCATCGGATGGCTGAATGTTGTGTTGGGCAACCGTACCATTGCGCATGCGCAGAGACACACATTCAGGAAACCGGGAAGCGATAGATTCATGTCCGTTCGCCGTTCCGTTTCCGCCATTGCTTGTTATGATGTGTTGATACACTTTTATAAAGTGATTGATAGTTGAAATCTGAAACGAATATTTATCTTTTCAGCTATATTTCTGTGAATTTTATTCGTTGCATAGGTTCGTAGTAACTTGAATCACGATAACTATTATTATTGATGCATTGATTATAGTTCGATTGTCCATAAGCCTAACGATCTTCAAAGTATGTAAACAAACAACTTACTATGGAGCTATGGTAATAAATGTATAATTGCACAGTGCTTATTAAAAGATGCGTTTTGGATTACTAAACAATGCTAGACAGCTTAATAATAAAGTTTTATTTGCTGATAGTTGTACAACAGTCGGGAAGGTAAAATTGGACACAATTGTTTTCTCCTAATAAGTTTATTCTGAAATAAAATCAACTTGAGCCGTTCTTATATTTTACAAGATTATAATGACTAATGAGATTTCAGATTTAGAAGTAGTTATTAAACTAACACTACTTCAATTTTGAAATCTCGTTGGTTCACAGTGGTTAATCAACAACAAGGATTTAAATTTGTGCATCAAAATTGTTTTGTTGTTAAAGGTATGTATAAAATATTTTACAGTTTTAAGAATTCAGTTATTTAAATATTTTACAAATGTGTTATAGTACTTTACAGTTCATATATATATATCTATATTTACCAACTTCATTTTGTTATTTATTTATTATTTTAGAAGAGATTTTTGTATCTACACCTGTTATATGCTACAGGACTCAAATTTTATGGAGAAAAATACATAATCTATATGCAATCAAATACTCTCTGAGAGTACTGGAAGAAAAAGCATTTTTATTGCTTTGACAAGTCTCTTCTACTGCGTATTTTAGTTGAATGAAAAATATCAGTAGCTCTTTAAGTAATACGCGGTGACTGAGAGTTTTCATTTTATGTGCTATAGCGTGTAAGCAACATCACTAATACATTCTGTTGTACTGATATCTTTCTCATAGTCAGATAATATAGATGCACCCGTGTGTTGATACTTGCATGCGTCCTTGCGATACTTGCATGCGTTGATATTGCATGCGTAATGCATATGCATTACGCATGCAATATTTTTTTTTCTTTTACTTTGCAGTCAATATCTACAGTTAACTGAAAATAAAAATAGAACTACGAAATGGCATTGTATTCCATACCAATTTTATTCGGGCAAACTAAAAATTAAGAATCTAAAAAATTACGTAAATTGAAATAAATGTAAAAAATAATAAATAAATATTTTAGTAAAGAATGATTTCAGTGACATTCTCAGTGACTTTATATTCCTATTGGATTTCTCCACATGAATATTTAAAAAAAAAAAAAAAAAAAAAAGATTAAGCCTCCTTACAAAAGTTTCAACGGAGTAAATTTTCAGATGTTTTGAGAGACACTTTACAAAATTAACTGTCAAAGGACAAGGAGGTATATGAATCATATTTCAAAAAATTAGCATTCTTTCCTTTAACGTTATATGTTTTTTCTTTTAATTAATTCGAAAAGTTTTTATGATTTTGGTTTGCCTGCCGTCCTGGTTCTCTAAAACTGTAAAGGATAGCTTCTGAAAGGACCTTCTAAATATTTTCCTGCTTCCGATCTCTCCCCACTCCTTTTTTTTAAACAGTTCATAAGTTGCACCTGCAATATTAATTTTCTTCATAGTGCAAAATAGGTTAGTTTTCTACAGAGTAATATATGTTTGTAACTTGACAGATCGTTTACTATTTGAAAATAACACATTTCTGTAAGTGACGGGACTAGAGCCGGTTTTAAGCTAAAATGTTGGGAGGGGGGGGTGTAAAGACAAAATTTTCTGACGATATCTACCAATATGCTTTCAAAAATATACACCGAATATCTGGCCTCTTGGGCGGTTTCCTCCAGATATAGCTTGAATACGCATTAAATCCCCTAAAAGTCCTTCGCCCGAGGCACCCCTCACCCCAGGCAGATACTTAATGTGCATGTTTGCCTGAAATACACACTGCATTACATGATCTGGAATGAAGTTGGCTTGAGGGGACAAAAGGGACTTGTTTACTGGCACAAAACTCGTAGGTACTCGCACAAAACTAAAAGGAAAATCGTAACAAGACTATGTTCATGATATAGTATAACTTATAATAAACATTCGGCAGAACTGGTAATTTATACACTGAGCATTTTACAGATTGGTGATCAAAGCTAAAATTTGCTGACAGTCCTTTGGCAACTGACAATTTTGTCGACAAAAGTATTTTTTAGGGGGGGTGGGGTGTCCGCTCGCCCTTCTCCTAAGCGCACAGAAACCCACTGTTGAGGTGGAACCATATTTGATGAAAGAAAACTGACTATTTGATAATATGCTTCGTTCTACATATCTACCGTTCCTTAAAACTTATCTGAATCTGTCACTGCATTTGCTGTTAGTAAAATAATTAAAAACTTTAATTTCAAATTTGACAGTTTTTCATATATCTATAGAAATGTTATGAAATAGCACATCAATTTGTCAAATATTCGTCAAATATAATTATCCAACATTAGGTTTCTGCATTGGCCTAAAATATGAAACTAACTTATAAATGTAACGGTTAACAATTATGATAGCTAAATGTTAAAAATAACCAATTTCCAACAGTTGGATAATAGAGTGACAACATACAGATTTTACGGTGTCCCAATGTATACATTTACATGTTAACCCAACGTATGCATTTATACATTAACATAACGTATGCATTAATACATTAGCCCAAAGTATGCATTAATACGTTAGCCCAACGTATGCATTAATACGTTAGCCCAACGTATGTATTTATACGTTAGCCCAACGTATGCATTCATACGTTAGCCCAACGGTTGGAAATATGTTGGCAAAACGTTAGAGCATACGTTGGCCCAACGTAAGAAATAACCAGTTGCCAACCGTTGGATAACCGTAAGCCAACGGTTGGCAACTCATTTCAACGTTGCCCCAACGTATGCATTCATACGTTGCCCCAACGTATGTGTGCTACCTGGGATTAATAAATATTTCGTGAAACTAAAAGCATTCTATTCGTTTTTCAGCAGCCATCTTACATCACAGCTAACTACACATTAAGTAATTCTACGTCGCTTTAATATATCTTGCGGTAGTTTCAACAGAAAAGACTGAACTTGAACTTTTTTTTTCCCCTTGGAGATTCTGTTTTGTCACAAGTAGTATGATCACATTTCAGGAAAATGTTCTCTTCTTGACTTGCGAAGAGCGGGTACACAACTATTTAATTATGAAATAAAACGGTTCTCCACATCATGTAGTAGCTAAAGTATTAATGCTATAGCTTAAATCTAAAAAAGAGTATAATGCAGAAATGAGACATTTTGAAAGTTAGGAATTTTCCCTGCAAACAGTCAAGCTTTTCTTTTTCTGATCGCTAATGACACCGACATAGTTTTTTGTGTCATAATATCACAATGGTTTCAGGTCAGTACTTTACTAACTAACTTTACCAATAACTAATGAGTAACTTTACAACCAGGAGTTAAATCCTTTTGCTTATTTTTAGATTCCACATCACTGGAACCAATTCGAACTGTACATGTAAGAAAAAGTTTCTTTCGCTACCGTGCGGAGAACGGGCACGCAGCTAGTATAGAATATAAATTTCAAACAATATAAACAAATAATCAATGACTTGAAAAACGTAACAACTTATATTAGAGGAAAATATTCAAACTAAGAACTACATTTCCTAAAACAATTGATACATTTACTTTCATTTTCTTCGGATTAAAATTTTGATAATAAATTATGAACTGAACATGTCTCGAAAACTCTCAGGTATGCAGATAAAGAAATTTTGTATTTATTTGAAAGGTTAGGGTTTAAAATCTCCAGAAACAAGGTTTAGGTCCATTATATTTGAGAGTTCTCCCGTGAAATCGAAAATTAAAGGTCAAAATTGTCACTCTTTTGTTAAAATAGTGATTGCGATGTTACGAAAAATTTAAGAAGCTCACGATTGTTTTTCTGTGATCGTTATTTCTGTCGTTGATTCCAATCGTTTTGGAAAAAAACCTATAAAAAAAAAAAAACTAACACACAACTTTCACCATACAATTGAAGTCGGATAACTAACTCCGAGCCACAAGAAGGTGCTTTCTCTGGAGTGAATGAAACGTTGTCTTTGGCAGGAATCATCTTTCGGATGTTCCTGGCCAGAAATGCAACAGAAGTCGAATAAAAAAAAGGTTGATATGCATCTACTGAAAGAGACTGTAAATGGCAATGCCACAAAAGCAGCAATACTTTATTAGAAGCATTTTCAATTAAAACGGTACCTAACCGGAGAGTATTTCAGCGCTTGCGCAGGCAACCCTTGGGGACCAATTCAATCAAGGCATCGAAACGCATCAGCAAATCTTGAATAATTAGGTGGTTTCAGCACAACGGAGCGCCGACACATTTCTTCGGGAGTACCCGAAACTACCTGGATACCGTTTATCTGAGCAAATGGATTGACCGCTGCTGCCTTTCCGGGCCTCTCTGATCTCCCGATCTGTCCTACTTAGATTCTTTTTCTCTGGTGAAAGTTAAAAGCTTGTTATATAAGACTTGTTTTAAGTCATCAGAGAACATTTTCTCCTGAATAAGCGCATTACCTTCAGACTTTCGGGAAATAACAAGAATATTTCAACCTGCGAGTGTTTCACTATGTTTCCGATGTAGTCAGCATGACAGCTGCCGACCACTTATTTGAGCATTTATTGCAAAATTTTCAATAAAAAAGATTATTTGTTTTTATTCCTCGTTATTTATTCTGTATTTTTGCCAAGCAGACACATTCTCGTGATTTGCCGTTTTCTCTCTGAGCCCCCTTTGTCTGGGAAAAGTTGTTTGTTTTGGAAAGTTTTATTATCCTTTACAGTTTTGACTATTATTTTTGTTGTATTTTTAATAGGATTTCCTTCATAACAAATTGAGTACATCTATGGGTTATCGACAAACGCAAACATATATTCACACTCTTTCACACACTTTGTTAACACAAGATCTTTTGGTCAGCTCTCCGCCTCCTCATCAAAAATGATCCCGAAATCAGATAAGTTTTAGTGTAAGATTCCGTTGGTTCGAAAACTAAAGTACATACTCGAAATAGAGAAAGGGTGTAGCTAATTATCCTATGGGTTCTCTTTTCCATCTTTTAGCAAGGGATAAAGCGATGGAGATATGCAGATAAAGCGGACAAAGGTTTAAAGCTAAATCGTCGAATATTTCACTGTAAATAGAAAACGTGTTGTTAAGTTTAAAGAAGTAAATTCCAATAAAAAATTCTTCTCTTCAGATTAAAATTTTTGATAAAGTTAAAATTTAACAATGAAGGAATGAAATGTGTTGAAAAAGTGTTTCAAACTGACACAGTTACATAATGAACTATTTCGTATTTCTAGAGTTTTAATAATAATTTATTCTAAAAAAAAAAAAAAAAAAAAAAAATGTTTGATATTTTTTATCAAAAGTGAGACAGAAAGATAATAAATCTCAAAATATTTCGTTTTAAATGTTTTACTCGGTCTAAAATTTAGGCAGTAAAATATGGCGAATTCTGCAGTCAACACGAGCAAAAAACGTTATCATTAAAAAATAACAAACAAAGAAGGTCACAGTTTTCCAAAAAATCAAAGTAATTGTAGAAATAGAATTACTTTATAATGATCCACATTTACTAAAAATTTAAATTTAAAAATATAATTTGCAACAACTTTTTTGAAATAAAAAAGATTACAAATAAGTTATTTTTATTTAGAGAGGTACGAGCCTGTTCAGATTTTCTACCAGAGTATTGTCTTATGATGACTTTTCCCACTGTAAGACCACATACGTTCTCGCATTTTCCTAGTCTTAAAATTCAGCCGATGTTATTCTAGAAGAATAAAATTTAATAAATGTGACGTATCATTCCCTATTAATCAAATCCAAGTGGCTGAATGTGAAAATGTGAAAAAATAATTTTTCCGGTGCGTTTGGATATGCTGAACGAGCAATATGGAAAATTACTGAACTTATTTTTTCCCAGCAAAATTTAAGGCATCCCCAAACGCCCGTTTAGCTGTGCATTTATCAAAATACAGCTGGAAAAGAAGCGAAATAGGCTACATGATTCAAAACTTCTCCATCTCGCATCTTGACTATTATTCGGATTTCGTTACAAACCAATTTCCCCCGGGTTGGAATGGATGGCTGCAGAATATTTTTATGGGGCGATTTTTGTCATTCTCTCCCCCCCCAACCTCCGTGAGTTTCTTTTTACGACTGGAGCTCAGCTGGCGCAGAACCTTTAAAATATTGTGGGACTTAGCCCCGCTCTCCGGTTTTCTTTCCTTCTCCAATACCCTGAGGGATCATCGCTTTGTCGCTTCAATCTAAACGAATGGATAACACGCCGATCTCTGGAGAGAGATTGGGGGATTTTTTTTTCGGGATTTTTTTTTTACTCGATTCATGCATAGGATCCGGGTATCTTCATTCCCTTGTCCACAGAGTCAAGTTACGAGCACGCATTTTTCGTAAAAAAAGATACCATAAATACGCATAATTTGATTTGAAGACAGTTCACAGAGAAACCTGGGATTCGGCGTCGGGCAATGAACACCAATTTAACGCAAATTAAGGGCGAGACCTTATTTTATAGTCGGTTATATATATAAAGGTTTCGCGTGCCTATCTCGGGGTGCGGTTTTATTTTCTGCGTTTATGTGTTTTTTCGATTTAGCAGTTTCTTCTGAAAACAGTGTAAGGTAATTCTTCGAGCACATTTCGTACATGCTGTAAGACATTAATGAAACAATGAAAAACGGAGTTCAAAATAACTTTTCAATTTTTTTAAATCGAGTAGTAGTCAATACTATTATGGAAATATTTTATTTATTTAATTATTTGAAAGATGAAGAGAAACAGCTCTAAATAATTAATTACAATTAATTTGGAGTAAACATTAAATAATTTTCCAGATTTTTTTTTCTTTACATATAAAGAGTATTGTGATACTGATAAATTAGTTGATGGCAATGAACAGCAATATTTTTTTCCACTTTTCTTTGATGCCCGTTCATGTCGACAAAATGATTCCATAATTTACTTTTACGAAACATCATTTAATTAAATTGATGTGAAACTGCTTCAAATGAAGACTTCA
Organism: Cheiracanthium punctorium; assembly: GCA_038373885.1. Classification (NCBI taxonomy): domain Eukaryota; kingdom Metazoa; phylum Arthropoda; class Arachnida; order Araneae; family Cheiracanthiidae; genus Cheiracanthium; species Cheiracanthium punctorium. The sequence goes on along the minus strand of JAWZYV010015626.1, from coordinate 818,189 downwards.
AAGCATAATTTCAATAGGATTGTAAAGTTCGATTTGCATGAGTAGCAGTTTCGAAACCGATAATGTCACACAGGTTACCTTAATACTTACACCGGTTGCAGTAGCTTTTCCTTATAGCCAGAATTACATTAAATAAGCATAGCAACAACTAAATTTATACATTGTCTGATATCGAATACCAAAAATAGCCATATATTTAAAACAAAAATTTATAGCGTTTATAATAAAGGTCTTTTTTTAAATGACTGTAACTCTTATAATGAAACTGCTTTGCAGCATTTATGTATGATGAATGCTCATTCCTAATTACAAATATAGATTTTATTCATTCATCTCTTTTCCAAACGCTATTATACTGCATCGATAAAAACAGCATTAAGGTGTGAGTTAGATTCATTCTGAATTTAAAAAAGCTAGTCGTACTTGATAGCTACAGATATTATTGCTAATTTAAAAGATTTTCTAAATCTTTCCTGATATTTAGAATTTTATAACATTAGAACATACATGTTCTGTAATTATAAATAATATCATAAAGAGAGAGAAGAAAAAGATTCTAAAATTAATTTTTGTTAGAATGAAATAACTTGTTTCAATTACTAATAAATGGAAAAACGCTTTAGCCGACTTAACTTAATTAAAAAGTAGCTGCTTTTTAATACAAACTTAAATTAATACTTATTGTTACGACTTATACAAGCTTAGTAATATTAACGGAAGAAAGTAAAATAATTGTGAAGATAACGTGTTGCATTCTCTCAAAAATGTATTCGAGTGTAAGTCAAATTTCACTTATCGCTTTCATACTTATTGTTCTGTATAAAAGTGCATAATGAATGATAACTGCTCGTACTTATTTTGAGTTGTGCGTTTCCGGAAAAACTTATATACGAAGCTAAAGTAGGAAACTTGGCTGACACTCGGCTACATTTTGGCCTAAACGTTTATTAATTTCACTAAAAAATTTCATTGCACAGTTATTTTTGCTTTAAAGAAAATGAGAATTTCTTTTCATAGTTAATCTAACAATTTTTACAAAGTTTTTTAGCATTAAATTTCATAAACAGAACTTATTGCAGGATAAAAATTTATTTTAATCGCAAGACAAAAGTATGGAATAATTTAGAATTATCATGGCAGTGTCCGCTGGCTTACGACCTCGCGATCGTAATAAAAGGAGTGTAGAACTACCGCCATTCACCAGAAGGTTGAAGACAGAAAGAAGAAAAATAGTCACTAGAGATTTCTCTTGGCACTGATAATTTGACGGCAAATGGGGAAACAAAGGAGAAAGGACATAAATTTTGAACTAGGAAAGGATAAACAGTTGTTTCAGACGATCACATGAGCAGGTTAATGAAAGCTGAAAATTTGTTGGTAGTGTAATATTAAAAAATTATCCCTATTAATGTTTATATATCAGATTAAAACTTAAAATATATCAAACTGATGAATTTTTATTTTTGAATGAAGCTGCAACAGGAGATCAACACAAAAGATACAGTGTGTGTAAAATCTTTAAAGCCAAAGAAAAAGAATGAGGGTTTTGAAAATCAGAGTGAATAATTCAATTAAAGTTGTAATTTTTATGCATGTTAGGCATTATTGATATTATCCGGAAAGAAAGCTATGACAAAAATAAATGTTTAAGCAATATAATATATAAAAACTATAAGAAAATAGTACACGCAATTTAACCCGTTTAAAAAGAATTTAGAAGCAAACAGTAAAAAGTTAAAATTACCTATCTAAAGTTCAACGAATACACACGTTATTCAAGCGATATACATACACACTCACACCCACACACATATATGTATATACAGGGTGAATCTAAACTCTTGGGCAAAACTTTAAGGGGTGATAGGGCACACAATGAGGAATCGTAATCACATACCAATCTGGGATGAAACGCAGTTTTAACTTACCCGGTAATAATCACTTTTGGAAAAGCATTGAAGTGTCCGTCTAATTTCTTAACCAAGTTTCATAAGCAATAGGCTCGTCTCCGAAAATTTCATCCATGAAATAAAATAAACTTTTAACCCATTTATGCCTAGCGTCCCTTTTTTGGGACGGCATTTTCGCTATCAGTCGAAAACGTTATTTATTTTTCCTAGCCTTTATTCGCGAGTATTGAACCTCAATTCCACAAAATATTTTAACCCATTTGTGCCTGGATATTTTTGCAACTTTCTTCGATTTTTACTGATAACAGAAATAATAGATAAATTTCTGATGTCAACTTCTTGAACAAGGAATGATTTATTTTAAAGTCATTTTGCATAAAAATCGAAATATCAAAATCCTACTTGGTCATGTTAAAATATTGTGCGGAGTTGAGGTTCAATACTCATGAATAAAGGCTAGGAAAAATAAATAACGTTTTCGACTAATAGCGAAAATGCCGTCCCAAAAAAGGGACGCTAGGCATAAATGGGTTAATATGGCCAAGTATCATGTTGACATTTCAATTTTTATACATAATGATTTTAAATGAAATCATCCCTTGTTCAAAAAGTTGACATAAGAAATTTATCAATTACTGCTGGTGTTAGCAAAAATCGAAGAAAGTCGCAAAAATATCCAGGCACGAATGGGTTAAACCATCAATTTTAGTCTTCTGTTTCCGGAGAAAAATATATTAGTTTCTGACGAACAATGGTCGGCAAGTGCACTGTTGTTTCAGCACTTTTTCCGAACTGATTATTAACAGCTATACGAAGATGACGTTGCCGACCCCACATTGCTATGTGATTCTGATTCCTTATTATGTGCCCTATCACCCCTTAAAGTTTTGCCCAACAGTTTAGATTCACTCTGTATATTTATAAGCAACCCACTGTATTATATACAGGGTGACTGCTAATTCAGTGAGAGCTGGTACACCCTCCAAAAAAAGTATTCGAGCAACAGAGAAATTTCCTACGTTGGTTTCGTATATTAAAACTTATTTATAATAGAATATGAATTAGGCTATGTATAAATATGAATTCCCATATTTCTGTCAGGTTGTGCATTTTTCAAAAACTCAATTATTATTCGCAAATCTAAAATAGGAAATTTCTCTCTTTCTCGAATACTTTTTTTGGAGGGTGTACAGGACCAGTGGCGACTCGTGGGTGATTTAAAAAGAGGTTCACAAAACAAATTTCAAAAATTAAATATACAGATACGACGCACCTTACAAATTAAAATGTATTTGCGTTTCCAGCAGTTAAAGGAAAACAATGCACGCAACTGAAAGAAAACAAATCATCTTGGGTCACCAAGATAAGTTTTAACAAAGGTGCTGTCTTGACTCATTTTATTTCAATATTTTTTCAAAGGATAATATTGGAAAATGCCATTGCTTTAGCTCCGAAACACGTATCTTAATTATTTACACTAGTTTGTAAAAAAAATAATGTAGTGAAAAATTGTAGAAATAAAAAAAAATATTAAGAAAATGAAATAAAAATTAATTAACTAACCGAACGTAACAAACCAAGGCAAAATCCGGAAGCGATACCGCAAAAAAGTGGCCATGGGTGCACAATGAATTTGTGCGAACGGACAGATTTCATGAGTGCCGTGCTTCCTCCCAGCTGTCTGGGCTTCTTATCCCAGAGAGCGGTTCAGAGGGAAAAATTTCCGTTCGCACGTGCGACTGATTAGGACTGAGTTGTAGTAACCTACACTACAGTGCGTTAGCTATAATAAGCGTATTTAATAATAGTGGGAGGAGGGGGAGAGAGTAAAACTCACGTTTTAAATTCACATAAATCTAGAAGTGTGCTTAATATTTACTTTAAATTTAATTTGTTAATGTGTTTATTCTTCAGTTTTTCCTTTGGGGGTTACGTGCTCATGTGCTCAAATGGAGGAGCCGCCACTGTACAGGACACTGTATAACAATAACATTTTGTATAGGAATGTATGGTCAAAAATGAAACGTCGAAGCACAAACACGGGGAAGAGCAAATGCAGGAGATGGAGGAGAAACGAAGTTAGTAGTTAGTTGCTTCCGTTGCCGGTAGATGGGCATTCGGCGTTGATTTGGGGAAGAGAATCCATTCTCGTTTCAGGTTTCGTCCATCCACCATTAGAAACCACATGTGGTTTCAGCATGATGGGGTGCCAGCCCACTTCACCCTAGATGTTCGTCACCGTCAGTACTTGAATGCGATATTTGGCATGCGATGGATTGGACGTGGTGGATCTATCCTTGGTCACCCCGGTCTCCCGATTTCACGCCCCTCGATTTCTTTTTATTGGGACATTTGAAGGATGACGTTTATGCCACTCTAGTAGACGCCGATGAAAATCTCGTTGCTCGAGTATCCCTAGCTGCTGCGGAAAAGTAATGACTAAAGCATACCACCATGAAACAACAATTCAGTATTCAATATATAGATATATCTGCATCTCCTTCAAGGTAATTTCTTCCGACTGTGGTGCATTTTTGCAAATGCTGGAAACAGAGGGTAGTTATGAAATAAGGTGAGGTGTTCAGAGCCCTCTAGAGAGTGAAGTATTGGAGGGAACATAACCACGTCTGATGGGCGTACATAGTGAACCATGGGATTTCAATTTTTCAAGAAAAAATATTTAGTAACAAAAGTCGCCACTAGGGGAAATGTTGGCGTGGTTTACCGAATAACATGCATTAATTTGTGTAGTCGCGTTCTTCGTTACGATTATGAGTATAAAAGGAAAGGCTGGGAAAATTTCCACCATTCAGAGGCCAATATGCTTTCCATGGCTCTCACTTTACAGGATCGTACTTTGTTAGTCAGTCATTATTACCAGCAGGAGGAAAATGCCTTTGCTGCTCTTAATGAATTTCGGAGGTTAAAGAAGTTACGAAAAAAGGACCGATGAGCATAACATAGCGGCGGATTAATACAATTTTGTCGGGCGCGGGGAGAATCGCACCCTCTGCCCCCCCCCCTTTAATCTGCCTTTGGCATAACAAATTTACGAAAACATGATGTAACGGGCTGAAACTATAGGAACTGTAGCACAGCAAGCAAGGCGGTTAGCCTACAAAAAGTTGAACAAGTTGCAACTGCTTCAAGCCAGTTTGCTTCAGAATGATGAGAATTCTCCCTGCTTTTCCTTTAATACTCATAATCACAAGTAGTTTTGTGAAACTCTTTCAGAGTTAGTAGAGAACTTTCTTTTATCGAACTCATGGACCCAAAACAATCATCCCGAAGAAGCAGTTCCAACCATGGAAATAAGAAATTTCAGAAGAAGCATATAAGGTAAATATTAATAACGAGATTTGTTAAAAACGCGTCAATAGTAATTGCACCATTAAGACGCATTATACTGATGCAAGGATATCGAGTTTTTTGCAGAATTTCGTATCATTCTCGGCTAAATCCTTTACTCAAACGGCATAAAACACTGAAATAATTATTGACTGTCTGGCTAGCTGGTAGGAATTCAGAATGCAATACACCACTTAGTCAAAGAAAACACTCACCATTACTTCGATTTTGAGCGACTTTGGCGTAATGTTTTCGGTCTTGCTTTACTTTTCAAGCGACTACCAAATACTGTTGTTTTAGATAAACAGTCGTCTTTAAAAGCTTTTGCTCGTTCACCATTTCGGAAAAGCAACAAAGGGAAAATTTTTATCTCATTAAAAACACTTTTTTTTTTTTTTTAGATGGTGAAATGAAATGAACTCCTGAATGTTGCAAGATGTTTAAAGAAGTATGTACTATTATTGTACTTTAAGTGAAGCATTCTGGATAGTTTTTGATCACAGTAGTATATCGTTTTCATTGGATAAAAATCATGCTTTAATGAAAACCTAGATATAACAATATAAGATATTTTTTAATACCACTCGTAGGTACAAATAGTATCTTTATAATTTCTTAAATTTATAACTGGCCAAAATCTTAGTTTTTCTGGTTTGGAGGTCAGTTTTGATTTCTTGTGGTCATTATGATGAGATGCTTTCTGTTAAAAAGAAATAACTAATTTTATTAGGCATGTATTTGGATAAATATAAATAAAATAAACTTTGTTTACTCTCTGGGAAATAATACGTAGTAACTGAGGCTGCATTATTATCCTGCAGCATGTACCCGTTTCATTATTCTTACTGTGTTCTTCACTCCTTAAATAAGATTTGTCATTCTAATCTTGCATCATGCTATGCAATAGTTTTTTAAGAATGGATTATGCCCATTTAATCCATGTATTAGGCCTATTTTTCGTCCGCTACGATTCCTATCTCGTCTCACAAAACCGCTGCAAAGCTTTGTCGCGTCTCGCAAAATTTATTCGAAGTTTATTCGTTGTGAAAAATTTCAAAACTGCCAAATTCTTTCACTAATATTTCCACCTCTTTGCCTAATCTGAGCTTGAAAAGAATAAACTTGGGTCTTTATGATCTGAGCAGATGAAAAATAATCTTCTGGCAGTAAAATAATTCTTATCTGTATAAATGTACTACACTCAATACATTTCAACACTATCCACTTAAAATTAATAATTAATTTCATAGCCTATCTTTAACATAAAGTTACCGTGGTAACAGAATCAAATGTTGCAACTTATGTTGTTAAATTCATCAATCAAACGAAAATTGAAGTTATATCTAACGTTCTTAGACTCGGAAAGAAAAAAAAATAAATATGAAACAATTGGAACATTAACTTACTAGTGTTTTAATTTTTTTCCCTAATGGCGGGTACTTGCCGTTTATAGGCATTGGCCACTACCAAGGACGGGATTACTGGTCTCTTTATTATGGAGGCACCTAATAGGTGGACCAGAGTTGCCTCCTATGAATTGATGGACGAAATTACACCCAAGCCCGTGCTAGCAATCGAACCCGGACACGTGGAGTGGTAGAATAGATCTCGGACTACTATACAACCGGAGCGGTCTTAGGGCTTCAAAAAACTCGCACTTTTAATATAATTTCCTTTATTTTACATTTTATCTCTTTTCGAAGGTGTGGCAACATTCCCAGTTCCTAAGCTGAGGCAACGGCATCTATTGTTGGAAAAATCGGAGCTATTTTGAGAGCTTTAGTCACATAAATGATGTTTATCCTTAAATATTAATCCATGGATTCACGCCATAGATATAGAGCAACAGGATAAACTGTCAATACTGAAATAACGTAGCCGTTGCCATCACTCTATTTGACCAGCAGCAACATGACGGTTGAAAGAATCGGCAATCGCGTCGCTGTACGCTGTGTCAAAAAAGTTCTTTGGCTATGTGGCACACGACTGAGGATTCGTTCGACCGCCATTTTTTCTGGTAGCTAAATCAAGCGATGACAACGAAGTAACTTTTTCTGTGTTGGCGTCATTTGGGTAGTCTATCCAGTTTCTCTTCTAAATCGATGCTTTACGATAACGGATAAAAACAATTTTTTAAATGACAGATTCCAAAAAATGTGCTCCCAAGAAAAGAAAAATAAAACACTAAATTTTCAGTACTTAATTTTCTGCAGACAATATTTTGAGCTGTGGAGAAAGTAGCTATTTCTGACATTCCCACACACCCCCTTTTTCAATTACAACAAATTTAAAAGGAGAATTTGCTTTATTTTTTTCCCTGTGACAAAACTTTTACGTCATGGCCTGCAATCATACAAGGATTTCAAAAGGAATTTTAAACCCGTCACGTCAGAATGACGTCATTCTTACCTACGACCTCTTTCTTACTCTATCGGTTCACTTTTCTACTTTAATAAAAATGATAGTCTCAATCGAGCTTTATGGACTTGAGGACATCAAAGAAGTTTTCTGGAGTTGAAAATAGTGAAAAATCGCCAAAAATATCGGAACGAGTGAGTACTCAGTACTAAGAAGTACAGCATACTTTGCAATACTTCATGACCCAGACCCCTCTGTCTGCCTTGCACGTTGAATACGATCGGCTACCCCATTTAGAGTTGTAGGATTTGTTTATTAACTGCATTGTGTATTTGTCCTTGAACTAGTACTAGAGTATGGCTATGTTAAGAAGACATGATTTTCCCTGTGTCTTGATCTGTGGTTCTGGTATGTCAGCGAATATGCTTCCTACGAAAAGTTAAAAAGATATGTATGTTGGCACTCAAAAGAGTAAAGAGACAGGATCTACATCTAGACTTTTGTCTTCCACTTCAGCGTCTTGAGATCACTTCAGCATCTTGAGAAAAATATCATACCAAGATAAATATCGTGCTCTTGAAAGAAAGCAAATTCTCTTTGTCATATATCGACATATGCTTGTAAATCATTTGTAGTGGCCGCTATAAGAAAAACAGAATGTACCAATTAACGAGGAGAATTTCTACCAGACCAGCGAAGTTAAAGAAATTATGTTTCTTTCAGTTCAATGGTTTTGAATAATGAATGTAAACTGAAGCGGCATATATGCGAGCATACTGGCTTTTCACCAACACCAGGTATCACTGAAAGTGGTGCCCTAAACGTTGACTACGTGCTATTTGTAGTGAGATAACTTACAGCCGTAGCAAGTACATTGGATCGATTTGGCATTTGCGACCGAGTACGTTCTGCAATTGTGTCAGCTGCTCTTCAAGATGTAGGCATTATCTCACAAAGCAATGTATCAAATGTTGTTGACATAAGTAAAATTCGGCATCACATAGCAAAAGCAAGAATCACTTTATCGTCTGAGTCGGTTATAACAGATTTTAACCAATACTAGTTTTGTTTATACTTTAATGGACCCAAAGATAGGACTCTAACACTGAAAGACTGTAAGAGAAAAGCGATAATAGAACACATAAGCTTTAAAAGAACCTGGCCCTGCCCCTGAGTACATCAGCTACATGTCTGTAAATTTTGGAAGAGCGCAAATTATTGGTATGATTTATTTTTCTCAAAATATTGAAGTAGTCCATTATTGGGATGGCAGCTTGTTTCCAGTTCTCGTGAGACTTATTTGCATCTTCTTCACACGAGCCTCGATGTAGATCCTGCCTCTTTACTTAGTTTCTTGTTTGAATGCCAACATACGTACCTTTTTAACTTTTCGTAGGAAGAATTCTATGGCAAATCACAGCCTCAGATAAAAACACGGTGAACATCATGTCTTATTAACACAGCCATAATGAAGTACTAGTTCAAGTACACATGCGCAACGCAGTTAATAAACAAAAAAATCTTACTAATCTAAATGGGCTTGCCGATCTATTCAGCGGTGCAGGGAGAGGGGTCTGGGCCATGAAGTATTGCAACGTACACTGTACTTCTAAGGACTACTACTTAGTACTGAGTACTCACTATTCAGTAATCATCGCTGTTGTAAATTTATATTCTAGAAAAACAATAATTTTGAGTCTAAAATCATCTAACTTAAATTAAATCTTTTTCCGTATTTTTTTTTAATTTATCTATCCGCAGTACTACCTTTTAAAACTAATTTTGTCTTGATCCCCACACTGCAGAGCATCTTTTCTGCATATAGTATAAGAGCTAGCAACGTTTTCGAGAAAGAATTTTACTAATGCTGGTGTTTTAATATTTCGTTCCTTATTGAAATTAGGTAAGGATGCAGTATGTCTGGCACCTGGGGGAGGTTGCGTTTAGTTCTGCGCATCTGATCTGTAAAGGAAAAAGTGAAATTTTGAAGTCATTTTAAGAGACTTGATTCTTTTTTTATAATTTTCTATGTCTTTTCAGCATTATAAATTTATAGTTGCCAGACGGTTCTGTTGTTGATAACATTGAGCCAGACCTACTTTTAGTAGTTAAAAAAATGAAAAATTTCAAACCATTTTAGTATGTCTGTCATTTTAATATGATATATTTCTGTCATCAAAGAATACAATATTAATTTGCCAGATGAAAATTCCGTTGCTTTTTTAAGAACCAGAATAGTTTAAGACCCGAGGTGAATAGGCGAGTCAGAAGTGTGTGGCAGCGTATTCGTTGGTTGTGTTCCCGAGATAGGCGTAACAGAGCGCGTTAGAGAGAGAGAAAATTATTTTAAATTATTAATAGCGTCTATATGGACTAGAATTTCATAAAGAAATAACTAAATTACAATAATTAAAGTAAAAAAAAATGATGCGAACAGCTGATAAAAATATATTAGCTGAAAAACTGAAAATAGAACTGAAAAAGGTTTTTCAGTTCTTTTAATTCCAAGGTCACCTTTTCTGAAATCATTTTCAAGTCCTGGAAGCATTTCTTGAATATTATTTAAATTGTCTGAGTACTTGACACACCACTGAGCATAGTTCTATTGATTAACTATAAAAAATAAATTTGTAATTTTTTGTAATTACGTATTTATACATTACAAAATCACCCATGCACATGCTTCTAGATAGAGTGATGTAATAATTAACCAAATGTATATAAATTATGTAGTATTGATCTGTCTTCCCATAATCACTTCGTCGTGTTTGATTTACATATCTTTCATATGATGAAAATAGTCGAGATAATTCTTCATTAGATAAAAGTTCCTCTGATGTTGTTGAATGAGAAATCTTTGTGTTTTGGTACTTCATAAGATAATCGTAAATCTGCTCTTTGAGAAAATCATATTCAGTTGTTATATCACTTGTTTTAGTTTTTAAAAATTCTTGGAAATGCAACATTTGGAAACCAAGAACCATCAAAGGATGCAAACGTTTGCTGCAACGATTGAAATGCTTGCCATCAATAATTCCATTAACTGATCCACTGGCTATAATTTTACTCTCTATTAACATGTGAGATAATCCACACTCATTTATAAATGTCCCAATAGATTTAAAAAAGCCATCATTAAATGGAATGAACCAAGATGTATAAAGATATTATGAAATCGAGGCTTCTCCACTGCTTGAATTTTTAGTGCAATTTTGGCTATCCCTAAATCATATGTGACTTGCACATAAGTTTGATTACATTCTTCACCAATTGTTTGGGCCTCTTCCATCGTATTTACCACCACAGCTATATTTGTAGGTGACTAATTAATGGGTGTGAGTTATGAAACTTTTTGTTTTAAGCTATTATCTTCGATTAATTTAGAACTGTACATGGAAAAAGTGTGAAACTAGGTGTAATAAATCAATTGATTGTATTAATGACAAAGTGACGGGCAAAGGAAATTCTTGCTCAATAGGTGTTAAACATCCAGACATCTCAATCTTTTGGCGTATGGAATGATGTCAGGAACAATAGCTTCAAAGGTTTTTTTTCGTTTAGATGCGCCTGGTAACATTTCATTTAAATCATCACTGGAAATATTTCTATCCTGTACCTGATGAACACTTTCATTTGCATTCTGGTATACGATTCCGACGGTGTCATGTAGCGTTTCTTTTCCATTTATTATGTATATAAATATGACAAAATTATGAAATGCCACACCTGTGCATAAGAATGGACGAATGAATGTGCATTACGAATAATGTCAGGAGGGCAAATTTGTGGCGTGCTAACCGATGAAGTGGTAGCTTCAGTTTCCAATTCTTCCAGAGTATTGTAGTTGCAAGAATGTCCAAATCTATTTAAAATATTTATAATCTTCCGACTTTTTGTAAGGCTTTTTATAGTTATACCAAGTGTTATGTGTTTTGACGGCTTAACAGTCCCATTACTAACACAAAAAATAGCGTCTGAGGCCAATGAACTTGTCCATCGCTCACAATTTACACCATCTCTCCGACGAATATCCTTGCCTCCAATTAGCACTTTAAAAAAACGCTCCAATTATTTCGGAATTGAACATTCATCTATAATTGACTCTTTTGTTCTGATATTTGATGGTAATTTAGATTTATTAATATTTAAAATTGATTTCCGCTGGATGAATGCTACTTTGTCGATCAAATCATTCTCTTCAAGGTTCATAAAATCTTTTTATTTTTATTTTTTAAATGAGGGGACTTTACAGTGCCTTGGAAGCATTTGCCAAAGCTAAGGCCCGAGTTGTTGGTTACTTTATTATGGGGGCCCCTAGTAGGTGGACCAACGCTGCCCCCTATGAAAGGACGGACAGAATGACATCCACGCAGAGTCGGGGATCCAACCTCGACCGCCGGAAGTTGAACCCGAAACCGTAGTACGGTGCTTTATCTAGCATACAAGTAGGTCGGCGTCCATAGAATTTTTGTCTCAGTTAAATTACTATCCGTGTGCATGATTACATTGTGTTTGTTTTTGGTTTGAATTTTAATTCTATTTTGAAAATATTTTAAAATCTTAATTTCCAGGACTTGGTTAGTTATATAAGTTGAATCAGGTGAAAACTTTAATTCATTCTCCAGTCCGTTATTGTACATATCATAATGAGATGATAGTAACAAGTAACTTTTTTTGCATAATCTGAACATCAATTAATAATATAATGTCAATAAGAAAAATTTGTGGCTATATCTATTTACATGTCATGAAGTACGAGTATTTTTTGCAACAATTTTATTGTAATTGTTCAAGTACACTAATTCACATGAATGGCAGTAAAATACATCTTCACCTGCGGCTTTTATATCACTGATTTTTTTAAGCAATTTATCATTGTCTAATGTTGTCATCTATTCAATTATTTTTTCATAAATTTTACCATCTTTTGAAGAATATAAAGTTTGTTGTTTTACTTTAGCCTGCTTTCGATCTTTTTCTTAAAAAAAAAAAAAACACTTTTTAGGTTAACAGGTTAACACTTTTCTCTATAACACTATCTTCAGGCTTTGCAGTTTCATTCAGATACTCAATAACTATATTAATGTCATGGGTATTTACATCACTATTATCAATAGCTGAATTGTTTACTTCAAGGTTCGAAGTAACATCATATGAAGTATTCTCATGAACATTTATTGGAGAATTTGACAGTGGTGAACTAGTACGAGATGTATTAGGAACATCAGTAATCGATGAAGAGTTAGACCGTCACCTCCGATAATGAAGGCCTCCACACCAATTCAAAATGGCCGAAGTCCAGTGCTCTGCGTTCATTTGAACGAGTTTTGAGCGAAAAAGTGCTCAACGTTTTCTTTTTTAACAGTAAATAAAATATCCATTCACATGAAACTGCCTTTATCAAAATAGAAAAATTCTTCATGAGAACTTACCACTTTAATTTGAAAAAAAATTATCCATTTCATAAATTTATTACATCAAATTCGACGTCCTTTCATAGGGATTTATTTAACTTAATAGTAACTTTCTTGTGTGACAAGGGGAAAAATCAGATTTACATTAAATTGAATTATTTTATATTGGAAAAATCCTCTAAACCAAATTATGTCTGTAGTTTAAACTATTAAAAGTATTGTTACGAATTTTCGGGGCAACTCGCTGTTCTGGGGCTTAAAATAGTTCAAAATTCGTGTTCTACACTTCAAATAGTAAAATTTTGCTTTTTGTTCCACCAAAATCGGTCAACTAGAACCGGAGATGCGGAGGTTTTGTTTTCCCCATTGTTTTCCTTTGGCAGTTCTAGAAATTTCGAGAAATATTGGTCGTACGCCTTCGGTAACTTCACTTTTGGGGACTTACTTTTGGAGCCAAATTTGGCGATATTTCGCCATGGCGACATTTTGGTCATTTGGCATGATTTTCCTAATGGAGGCTGTAAAGTTGGTTTTTCTGCATCAAAATCACATAATAGGCTAATTCAGCTATATTTCTATGACGTTATCAAAACGTGATTGTTCGGGGACTCGTTAGAGAGAACCCGAGTTTTCTGGAATGCACGTCGAAAGTATAAAAGAACCGGGCTGCCCCTGATCGAGTCAGTGTGAGTTGAGCTCCCGTAGTGTGTGAATGGAGCTCTCCCAGTGAGTACGCTTCCTTTGCTCTGTGAATTGATAGTGATTTAGGAGTGTTTCCGCTTGCTTTTCGAAGCTGCTTTTAAAGTGCTGTGTGTAAATTCTTTATTACTGAGTCTTGAGGGATTGCTTACTATAACTCTAGTGTATTTCCACTGAATTTTTGCCTGTGGAAGTATTTTATTTTGTGTGAGAAATACAGCATTTGTGAGAGCTTCAGATTTAAGTGGACTGTTAAAAGCACATTACTGTTTGATTTTGCTTCTGAATCTTGTTCAGCTGATTGTTCGACGAAGTTCTAGAAGCAATAAAGTTGTGTTTCATCCTGACAAGTGGACTCGTTACAAGAACTTTCTACACCAACCGGACTTTAGAACGACGAACCCAGGAATAGCAGAGTTTTCTGCAACGGTATTACTTTTTATAGAATATACTTAGTACATAAAAATTAATATTTTATTAACAAAATTTCAGCTTTTTTTGCAAGAGGGAAAGATGTTTTCATGTGAAACACTGCTTTTTTAATTGAATACCAGTTTAAATAGTCAAAATGCACATTTCTACTGTATTTGGGTAGGGAAAAAAATACCCCTTTGGGTATAAATACAACATTCATTTCAAGATTATTTCCAAACTATTAATTGTGGTCGGCTAAGACGAGCAATTTTTCGCCAAGATAAATGCCTGACACATGGAATAATAGATTGGTTGCTGTTCTTATGAGCCTAGAAATCCTTAGAACAACAGAAGTGCTATATTTGAGATTTATTGGCATTTGGCGTCAAAATTACTGATACCTAAGTGCTGTACATCTCTTCAACCATGTAATCTAATCGAATAATTTTATATGTACCACAAAAATCTCTTTTTAGTGCATTGTTAGTAACATTTAAAAATATTTTGTTGTGTTGTTTGCGTGTTCCATTTTAGAAATAAAAGAAATACCCATTGGAAATACAATGCTAAAAATTAACATTTGACTCATTATTATAAATAACTCAATAACACATGAACAATATTAAAAACAAGGTTACATGCTATTTAAGTACAGACAAACAATGTTTATATATTATTGCAACCATTCATGTCAAGTTTTAACTCATAATTGCATTAAATATTGTAATTACGCCATTGAAATTCACGTAACTTGGCGACTACTGTCATCATGCGATATTGTATGGCGACTACTGTCACATTAACAATAATGGAAATAATGATATAAAATTTTTATGCGTACTTGAACAGAATTTTGAACGTTCATAGATTAGTTAATTTTTATGTTTTTAGAATATATTTGGTATCAAAATATTGGTAATGGAAAGATCTTTAAAATGATATATGAGTCATCACTCCCACTTACCTTCTCCCAGTAGAAATTAGCTCCTGAACGAACCGCTCATAACTAACGAGACTACACTAGCGAGAGTATATTCACGAGAACGTCAAAACTAGATGTAAACCTGTGAATAAAGCAACGGAGCTTGGGACTACGGAATGCGCCATCTTACAAATCCTATATACAGTATGTGTAGGGATGGACGCGAGACGAAAAATTGGTGTCTCGCGTCTCGCAAAACAGCCGAAAAGCTTGTCTCGTCTCGCGAAAATCCCTATATCATAATGTTAAAAATGTTTGTCTCGTCTCTCAAAAAAGCTGTAAATCTCTGTCTCGTCTCGCGTCCATCCCTAAGTATGTGGGTCTTGTTTATCGTAGGTGACGGTTAGACCAACGCCTCCTACATATAGAAAGCCTTACAACTCCTACGTCACCAACCTTTGACGTCATCATTTAACCTACATTTAAAAGTTTTATTTTCACAAAATAAAACTATTAAAAATTTCTGGTAAATACTACAAATATTAGAAAATATCTTATATTAAACATTAAAATAAAAATAGCTTTCTCATACAAAATTATTCAGTATGATCTATTTCCTTAGCATATTATCTAATTAGCTATGGTTAAAAACTGCCATTTGTCGTAAAATTATATTTTTTTATCTCAAATTATTAAAATATTGCCAATCATGGGTAAATTCACCAGGAATTTTTAATAGCTTTATTTTGTCACAATCAAACTTTTAAATGTAGGCCAAATGATGACGTCAAAGCTTGGTGACGTAGAAGTTGTAAGGCTTTCTATATCTAGGAGGTGTTGGTTAGACCCATAAAAATTGCTATATTTAGCCATCAAGGATGTAAAAGTGCTGTAGTAACGATTATGATACCCATCAGTAGCATTCACATTGTCCGGTAACTTCACTTTTTTATATTTCAGATTAAGCTTTATTCGAGCATTCAAAACTTTTAAGCGCTTATTTAGTTTTTCTTCATTAAATTTCATTATTTTACCAGTTTTGTCTGAACAAAAAACACATTTTTTTTTTCATCCATTACGATAAAATCCACGTTTATTTTCTTTTCTAGGAACAACCATCTGATGAACCCATATGTATTACGGGAGGAAGCAACCATTTTTCTGACACTCGTAGTTGAGGGTAATTCGATCGGAGATTTTCAAAACTGTCAAATTCTACATACAGCGTCATTCTAAAAACAAATTTTTAGATGCCACATTCCAAAAAATAAGGTACAAGAAAAGGGGAAAAATGTAAGGAGATTTCCTGCAGACGATATTTTGAACTGCAAAGGGAATGCCTATTCTAGGAAAGTTATTCCAGCCTACAAATTACGGAAATTTTTAAACGAAGATTTTCAGAATTATTTCTCACATCTGCGCATCTTTTAAGGCACAGCCTGAAACCATAATTTTATACATAATTTATTTTTAAATCCGTGAAGTCAAAATGAACACAGTCTTACAATACCTTACTTCCTTACTCTATTAAAAAGGCTTTCTGGAGATGAAAATTACGAAAAATTAAACAAAATGAGTATTTGATGTTTATTTATTTTATTTCTGAAATTTGTTTCAGTGTTCGTTCATATTTTTTGTTCAACGGTGAAAATTTTTACACTAAGTAAAGATCCCACAATTTCTTTTTAAGTGTTAAAAGCACTATTTTTATGACGAAAAGAAGAACCTGAATTTTATTTTCTTGCCAGCTGTATACCCGTTCTTCGTACGGGAAAGAAGCTCATATTTTATAATATGTAGTGATACAGCAGGATACAACAAGCATAAACACTCACGTGGTCGACGCGATCTTAAAAAATAGCAGTAGTGACCGTTTATCTCTCTCGTGACGCTCTCTGTCGCAACTATAAGCTGGTATACTTCTGACTCACCTATTCACCTCGCAGTAAATTAAACTGGAGAATGGAACTTAAATTGGTCTGGTTCTTAAAAAAGCACCGGAATTTCCATCTGGCGAATTAATATTGCATTCTTTGATAACAGAACTGTATCGTATTAAAATGACAGACATACTAAAATGGTTTGGTATTTTTTTTTAACTATTAAAAGTAGGTCTGGCGCAATTTTAGCAACAACAGAACCGTCTGGCAACTATAAATTTATGATGCTGAAAAGACATAGAAAATTATTTTAAAAAAAGAATCAAGTCTCTTAAAATGACTTCAAAATTTCAATTTTTTTTCTTTGCAGATCAGATGCGCAGAACTGAACGCAACCGCTGCCAGGTGCCAAACATATTCTTCCTTAGCTAATTTCAATAAGGAACGAAGTATCCAAAAACCAGCCGTACTAAAATAAACATTTTTTGTGACGTTGCTAGTTCTCGGATTAATAGGTATGTTCTGATAAACAATAATCTTATTTTCTCTTGAAGAGCAAAATTTAGTCATTTTGCTCTTTTTTTTCGAAAATTAGATTTTAAAATTAAATTTTAAAATTAATTTTTTTAGTTATTTTTCTCTTTATCTGCATACTATGGAACATCTTTTCCGCAAAAGTAGGTTCTGGTTAACATTATTTTTGGTTTCTCCATATAAAAGCGAATTTTACTCTTTTTTTTTCTTTTTTTCGTGTATTCAACCCCCTTGAGCAGTATTAAATTTTAAATTTAAATTTTTTAGTTATTTTTCCTTTTATCTCAATACTATAAAACATCTTTTCCTCATAGGTAGGTTCTGAAATTCTGAAAAAAAATTTTTTTTTTCGATCCACCCTACTATTTATAAGGGAAGTTTAATTATACCCCTGCACATACGTGATTAACGATAGTATGAAAATAATGTTTTTGGCCTTATAATTCTGCACGATTTCGAATCGACTTGGATCCCTCTACCTTCCTTTACAATTGTGCCAGACATTTTTGGCCACCCTGTATACATTTAAAAAGTCATCACTGTAACTGGCCCTTTAAAGCATTGTTTCTGAAATATCACGTCGGTATCATATAGTAGAAAAAGAGCATTTATAAATATTTTAAATTGCTGTAAACGTAATTTTCCAGTATTCTCAAACAATTCCTAATTATGATATTATAAATAATTATGATATTATAAATAATTATGATATTATAATCCTAATTATGATATTATAATCCTAATTATGATATTATATACTAAACAAATTAATGATTAATTTATTTTAGTTATCTTAAATAAATAAAAAAACATTGGCAAATGTTGAATTTTTATAACAATTTGAGGAAACTTATATAAGTTTTACGAAAAACGTAGTATCATCTGCTCATAAAATTAAATATTCCACATCATGAGAAGCTACTAAGTCAATCATGCAAATAACAATTTCTGAATTAATTGAATAATTCTATCATAAGAAAGTCAATAAATTCCTTGTCATTTTTTAAGTAATAAGCAAATATCTGAAAAAATATTTTCTCAATCAAAATTTTTTTTCAAGTACTGTAAAACATGACTAAAAAAAAATCCCATTTTTAAATAACATTTTTAATAAGCAAATTTTACTATAAATTCTTTTTTAATCATGAAAAATTCAATTCTCTGAAAAAAAAATTGCACAGTTTTAGGGGATAACTCTAAGACTTTAAATGGGCACTAATCAAATATTAAACTCCTAATATGAAAATTAACCAAACATAAATTTAAATTTCTCCCTAATTGCAGCACGTGTGTTTTATTTCCACTTCCAAATAACCTAGACTTTTTGGAGAAAATAATTACCCTGCCATCTTCAGGTGTCTTATAAAAGTAAATTAAAATTACCACATCGCATCTAAAAATGCACTACTACATTCTCAAACCAATCCCGGGGGATCTCATGGTTGTGTGGGTTTGCGCACCCATCACTGCCAGCCGCCTGCGAGCGGTGAGGTCTCGGGTTCGAATCCCGTTAACCCATGGTTGTCATTTCCACCCCCTTCTTCTGTGTTTGTACTTCTGTTGTGCTCTATGTTATTAATGAATGTTATATGGAATTAATAAATGTCAAACGGATATTCAGGGGTATAAGACCATCCTCGAGATTGCAGTCAGAAACCTCAAGAACAGAAACTCAAACAAACAAACAAAACCAATCCCGTTTAGCACACCAACTTGATTATCGTCTCCAAATAATAATTATCCAGCATGAAAAGTGTTTATTTCGGTGTTTCCTATCACCTCATTCTCTGTGTTTTTTATTTGAAAAAATTCAGCGAGAGCGAACGTAATCCAACTTTCCTAATGGGACATCATGACAGAAAAAAAAAAAAAAAAACCCTGACACAAATCATGCTTAGGCAATGCTTATGAAGTACTCTTCCACTGAGGCTAACACGATGAATGAAGCTGGTTATTTTAAGTTCCTGCGATTTGTGCAGTGGTATCGTACTTAAAAACTCATTGCATTAATTTTATAATACTCTGAATGTAAACACATTGAAACCCAGGTGAACATGCAAAAATACACAAAAGCTTTAATTAACTTTGGTTTGTTTCTGGTGTTGACGGTATGTATGACGATCATTATCATCATCGTTGTCGTCGTTTTAGAGTAAGACCTGAAGTCGAAAGAAACCACTGAAAAAAAATACCAACATAAATTTTTATATACACTGCTGGCCATCGTAAATGCAACACCCTGAAGGAAGCATGCAAATAATATGAAATTTACAACATGCATTAGCTGAGGTGAGATATGCAAATGATTAGAATTTCAGCGCAGACGCACATCAAGCGCGCCTGTGGCGCCACCTCAAAGCGCTATTTAAGGCTTGGAGATTTCGACGGTTTCAAGTACAGCAATTGTGTTTTTCTTGCTTTTTTTTTCAAAAAAACGATAAATTATGCCTCGTAGGAAACAACGATCATCTTTTGATCAAGTATCCGAGTTTGACAGAGGAAGGATAGTGGCATACCGAGATTGTGGGTTATCTTTCAGGGAAATCGGTCGTCGTATTGGACGAAACCAAACAACTGTGATGCGGATATGTGATCGTTGGGTGCAGGAGGGTACGACGGACAGACGTGATCGACCGCATCGACCTCAGTGCACCACGTCACGTGATGACAGGCAGATTGTACGCATGGCAGTGACGGACCGCTCAGTCACATCACGAACCATATCACAGCAGATTCAGTCTGTAACGCATCATCCAGTGTCTGCGCGTACCATTCGACGTCGTTTACAGCAGAATGGTCTGTCCGCAAGACGTCCGTTGCTTTGTCTACCTCTGACGCGGAACCACAGACGTCTCCGCCGCCAATGGTGCGATGAAAGAAGGATGTGGACGACAGAATGGAATGAAATTCTCTTTACTGACGAGTCACGCTTCTGTATGCAACACCACGACGGTCGGATTCGAGTCTGGAGACACCGTGGAGAGAGGATGCTGAACAGCTGCATTATGCACCGTCACACTGGTCCTGCACCGGGTATTATGGTATGGGGCGGTATCGGATATCTCTCTCGCACTCCTCTAGTACGCATTGCCGGTACTTTAACCAGCCAGCGCTACATCTCCGAGGTGTTGGAGCCAGTTGTCCTTTCTTACCTTCAGGGCTTGCCAACAGCCATATTTCAGCAGGATAATGCACGGCCACACGTGGCACGCATTGTCCAAGGGTTCTTCGTCAATCACCAGATTGAATTGCTTCCCTGGCCGGCGCGCTCTCCGGATCTTTCGCCGATAGAAAACATGTGGTCCATGGTTGCTCAACGACTGACCCAGAGTTCATCCCCAGCTGTCACACCAGATCAACTTTGGCAACGTGTGGAAGCTGCTTGGTCTGCTGTACCCCAAGAACACATTCAAAGTCTCTTTGAATCAATGCCGAGGCGTGTGGCAGCTGTGATCTCCAACAACGGCGGCTACTCTGGGTACTGATTTTGGCAGGAACCACGCTTCATAGAATGCTGTAAATTTAATCATTTGTTACTTGGTCAACATGTTATCTACACAATAAATTTTGTTGTGATATCTCTTGTTTTTCTTGGTGTTGCAATTTGGGTGGCCAGCAGTGTAGTTTCAAAAAGTTTTTTATGCTGAGAAAAATGCTCACAAATAAACATATCATTTTATTTGGATAAAACTGCCTATTCTTTTGTAATATTGCCAGGCTAAATACCAACATTTTT
Organism: Cheiracanthium punctorium; assembly: GCA_038373885.1. Taxonomy (NCBI): domain Eukaryota; kingdom Metazoa; phylum Arthropoda; class Arachnida; order Araneae; family Cheiracanthiidae; genus Cheiracanthium; species Cheiracanthium punctorium. Next base: position 796,974 of record JAWZYV010015626.1, on the reverse strand, counting down.
AAACACGTTTTACTAAAATTACATTTTAAAAATATTTTTTTAACTTTTTAAAATCGAAAATTAAATTTTAAAATGATACTTTTTTGCACTTGTTTGAAAACAACTAATGATTTTTTTTAAGTAATAATAAATATCTATTTTCATTTTAGCAAACACATTGAAAAACCAAAATCATGTGATAGTAACATGTAAAATTTGTCGGTTTCTGCCCTTTGGACCCTCGAATATCTTGTAAAACGTGACAATGCTTATTTTACAAGAATAGACAGAAGAGAACTCAATGAAGAAGGCATAGTAATTAAGCACTGTTACAACTAACGCTTAGTAGTTTTCATTTTAATCCACAGTGTCAGGAGAATGTCAACAGTACTTCATGAAACAGATTACTCCTAATGAGCAATACTCCCATCAGCCGGCCAAGTAAGCTCAATAGTCGAGATTGGGTAAAAATGTCGGGGTAACCACACAAATGCTACTGAGCTGACACCCAGATTAAATGAGGGGCGTGCTAGTTGTAACTGTTCTCTGACTGAAGTTCTCTCGTCAAAGCCTCAACTAGAAGTTATCGCTATGACACTTTCATAATAGCATTGTGAAGTCGTAATATGTATGCATACTGGTCACACTGTGACTTTGTGACTTGCGTATGACATATTCGTCGTGATATGTCTGTCACAGAGAGGTTGTGGGACGGACAAATTGCCACCTGGGGCAGGTTTTGTGAAATCGTATGGTATCATCATAGACGACGAAATATGCAATGCGATGCCACTCTGCAACGAAACATGTTTGTCTCACAGTGATGTCACATTGTGACTTATTATCAGTTACACTGCGACATAACTCTGCAACGTCACATATTTGACACGAAAAGACGTCACAGAAGGCATGCATTTACACAGTGGCGTAGCGAGAAATTTTTCATGGGGGAGGGGTACGACTACTGCAACTCACATATGTATACAGGTGTGTGATAAGGGAGTGAAGAATATACATTTTGTAAGGCAAAAAATTCCTCATGGGAAGGGTTGCGATCCCCCTATACCCCCTTGGCTACGCCACTGCATTTACATCATATTTGTGATAGGACAAAATGTATCGGCGCCACAACGTCACTGCGGACGCGATTGCTGAATGGGCTATATTCAAAGTAATTTCAGCCTGTACAGATAAATTCTGTGCTTATGAATTGTAGCAACCGACACAGCTGATTCCAAGGTCTTTACAACTGAGTAGATCATTGCCTCACTTAGTCCTAGAACGTATTTAATAGTCCTTTAGTGACTATAACCTTCCTCTGAGTGACCCTCCTCTGGAATTGGTTCAAAATTAGGGGACCCCGGGCTAAAGTCGGACTTCCTCCCACTGGGGCTCACTAAAAATGGAAGACGCCCGCCTCTGTCCATCGCCTCCCTACCTGGGGGATCTAGCACCGCATGCGCGTGTCAGAGGGCATAAGCAACAACAACACAAGCTATGAACCATAAAACAGTGGATCTAAAATGCACACAATACATAGTGCAAGCTGGAAATGTGATAGGCATCATGAGCTGAGTTCTCTGATCAAATGGAATGAGTCACTGACAGGAAATCGCTCAGTTCAGCATAGTTTGCATAGAGCTTGTTACAGTTCATCATAGACATTACACAAATGTCGATGGAATGACACATACAATTCATATTATTTGCTATTGGCTTCAGAACTATTTTAGACCAAATCAGACGTGTATTCTCTACAACAAATCAGTAATTTGACTGATAGACCTTTTTGTGCTTAAAGTTCAGTTCTCAACTGCTCTCAGTTTAAGTATTGAATAGTAAGATAATTTTACTGTTTTTGATTTAATGAAAGTCCTTAATTATACCACAAAACTCAGAACGAAATTGAAATGTCATGGACTACAGTTTATACTGAATGATTTTTCTTATATATGGATCATTTATGTGGAAAACCAGTATAGGAAATATTTCTTTAACAAGAATAGTCTTTTGAGTGGAAATGCTACGACTAAGGCATTATCGAAGGTTCTCGAGACAATGAGGCTGAACATAGAATGACCACTATATTCAATTATTAATTTTTTAAAACAAGGATATTTTTGCTACGAAATACTATGTTTTAAAGCTGCTTCGGAGAAAAACGAATGTCTACTTCGCACTTAAATAGAAAACTAAACAGCTACGGAATTATTCGACAGTTCAACATCAAAGGCGTTTTCTAATTTTCAAGCCATCTGGTCAACATAGTTAAACGTATCATCGGATGGATTACCTAGATGTCGACTCGTTCCGTCCATATATCACGTTCAGTTGTTACATTTTACGTAGCACGATTAAGTCTAATAAAATAATAATGACACTCATTGATTTTGGCATTTAACTGTTCATGAACTCAGCGTCATTATATTTCGCTACAAACGTTTTAAGAGATATGAAAGATTTGTTCAGTACTTTATCAATAAGTGTCTAATCTTCTCTTTAAGATATTCATAAGTCAGATATGGTTTTCAATCAGGGGCGTAGCCAAGGGGGGGGTTAGGGGGGGGTCATAACCCTCCCATGAGGAACTTTGCCATACAAAATGTATATTCTTCACTCCCTTATAACACACATCCATGCATATTTGTGAGTTGCAGTAGTCGTAACCCCCCCCCCCCATGAAAAATTTCTGGCTACGCCCCTGTTTTCAATAATGCATTTAATGGAAGTGAAAATGTTCCTGATGACACGACTGTACAATCAAGTAAAGTTTTAAAGTCATGCAATTATTTTCAATGCATAAATTAAATAATTATATAAAAAAATCTTCATCAAAGTTTATGTCTATTGTCTATAAAATATTTTAATTAAAAATTATTTCTATAGAATTATTTTAACAATTCTACTTTAAAATCTTATTTAAAAATCATTTCGTAATTATTTTTAATAGCTTAAATACTCCAATCATTCATGGCAGTTTCTTTCATTAATTATTATCATCATTAATTATTTATGATTCAATGATTCAGTAAATACTCAAACTCCAAGAATCCAAGGAAGTGTTCTCGTGAAAACCAACTTTTCGATTTTCATTAAGGCAAGTTCTCAAAAAAAAAAAAAAAAAAAAAAAAAAAAAAAAGGAAAAGAAGAGAGACATTCAAAGTAAACGTAACTCCTGAAAGTTGAATAATGTTTATATACGAAGAGTTTAATATAATTCTGGGAAGTTAAAAAAAATCACGTTCCGTGATTGTCTGTATTGTAGTAATTCACTCGTGAGAAAAAAAAAAGCAATAAATGATAACATTTTCAAAATTACAAAACAAATATAGTGATATCTTAAAATACAATACTGAATTGTTAGAATAATGGTCAAATATATTGGGTCTTGCTTAAATGGTAGTCTTCTTTCCCAAAACTTATTGCGTCAGCCGATAGTCAGTTACCAAATCTAAACTGGATATATATGTACGTGGCAATTTAGCAAATTAATCAATTGAGATAATTCGGGGACGATTCAGTTTGAAGAAGACACAAGTTTGTTATTTGTGTCTCTTTTGTGTCGACAGACAGCAATACTGACCTTTTGTGTGAGGAGTCTTTTCCCCGTATATCCATGATTTGTGATTTTTATCTTAATTTATTGTCTTTAAATCGCCGTAATTTTTGGATCTCGTGAACATTTAACCTGGTAAATAAAGTCCTTATAATATTGCTCACACTTAAAATTTATAAACGGACGATTATTTTCATTAAAATATTAGCAATAGAGGTGAGTTCCGCATTCTGTTAAGAAACACAGCGCAAGCCGAAGCGGCCATAATCAACACCCTCTAGATATAGAAAGCCTTACAACTGAAGCTTTGACGTCATCAATAGATCTTCTTATACGGCGTCATCACAGTTTTACTTTCACAAAGCTTATCTATTTTAAATTTGTGGTGAATTTTCTAACTCATGAAACTTTTTAATAGTTTAAGATAAAAAAAAATAATTTTACGACAAATGACAATTTTTGACAATCACTAATTCCATAGTATGGTACAGAAGTAGATCAAAATGAATTATTTTGTATAAGAAATGTATTTTAACCGTTTGACTGCTATGCAGCGCTATTGCGCTATTGGAATGTACACCCTCCAAAAGAAGCGTTCGAACAAGAGAGAAATTTCCTACGTTGGTTTCGTATATTAAAAATTATTTATCATAGAATATGAGTTAGGCTATGCATAAATATGACATTCCATATATCTACTAAGTTGTGCGTTTTTCAAAAACTCAATTATTTTTCGCAAATCTAAAATAGGAAATTTCTTTCTTGCTCGAATACTTTTATTGGAGGGTGTATGAGGATTTTGACGGATAGCAGTCAAACGGTTAATTTTTATCTTTAATATAAGATATTTTCTAATATTTGTAGCATCCACCAGAAATTTTAAGTAATTTTACTTTTTGAAGATACAACTGTGATGATGTTACTTAAGGAGATCTAGTGATGACGTCAAAGCTTCAGTTGTAGGCCTTCTAGATCTAGAAAGTGTTGCCATAATCCTGCAGCAATAAGAAAATAAGCGTCTTTGGCATCTTCACTCTATACTTGGAAGTAGACGCAACATGAATCAGAAATAAATTAAATGAACTTTAAATTTTATATTAAATTATAAAATATATAATTTGAATTAATAATTATAATGTTATAATAATTATCATTTTCATACCTTTATAATTAACACGATATTAAATATTTTTATGTAATATTTTGCATGCCTTGTAATAATATGTCTATTACAGTTTTATATATCTTCTTATGCTCTTTTAAAGATATTATTAAATTTTAACAAGCGTAATCCACATTTTATTATTATACAGATAATGCCTCGAAATTACAAAAGAAAAACGGATTGTGATTATTCGTTAGAATCAAACTTGATTCAATGTAATAATTAAATTATTTGTCAGAGTTAAATTTGTGCTGCGTGCAAAGGTAAAGGATATTTTTAAGCTAAAAAAATGTCTCAAGTATGACGGGATTTACACTCATGTTCAAAATTAAGAGAATTTGCATAGTTTGTCAAACATCAAAAGAACTGAATGAAATGTAAAACCACTACTTTCGAGACAAAGATGGTAATCTTGTACATTTAATACGTAACCGTACGTGTAAGTATGTGGGCGATGCCAGTTGAGGAACCATGCACCCCCATATTTGATTACGGGCCCTGGACCCAGGATCAGAGACGGGGCCCATTTATTTATTTATTTATTTTTACGACCGAGTGCTACATTCAATTTGCGCTGTTATGTCCCACTCGTACTCTTATTAGAATGTAATTTAATCTGAAAATAAGGGGAAATAATTGTGGTAACTATTTAATAAGTCCAAAATACATAAAATTGTGTTACTTAAAAAAGACAAGATTTACCATATGAATGTGTTTAGTTTCATACTAAAGAGCTAAAGTTTAGGCTTACTACTAATGGTTAATTTTGACTTATGTTTTTAAGAAATATTTTCACATGAACAAAATCGGAAGAAAAGAAATCATTTCTATACAAAATAACATTCTGTGAAACTTTATCAAATAAATATCACTTTCACTAGCAGGGCATAAAAATGGTAGAACTGAACTCATATCACAAAATTGACAGATGGACTCAAGTCCTGATTATCGCACGGGCACTTAGGGTCCGTGAAAGGAGCACTACATGCAGATTTAGGTCGATATATTGAGCTTAAACAAATACACCCGCATCAGCATGACGATTCAGGCGTTGCATAAAATCTGAAAGGTGCCTCGTGCACGAAAATGTTGTAGTCAGACCCTGGATGGGCTGCAAAACAGAAACAGCCAAGGCAGGAATCAGGCCCGAGGACAAGATTTTCGGACCCCAGGACAGGTTCGAGACGATTTTTCCGCACCTCCCCCTCTCCCCCCTCTTAAAATAAACAAATAAGTAAAAATAAAAAATCTTCAATCTTACACGTCAATCTTACACTTCAATCTTACACATACTTACACGTACATTCTAATAAGAGTATTTCTTCCCAAAAATTTTTTTTTTTAAACGGTGCAGAATTAGTACACTATAAATTTACCACAGGCCACATATACAAAACCTTATACAAGATAAAATTTCTATCAAATTACTCTCCCCCCCCCCAAATCCCGGGCCCGGGGAAATTGTCTCTCCTGCCCCCTGCCCCCCTCTCGATGGACTTGGCTGGAAGAAAGGATGGAGATAGTACGCACTCAAGTTCATACATCTCCCGTAATAACAATTTTATAGGGAATGTAATCCCGATCCCGCGAGAAGACTATATCATGACTATAATTTTCAAATTTATGTAAGGTATCGTATTAATTATTAAATAAGATAAAGTATTAAACTTGAAGTATTTACAATACCACTTTTTCCTACTCTTCTCTATTAAAATTAATTTTTATTTGAATGAAATGTCGATCCCGCGGGATCAGCAAATCCCAATTCCGAAATCACGCGAAGAAAAAACAGTGCGGGATTACATTCCCTAGGTCCTAGGTATTGGAAGAAATGCATCTGGGTCATTCCACGTCAGATCAAACAGTGCAGTTCACCACACCAACTCGGATTTTTCTCAAATTTTATATAGATGATTTATAGGCTAAGACATCAACAAATCTCAATTTTGAAGGTTCTACGATAATTAATTATCGAGAAATTAATTATGCAAATTTTTAAGTTTTCTGCAAGATGCGCCAACTTTTTTCTCAATTCCTTAAATAACTCCTTACCTGTAAAAGTTACTGAAGTGCAAATTTGTTTCTAGGAGTAACTTTTTACGCTGATTCCAAAAATGTTATCGAAATTTGCGTATGTTCTATAGTTTATGCATGATCAGTACATTTGCTAAAAAACATCATGAATTTTTTTCGGCATGTCTGATCACAGACACATGTTTTAAATTTTTATATGTTGTTAAGATGGAATAATCCTACATCCCAAAATAATTTCATCTTGGCTTTCTGCTCAGGTGCAGAGAAAAAAAAAATTGTATGTATGTACCTACATATGAGGATTTTCATATGCAATATTTATACTGAAGATGAGAAAATTCAGAAGCGTTAGTCAATTTTCCTATGTCTTTTAAATTGATATCTCAAAATTAACTAGTACTCCAGGCATTTGCAAAAACTAGAAAATACATAAAAGTGCTTGTATCGGAAAACGTAAAACAAACAAACAGCAAAAAATGCATGTCACACACAGTGTTAAATAAAAAAAAATTCTAAAGTTAAAATTCTGAATTACTTTTAATTTAACCCTGTTGTTTTTGGCAATCATCCATCAGCCAATAAAGCTTTGGAATTCTGCATGATATTGAACTCAAAAGAAATAACAATGTTTAATAAAACATATATATATGTATATATATATATATATATATACACTCATGTCCATAAATTAAGGATAATTCAGAATCACACAGAAATTGATCTCTAAAATAAAAATTTCACCTGTGGAATGATCACACACATCTTGAAGAAGAATATGCAAATTACAGGAAACCACCAGATGGCGTGGATGGTACGTCACAATGACGAGAGTGTAAGAGAGGGGTATATAAGGAATGGTGGCAAAGAAGTAAAATTGTTCACAAGCGCTGTGAAAGCCTTTCAGTGCAAAAACCGCATAGTTATGGCACAAAGGAGGCATTTGGATGATGTTTTACGTGGCAGAATTATCGGACGACTGGAATGTGGACGTACCCAGCTGGAAGTATCCGAGGAACTTGGAATCGCCCAGAGTGTCATCTCCAGGCTTTGGCAACGATTCCAAGATGATGATAATGTGAGTAGACGTTACAGCACAGGTCGCCCCCGAGTTACAACGCCGAATGAGGACCGCTATTTGGCAGTTACTGCCAAAAGAAACAGACGGAGTACAGCATCAGACCTGTCTCGTCAGCTCTCTTCAGCTACCGGTACGACAGTTTCAAGGCAGACCGTGTACAGACGCTTAGGACACATTGGTCTACATGCTCGTAGGCCTGTCAGATGTGTTCCACTTACCGCAACTCACTGTCGCCTGCGATTAACCTGGAGTAGAGAGCATGCATTGTGAACACCGCAACAGTGGTCTTGTGTGATGTTTTCCGACGAGTCTAGGTTTAGTTTGGAGTCTGATTCTCGCCGGACATTCATCTGGAGAGCGTCAGGTACCCGTTACCACCAAGAACACACCATTGAAAGACACCGTTACGGTGGTGCAGGATGGCTCGTTTGGGGAGGAATTATTCTTGGTTCCAGAACTGACCTGCATGTTCAGAGTGTAACGATGACAGGCCACATCTATCGGGATGTCATTCTGGAACAACATGTACGTTTGTTTCGGGGCGCCATGGGTGCTGAATTTGTGTTTATGGATGACAACGCCCGTCCTCACCGTGCAAACATTGTAGACGAATGCCTTCAATCGGAGGATATCACCCGAATGCATTGGCCAGCATACTCACCGGACTTGAATCCAATAGAGCATGTGTGGGATATGCTTGGCCGACGAATTGCAGCCCGTCAACCCCCTCCCACCTGTCTACCGGAACTTCGGAGTGCATTGCTTGATGAGTGGTGTTATATTCCCCAAGATCAGATTGATCATTTGATACTCAGCATGCGTAGGCGTTGTCAGGCCTGTATTGCATCGTCCGGGAGACGTACTCCGTATTAACCATCCTACTAACCATGTTATACTGTTTTTTGTAAATAGGTTCTTTTTTGAAATTTGGTCAAGGGAGTAAAACTTGCAATTTTTATTAATTATGTCAAACATATAGCATCTTTTTTGCTTTTTACTTTTTGTTTAATAAATAGACTTTACAAATAAGTCAAATTTGTTTTGCTTCTTTCTCTTGCTTTGCCTGAACTTCATTATCCTTAATTTATGGACATGAGTGTATATATATATATATATATTAGGTCTACCGGAAAGTTCTATCCATTTTCCGTATGCAATATTTTGCCTAGCCAAAACTACTGAAGCTAATAACACGAAATTTAGCACGAGTGGGATTTTATAGCGTAGGTGCTAGATTAGAGAGTATTTTCAAAAATTCGTAATTTATAGAGTATAAAGGCCCAAAATGTTCTTTTCACACAATCTGCGGGATCTCAAAGAAGAAAAGAGATATCGATAAAATTCTTGCTGTAAAATACGCAACACTCAAGAATGCCTAAAAATCGATTTCAGAACATTTCGAATATAATCCTCCTAGGAGGGTAGACGTAAAAGTTTGCCGTGAATAACTGGTTACATGACATTTATTCTGCAATATATCACAAAATGTGCAATTTGACAATGTGCCTGACATTGCTATGCTAGTTGTTGTAACAATAAAAATTTAATACAGTAGTATACAGTAAAACCTATTTCAAATTGCTGTATTCACAAAACTAGCCAAAGCACAATTTTGTTCGCATTCTGTTAAAGGTAAATAAATACCGTAACTTACAGGAATTCAATTCTTTCAATAAACTTTGTTCCTTCTATTGACTTGAATGTCATACAGAATTACAAAGATTTATTGGCTGATGGATGATTGCCAAAAACAACAAGGTTAAATTAAGAGTAATTCAAAATTTTAACTTTAGAATTTTTTTAATTTAACACGGTGTGTGACATGCATTTTTTGTTGTTTGTTTGTTTTACGTTTTCCGATACAAGCACTTTTATGTACTGTCTGGTTTTTGCAAATGCCTGGAGTAGTAGTTAAACTTCAGATATCAATTTAAAAGACACAGGAAAATTGACTAACGCTTCTGAATTTTCTCATCTTCAGTATAAATATTGCATATGAAAATCCTCATATGTAGGTACATACATACAATTTTTTTTCTCTGCTCCTGAGCAGAAAGCCAAGATGAAAATATTTTGGGATGTAGGATTATTACAACTTAACAGCATATAAAAATTTAAAACATGTGTCTGTGATCAGACATGCCGAAAAAAATTCATGATGTTTTTTAGCAAATGTACTGCTCATGCATAAACTATAGAACATACGCAAATTTCGATAACATTTTTGGAATCAGCGTAAAAAGTTACTTCTAGAAACAAATTTGCACTTCAGTAACTTTTACAGGTAAGGAGTTATTTAAGGAATTGAGAAAAAAGTTGGCGCATCTTGCAGAAAACTTAAAAATTTGCATAATTAATTTCTCGGTAATTAATTATCGTAGAACCTTCAAAATTGAGATTTGTTGATGTCTTAGCCTATATATCATCTATATAAAATTTGAGGAAAATCTAAGTTGGTGTGGTGAACTTTCTCCAGTTTTGTGTTTGATTTGACGTGTAATGACCCAGCATGGAGATTGGAGCATGGATCAATGGGAGACCCTTCTTCTCAGTCATGCGTCCCGTTTCAGCCTAACCACCGAGTCTCGCCGTACGGTCGTACGCAGAGATGAGGTCTTAGAGCCTTATGTTCGCCTTTTCAGAGGTGCAGTTGGCACTGAGTTCATTTTCATGGACGATAACACGAAGCCACATAGAGCTCTTCTGGTCGACGAATTTCTAGAAAGTGAAGATATACGCGGAATGGATTGGCTAAGCAGATATCCAAGCTCTGGGGAGGGCGATTGCAATTCATAGACTCCCCTCCATAAACATTCAGGGCCTGAAAACAGCATTGCTGAACGAGTGGAACCAATTGTTAGAGGAATTCATAAACTGCCTTATTTCTAGTGTGAAATCACTCTGTGAGGCCTGCATATCTATGAGAAGGAACTATACCCCTATTAACTCTTCTTTTTTTGTTGTATTCTGAAGTCTCTGTTTCATACCTTCCGACTGCAACAAGTGCTACGCATAATCATGCATGTGTATTATAACTGTTAAATGGTTATTTCTTTTGGATTGTATCAATGTATGTAGTAAATTGTACAGCTGCGAAAAAAAACGCCCACTTGTACTTTATTCGGCCGTCGTTCGTCGTACAACGAAGTTAGATACACCAGTTGTTTACGATTGGCGTACACTTTAATTTGCTATACGTAAAAATTGCATAGGGGGCCATCTCTATAATAAAATTCGCACAAACTTTTTTTTTCCAATAGCAACCCCTAGATTTCATTTCATGTTTCAAAAATTTAGTTCATTTTAACTACGGATACCGATTTTCAATAAATCTGAACTGAAAATGAGTGAGTTGTGAGTTTCCAAAATCCCCTCCCCTTATGTTAAAATATTTTTTCATACTTTAATTTATATCTCATATAATACTGATAGTAAAAAGTTGATTTTTACTCGTACTATTAGAACGAAACGACCCAAACATAATTTACTTATAATTTTAATGAAATATTAATATGAATTATGGATTATTAAATTAATATTTAAAAAATTATGTGTGGCGACCTACCCAAATTTCGATGGAAATACATGAAAGTAATTTTACATGGCTGTGCAAAATTTCAAATTCTTACGTTCAGAAGTTTAATAATAAAATGTGTTATTTTGATGAGTTAGTGGACCATATATAAATTTATTAAGTAACAATTTTTTTTTAAATTGCATAAAATAAACGTAAATTAGACTTGCACAGAAACAGTAAAAGTTATTAAAACGGTATTTAAAAATAGCAAATTCTGAAGCAAAGAAATTGGAGGTTTGTACAGTTTGATGGTGATTTTATGAAGCGCCTCTTGTTGCATCCGCGACTATTTCTCCCCCAAATAAAATATTTTAGATGGATACAATTACTTTCAGTAGATGTATGCTTTAAAATACAACGTCCTATTTCTGAAAAACTAACATCCTCAAATTCCATGCATGAGTTTGACTTTTTTTAATATTTGAAGCATCATATCTTTGGACTTCCCCATACGTTATCAAACATTCAATAAACATTCAAAATAACACTTTTCTGTCTAAATTTTCAACTTACTATAAATTAAAATACCGCCAAAAGTCTTATAAAAATATTGCACACTGCAGGCGATTATATTAAGTTAAGAAAGTGAAATAACAAACGCAGTGATAATATTGGGTCGGAAGAAAAAGTAATTGCGTTTTTTTACATGAAATTCAAACAAATGAATTTTAAATCATGAAACCATTCTTCTTGTTCGACCGTAGCTGAGTAGCTTTCATGCTTATAGTCAGAAGAGCAGAGACGGGGGGCCATCGTGATTCTACCGGGCCTATTTGTGCAGTCCGATGAGTCATCCAAAGAGGCCTACTAATGCTCACTTATTGGTTCCAGCACTTAGATACGTCATTTAACGGCCGAATCTAACCAATGAGGAAACGTCTGTAGGCCTCTTTCGGACTGCACAAGCAGGCCCGGTAGAATCAAAATGGCCCCGGCAGAGAACAGATTCTCACTCCTGGCAACATTTCACCTGTCTAAGAGAACCTTCAAATTCTCAATAACAATTTCAAAAATAAGATTTTCAAAATCGTAAGCTGTCGTTTGCATTTTTTCTTTAAATCATGCATACGGACCAAGGAAGTTTTGGAGTCACGGTTCATTTGGATCGCAAACTAAATGTTCTAATTTCTACCCCTGATAATCTCAGTACATAAAACTTTAAGAATGAGAACAGTATTTTCCCAGTAAACAATATTTATTTCTTTTAACTATCGCAAGCGAAATGAATGAAATGCGAAAAGTTCGGAACCTACAAATAGCGCTTTTCAATTTGCAGGAAATCCCTTAAATTCGCGCAAAAAAATAATTCGAAATATCTCCGGAAATTATGGTAGAAAAGTAGTGAAAATTTATATTTAGGGTATTTTGAAGGCTTTCTTTCGCTTAATAGAGTCAAAATAAAGTGTTGCTATTCAGAAAAACTAAGTTGATGCAGAATTAAATATGAAGACGACACCTTATGCAAATTAAATTAATAGTAAATTAAAGTATACATTATTTGTAAACGAATGGTATATAAAACTTTACTGTACGACGAACGACGGCCAAATAAAGAGCAAATGGACGTTTTTTTCCGCAGCTGTACATATCGAATTTTGTTAAAATCTGTCCGATAGTGCTGGAAATAATCGACCCAACTCTGAATTTTTTTCATTTTGAACATAAGAATAGTACATCAAACCAGGGCCCGATCATCACGAAATTGGGCCCTGGGCAAATACAAATTTTTGGGCCTTTGCACTTACGAGAAATTACATATTACGTATTTAAGTTGTTTTGGGCACATGTAGCTGCAGATATATATATCGAGTTTAAATACAAAATATATGAATACATTGCAGTAAAGAATATTAAAGGACTTTAGTAAATATGACTAACAATTATTTTCACAAATAATGAATATCTAGACACATACTACATACACTTCTAAACTAAACTTCTTTACGATATAAATGAAAAGAATTGCAAAAATTACAGTACTTATCTTAAAACTGATAAGATTTTTTTAAATAAAAAACTTACAAAAAGACACTCAGACGTTGGCTCACGAACTTTGACCTAATGCTGATGGGTTTTAGAGGGCCTTAGTGGAGTAAAATGTCAGAGAATTAGCTGCCAGCTCTTGAATATTTTCGAGAAAATGGCAAATTAAATATTCGTACAAAGTTTTTTTAAGAATTTAATTTTTTAATAAATAAAAATTTGTTGAAAGGTACAAAATTTTTGGGCCCTTGAAATGCATGGGCCCAGGGCAGATGCCCCGGTTGCCCTGCCGATAAACGGGCTCTGCATCAAACGCAAGAAATGATTGCAGGGTCATTCCACGTCAAATCAAACACAAAACTGGAGAAAGTTCACCACACCAACTTAGATTTTCCTCAAATTTTATATAGATGATATATAGGCTAAGACATCAACAAATCTCAATTTTGAAGGTTCTACGATAATTAATTACCGAGAAATTAATTATGCAAATTTTTAAGTTTTCTGCAAGATGCGCCAACTTTTTTCTCAATTCCTTAAATAACTCCTTACCTGTAAAAGTTACTGAAGTGCAAATTTGTTTCTAGGAGTAACTTTTTACGCTGATTCCAAAAATGTTATCGAAATTTGCGTATGTTCTATAGTTTATGCATGAGCAGTACATTTGCTAAAAAACATCATGAATTTTTTTCGGCATGTCTGATCACAGACACATGTTTTAAATTTTTATATGCTGTTAAGTTGTAATAATCCTACATCCCAAAATATTTTCATCTTGGCTTTCTGCTCAGGAGCAGAGAAAAAAAATTGTATGTATGTACCTACATATGAGGATTTTCATATGCAATATTTATACTGAAGATGAGAAAATTCAGAAGCGTTAGTCAATTTTCCTGTGTCTTTTAAATTGATATCTGAAGTTTAACTACTACTCCAGGCATTTGCAAATACCAGACAGTACATAAAAGTGCTTGTATCGGAAAACGTAAAACAAACAAACAAACAAAAAATGCATGTCACACACAGTGTTAAATTAAAAAAAATTCTTAAGTTAAAATTTTGAATTACTTTTAAATTAACCTTGTTGTTTTTGGCAATCATCCATCAGCCAATAAATCTTTGTAATTCTGTATGACATTCAAGTCAATAGAAGGAACAAAGTTTATTGAAAGAATTGAATTCCTGTAAGTTACGGTATTTATTTACCTTTAACAGAATGCGAACAAAATTGTGCTTTGGCTAGTTTTGTGAATACAGCAATTTGAAATAGGTTTTACTGTATACTACTGTATTAAATTTTTATTGTTACAACAACTAGCATGGCAATGTCAGGCACATTGTCAAATTGCACATTTTGTGATATATTGCAGAATAAATGTCATGTAACCAGTTATTCACGGCAAATTTTTACGTCTACCCTCCTAGGAGGATTATATTCGAAATGTTCTGAAATCGATTTTTAGGCATTCTTGAGTGTTGCGTATTTTACAGCAAGAATTTTATCGATATCTCTTTTCTTCTTTGAGATCCCGCAGATTGTGTGAAAAGAACATTTTGGGCCTTTATACTCTATAAATTACGAATTTTTGAAAATACTCTCTAATCTAGCACCTACGCTATAAAATCTCACTCGTGCTAAATTTCGTGTTATTAGCTTCAGTAGTTTTGGCTAGGCAAAATATTGCGTACGGAAAATGGATAGAACTTTCCGGTAGACCTAATATATATATATATATATATACACTCATGTCCATAAATTAAGGATAATGAAGTTCAGGCAAAGCAAGAGAAAGAAGCAAAACAAATTTGACTTACTTGTAAAGTCTATTTATTAAACAAAAAGTAAAAAGCAAAAAAGATGCTATATGTTTGACATAATTAATAAAAATTGCAAGTTTTACTCCCTTGACCAAATTTAAAAAAAGAACCTATTTACAAAAAACAGTATAACATGGTTAGTAGGATGGTTAATACGGAGTACGTCTCCCGGACGATGCAATACAGGCCTGACAACGCCTACGCATGCTGAGTATCAAATGATCAATCTGATCTTGGGGAATATAACACCACTCATCAAGCAATGCACTCCGAAGTTCCGGTAGACAGGTGGGAGGGGGTTGACGGGCTGCAATTCGTCGGCCAAGCATATCCCACACATGCTCTATTGGATTCAAGTCCGGTGAGTATGCTGGCCAATGCATTCGGGTGATATCCTCCGATTGAAGGCATTCGTCTACAATGTTTGCACGGTGAGGACGGGCGTTGTCATCCATAAACACAAATTCAGCACCCATGGCGCCCCGAAACAAACGTACATGTTGTTCCAGAATGACATCCCGATAGATGTGGCCTGTCATCGTTACACTCTGAACATGCAGGTCAGTTCTGGAACCAAGAATAATTCCTCCCCAAACGAGCCATCCTGCACCACCGTAACGGTGTCTTTCAATGGTGTGTTCTTGGTGGTAACGGGTACCTGACGCTCTCCAGATGAATGTCCGGCGAGAATCAGACTCCAAACTAAACCTGGACTCGTCGGAAAACATCACACAAGACCACTGTTGCGGTGTCCACAATGCATGCTCTCTACTCCAGGTTAATCGCAGGCGACAGTGAGTTGCGGTAAGTGGAACACATCTGACAGGCCTACGAGCATGTAGACCAATGTGTACTAAGCGTCTGTACACGGTCTGCCTTGAAACTGTCGTACCGGTAGCTGAAGAGAGCTGACGAGACAGGTCTGATGCTGTACTCCGTCTGTTTCTTTTGGCAGTAACTGCCAAATAGCGGTCCTCATTCGGCGTTGTAACTCGGGGGCGACCTGTGCTGTAACGTCTACTCACATTATCATCATCTTGGAATCGTTGCCAAAGCCTGGAGATGACATTCTGTGCGATTCCAAGTTCCTCGGATACTTCCAGCTGGGTACGTCCACATTCCAGTCGTCCGATAATTCTGCCACGTAAAACATCATCCAAATGCCTCCTTTGTGCCATAACTATGCGGTTTTTGCACTGAAAGGCTTTCACAGCGCTTGTGAACAATTTTACTTCTTTGCCACCATTCCTTATATACCCCTCTCTTACACTCTCGTCATTGTGACGTACCATCCACGCCATCTGGTGGTTTCCTGTAATTTGCATATTCTTCTTCAAGATGTGTGTGATCATTCCACAGGTGAAATTTTTATTTTAGAGATCAATTTCTGTGTGATTCTGAATTATCCTTAATTTATGGACATGAGTGTATATATATATATATATATATATATATATGTTTTATTAAACATTGTTATTTCTTTTGAGTTCAATATCATGCAGAATTCCAAAGCTTTATTGGCTGATGGATGATTGCCAAAAACAACAGGGTTAAATTAAAAGTAATTCAAAATTTTAACTTTAGAATTTTTTTTAATTTAACACTGTGTGTGACATGCATTTTTTGCTGTTTGTTTGTTTTACGTTTTCCGATACAAGCACTTTTATGTATTTTCTAGTATTTGCAAATGCCTGGAGTACTAGTTAATTTTGAGATATCAATTTAAAAGACATAGGAAAATTGACTAACGCTTCTGAATTTTCTCATCTTCAGTATAAATATTGCATATGAAAATCCTCATATGTAGGTACATACATACAATTTTTTTTCTCTGCTCCTGAGCAGAAAGCCAAGATGAAATTATTTTGGGATGTAGGATTATTCCATCTTAACAACATATAAAAATTTAAAACATGTGTTTGTGATCAGACATGCCGAAAAAAATTCATGATGTTTTTTAGCAAATGTACTGATCATGCATAAACTATAGAACATACGCAAATTTCGATAACATTTTTGGAATCAGCGTAAAAAGTTACTCTTAGAAACAAATTTGCACTTCAGTAACTTTTACAGGTAAGGAGTTATTTAAGGAATTGAGAAAAAAGTTGGCGCATCTTGCAGAAAACTTAAAAATTTGCATAATTAATTTCTCGATAATTAATTATCGTAGAACCTTCAAAATTGAGATTTGTTGATGTCTTAGCCTATAAATCATCTATAAAAAATTTGAGAAAAATCCGAGTTGGTGTGGTGAACTGCACCGTTTGATCTGACGTGGAATGACCCTGCATGAAAATTGCGATGGTGATCCTTTGCACTGAGTGAAATGTTCAGGCTAGCCGGTACCCTTATCTGTTTTAGTAAGGTCATTTTGAAAATACAAATAATTCAGTTTACAGATTTGTTTGTTTCTGATAGTTATTGCTAATTCACAAATAATGCTAAAATTTTTGTCCTTTTATTCATTATTAGTTATTAGGGTGTTGCATGTTACCTCATAACTGGTGGCAACTTCCCCCCGTATATATGGGAGAATACACCACCATTACGTGAGTTTATTTAACATTAAATTTCTCAACCATGTACATATTTGGAAAGGAATTAAAAAAGTATATTTCACGAATTAAAGCACGAGAATTTCATATCATTTTCATTAATTTATCGTTTAAAATTTTTGCTCTATTAAGCAAACATCCTTATATATTTGGATTTCCGAATTACCGTAAGCCTTAATTTATCGAAGTAACCTATAAATAAAAATGTCTATAAATTTGCACTTGCCTATAAGACATTCGCCACTACAACGGCCCGTAGTATAGACCGTTTTTTATAGGGACACTCAGTGGGTGGCCAACGTTACCCCTATGAAGGAAGGGACAAGCTAACACTCAAGCCGGGGATCGAACCCTGATTCAAGGGGTGATATAATGGTTCTTTAACCACTACACCACCTGGGCTGTGTATGAATAAAAATGTATGTACTTACGCGTGTATGTGTGCGTGTGTGCATGTATGAATTCAACGTTTACTCCTAAAAGACTAGACTAATGGGTTTGAAATTTTGTACAGATATGCAAACAGACATTAAAAAAAAAACATAGACAACATTTAAAGTCTGAAAAACTACGCGTTGGGTCATTCCACGTCAGATCAAACAGTGCAGTTCACCACACCAACTCGGATTTTTCTCAAATTTTATATAGATGATTTATAGGCTAAGACATCAACAAATCTCAATTTTGAAGGTTCTACGATAATTAATTATCGAGAAATTAATTATGCAAATTTTTAAGTTTTCTGCAAGATGCGCCAACTTTTTTCTCAATTCCTTAAATAACTCCTTACCTGTAAAAGTTACTGAAGTGCAAATTTGTTTCTAGGGGTAACTTTTTACGCTGATTCCAAAAATGTTATCGAAATTTGCGTATGTTCTATAGTTTATGCATGATCAGTACATTTGCTAAAAAACATCATGAATTTTTTTCGGCATGTCTGATCACAAACACATGTTTTAAATTTTTATATGTTGTTAAGATGGAATACATCCCAAAATAATTTCATCTTGGCTTTCTGCTCAGGAGCAGAGTAAAAAAATTGTATGTATGTACCTACATATGAGGATTTTCATATGCAATATTTATACTGAAGATGAGAAAATTCAGAAGCGTTAGTCAATTTTCCTATGTCTTTTAAATTGATATCTCAAAATTAACTAGTACTCCAGGCATTTGCAAATACTAGAAAATACATAAAAGTGCTTGTATCGGAAAACGTAAAACAAACAAACAGCAAAAAATGCATGTCACACACAGTGTTAAATTAAAAAAAATTCTAAAGTTAAAATTTTGAATTACTTTTAATTTAACCCTGTTGTTTTTGGCAATCATCCATCAGCCAATAAAGCTTTGGAATTCTGCATGATATTGAACTCAAAAGAAATAACAATGTTTAATAAAACATATATATATATATATATATATATATATATATATATATATATATATATATATATATATATATATATATATATATATATATATATATATATACATACACTCATGTCTATAAATTAAGGATAATTCAGAATCACACAGAAATTGATCTCTAAAATAAAAATTTCACCTGTGGAATGATCACGCACATCTTGAAGAAGAATATGCAAATTACAGGAAACCACCAGATGGCGTGGATGGTACGTCACAATGACGAGAGTGTAAGAGAGGGGTATATAAGGAATGGTGGCAAAGAAGTAAAATTGTTCACAAGCGCTGTGAAAGCCTTTCAGTGCAAAAACCGCATAGTTATGGCACAAAGGAGGCATTTGGATGATGTTTTACGTGGCAGAATTATCGGACGACTGGAATGTGGACGTACCCAGCTGGAAGTATCCGAGGAACTTCGAATCGCCCAGAGTGTCATCTCTAGGCTTTGGCAACGATTCCAAGATGATGATAATGTGAGTAGACGTTACAGCACAGGTCGCCCCCGAGTTACAACGCTGAATGAGGACCGCTATTTGGCAGTTACTGCCAAAAGAAACAGACGGAGTACAGCATCAGACCTGTCTCGTCAGCTCTCTTCAGCTACCGGTACGACAGTTTCAAGGCAGACCGTGTACAGACGCTTAGTACACATTGGTCTACATGCTCGTAGGCCTGTCAGATGTGTTCCACTTACCGCAACTCACTGTCGCCTGCGATTAACCTGGAGTAGAGAGCATGCATTGTGGACACCGCAACAGTGGTCTTGTGTGATGTTTTCCGACGAGTCCAGGTTTAGTTTGGAGTCTGATTCTCGCCGGACATTCATCTGGAGAGCGTCAGGTACCCGTTACCACCAAGAACACACCATTGAAAGACACCGTTACGGTGGTGCAGGATGGCTCGTTTGGGGAGGAATTATTCTTGGTTCCAGAACTGACCTGCATGTTCAGAGTGTAACGATGACAGGCCACATCTATCGGGATGTCATTCTGGAACAACATGTACGTTTGTTTCGGGGCGCCATGGGTGCTGAATTTGTGTTTATGGATGACAACGCCCGTCCTCACCGTGCAAACATTGTAGACGAATGCCTTCAATCGGAGGATATCACCCGAATGCATTGGCCAGCATACTCACCGGACTTGAATCCAATAGAGCATGTGTGGGATATGCTTGGCCGACGAATTGCAGCCCGTCAACCCCCTCCCACCTGTCTACCGGAACTTCGGAGTGCATTGCTGGATGAGTGGTGTTATATTCCCCAAGATCAGATTGATCATTTGATACTCAGCATGCGTAGGCGTTGTCAGGCATGTATTGAATCGTCCGGGAGACATACTCCGTATTAACCATCCTACTAACCATGTTATACTGTTTTTTGTAAATAGGTTCTTTTTTGAAATTTGGTCAAGGGAGTAAAACTTGCAATTTTTATTAATTATGTCAAACATATAGCATCTTTTTTGCTTTTTACTTTTTGTTTAATAAATAGACTTTACAAATAAGTCAAATTTGTTTTGCTTCTTTCTCTTGCTTTGCCTGAACTTCATTATCCTTAATTTATGGACATGAGTGTATATATATATATATATTAGGTCTACCGGAAAGTTCTATCCATTTTCCGTATGCAATATTTTGCCTAGCCAAAACTACTGAAGCTAATAACACGAAATTTAGCACGAGTGGGATTTTATAGCGTAGGTGCTAGATTAGAGAGTATTTTCAAAAATTCGTAATTTATAGAGTATAAAGGCCCAAAATGTTCTTTTCACACAATCTGCGGGATCTCAAAGAAGAAAAGAGATATCGATAAAATTCTTGCTGTAAAATACGCAACACTCAAGAATGCCTAAAAATCGATTTCAGAACATTTCGAATATAATCCTCCTAGGAGGGTAGACGTA
Source organism: Cheiracanthium punctorium (assembly GCA_038373885.1). Lineage (NCBI taxonomy): Eukaryota > Metazoa > Arthropoda > Arachnida > Araneae > Cheiracanthiidae > Cheiracanthium > Cheiracanthium punctorium. Next base: position 775,894 of record JAWZYV010015626.1, on the reverse strand, counting down.
AAAGTTTGCCGTGAATAACTGGTTACATGACATTTATTCTGCAATATATCACAAAATGTGCAATTTGACAATGTGCCTGACATTGCTATGCTAGTTGTTGTAACAATAAAAATTTAATACAGTAGTATACAGTAAAACCTATTTCAAATTGCTGTATTCACAAAACTAGCCAAAGCACAATTTTGTTCGCATTCTGTTAAAGGTAAATAAATACCGTAACTTACAGGAATTCAATTCTTTCAATAAACTTTGTTCCTTCTATTGACTTGAATGTCATACAGAATTACAAAGATTTATTGGCTGATGGATGATTGCCAAAAACAACAAGGTTAAATTAAGAGTAATTCAAAATTTTAACTTTAGAATTTTTTTAAATTTAACACGGTGTGTGACATGCATTTTTTGTTGTTTGTTTGTTTTACGTTTTCCGATACAAGCACTTTTATGTACTGTCTGGTTTTTGCAAATGCCTGGAGTAGTAGTTAAACTTCAGATATCAATTTAAAAGACACAGGAAAATTGACTAACGCTTCTGAATTTTCTCATCTTCAGTATAAATATTGCATATGAAAATCCTCATATGTAGGTACATACAATTTTTTTTCTCTGCTCCTGAGCAGAAAGCCAAGATGAAAATATTTTGGGATGTAGGATTATTACAACTTAACAGCATATAAAAATTTAAAACATGTGTCTGTGATCAGACATGCCGAAAAAAATTCATGATGTTTTTTAGCAAATGTACTGCTCATGCATAAACTATAGAACATACGCAAATTTCGATAATATTTTTGGAATCGGCGTAAAAAGTTACTCCTAGAAACAAATTTGCACTTCAGTAACTTTTACAGGTAAGGAGTTATTTAAGGAATTGAGAAAAAAGTTGGCTCATCTTGCAGAAAACTTAAAAATTTGCATAATTAATTTCTCGGTAATTAATTATCGTAGAACCTTCAAAATTGAGATTTGTTGATGTCTTAGCCTATATATCATCTATATAAAATTTGAGGAAAATCTAAGTTGGTGTGGTGAACTTTCTCCAGTTTTGTGTTTGATTTGACGTGGAATGACCCTTTTACGACATGCTTTCTTAATAATTCATCTACAACAACTTCGTATAAAAAGTCTTAAACTGATTTTAAGGGAAAGGACGTGAAATCTTTAAAAACAATCTCAACCTTAAATACGTCAGTTCATGAACAGAGCAAACGTTTGTTTGTTATTTGTGTGTGTGCAGTCATTTCAACTACGAAAAACAACTCAAAAATTCGAAATATGATTTTTATTTTGAAAGGGGAGATATTTCAATCTAAATTTATTACATCAAATAGCAATATAATTGGCACATAAAGTCTCTTGAAGATCGTTTTCAGCGATTATTTTGGTCATATGAACCTGACCATAATCGTGACTATTGAAAAATAAAGAAAAAGAAGAAATGATGTCGAACTAAGAGACGTGCCCTGAATAACGGATTATTTCAATTCTTCTAATTCATGTGGTGTGGCCAAGGTAAGAATTTTGAGCATGTGGTGAGTAGAAAATTGGATATTAATTGAAGAGTAAACAGACAGATAATTACCATTGATTTTAGGTTTGTTCGTGCAATGTTAGAAAGAAAAAAAATGGGACAGCAGCTAAAAAACAATGTGATACAGTCATATTTGATTACATATACGTATTGAAACTTGGAAAACGAGTGATCTTGAGGAATTACTGCTTATTGTGCGATTAGGACTTAACAGGAAGTAATCGTTGTGATATTTTCATTATAGAAACTGGCTGAGATTTATGAAAGTTGCAATTATTTATGCAATTTTCATCTTCACCGATGATGTTATTTAAAAAACTAGGCAACTTATCACGATAAAAAAATAAATAAATGTACAAGGTACTCTAAAATATTAAGAATTTTAAGTTGCTTTTAAGTTGTACTAGGCATTTTTAAAAGCTATAAATCTATAAGAATAGTAAAACATTAATGAAGGTAAAAAAAAAAAAAAAAAAAAAAAAAAAAAAAAAAAAAAAAAAAAGATTTCGAAATGTGCCACAGTTTTGCGTTTTCAAGTTTTACAACGGGATTATAATGCATACAGCATAATGGCATTTTTGTACGATGCTACGGGAGATTAAAACTGAAAAATACAATTAACATTCTAAAAGATTGAACCATTAATGAAACATCGGGGATAAATATTTTGGAGAAGGTATTGAAATGCTTTAAGCCAGCGTTCCCCAAACGGGCTCGTTATACTAATCCGGCCTGCATTACCGGACCGTAAATATTCGTTACGCGGCTTGCCACAGTTTATTTTAAATGTATTTGAAAAATTTACAATGTAAGTAAATCATAAAAATCGATTAAGAAACATAATATGTGAGATAAATTGCACATTTTAACTGTAATTAATGAATGATACCGAATGTATCCTCAAGCGTTACAATGCGTGATCTATACAGGTAAACCACTGCATGTTGGCATAAGGAGATAGCTAGGTCTTGGACTTTGGGAATTAACGAAAGAATCAGTGGTGCGTACGCTAAAACGCTTGCTGTTTTAAGTTATTGATCGTCTTAGATGTTAGCATAGTAAACGATTCCCGAACTTATGAGATCCATACGGAAAAAAATATAATTCTCGAGTAAATAACTTCTCCAGTAATAACTCCAGTAACCTAAAGAGAGATTTCTTGGAAATATTTAGCAAAATATTTTCTATATTATTATTATAAAGATAATTTTAATAAATTTTTATTGAATTTTATCCTTACATTACATCGTTATTTAATAATAACAGTAATAATAAATAATCAGTGAGTCAAATATGGTTGATAATTATAAACTTGATTAACGTGAACTTAAATAGTAAAGTGATTCCTTATTATATTTTATTACAAAAGGAAACACTTTTATACATTTTTTATCGCTACAATTCATCCTACCAGTTAAATTATCTTATTTATTACTTCCTACTTATAAACTTGCAAAATGAAACACTTGTATATATGAATGTATATTAAACAATTCTATTAATTAAAGAATCTTGAAATAATACAACTGATAGTACATGATATTTAATACAACCTTACTAATTAATGTAATTGCGACCCTGACCACTCTGGTAGCCTAAGGTTTCCCCCCCTCCCCATCCCCTCGAAATTCGAGTTTTTCTTACCAAAGTCATAGCTCAGTGAAGACTTCTAATGTAAAATTTCGCTGTTCATAGTTATCGCTTCTGAAGTTTTCCTCTGGCTGCGTGCCTATTTTTGACAATTGATTAAAAACAGTAATGACTGTCGTGCAGAAACTTTAAACACTTAGTGAACTCACATTATTACAAAATGTAATTATTATGAAGATCTTCTTGAATTTAAGTTTTTGCGCATAAGAATAGCAGCGATTACAAATAAATTTCCCTTATATTTAAAATTCCGTAAAGATGAATTATTTCCTTATTGTAAGATACTCTTTATAAAAAATTATTTCTTTAAAAGATATTTTTTGTCTCCCCCCCACCCAAGACAAAAATAGGAGTTAACCCATTAAGCGCCAAAGCTCCCGTTACGGGAACATCTATTATATATTTTTTTTCTTAAAATATTTTAACGCAATTTTACGAAATACACATTTTATATAAACATTTACACTATATAACACACCCTATAGTGTAAATGTTTATATAAAATGTGTATTTCGTAAATTGCGTTAAAATATTTTAAGAAAAAAATATATAATAGATGTTCCCGTAACGGGAGCTTTGGCGCTTAATGGGTTAAATAAAATTCGTTTTCGAATTAAAATGGCTTAGTGACTGAAAAAAGCACAGGAAATAATAAATATTTATGACATTATCGAAATACAAGAGAACATGTTGTGAAAAATGTGTATTTATATTTCAAATTAAGCTCTTCTTTTGTTGGAACTTTTAGCTTATTAATGATCTTAAAATAAAGACAAAAATAGCTTGTTATCACAATTTTTATTTCATGTTTGTCATGTTTGTCATGTTCGTCATGTGAGTTTTTAAAAACTAAGGTATTAATTAGACATTATAAAACAAAACATTTTTTTACCCAAAATCAACATAAATCATGATGCCAAGGAATGCAATGGTAAACTGGGTGGTCTAATTAATCATGCGTTTTTGTATTACGATGACAGCAATTTTAAATTGAAATAGGATGATTTCATGATCTAGCAAATATGTTATAAAAAATAATGAAAATTACAGTCTTTCCATCTCATACAACTCTTTAATTACAAGGATCGTCAGACAAAAATCAAAAGCCCTAGAGTCTGTCTGGATTTTGTTATATTCTTATGGAATTCCGACCACCTCTGAGAACAGAAATAATAGGTTTCGAAACATTTTGAGAAGGTTACGAGGTAAACGAAGTTGTCAGTTTGATTGTTTTTATTTTCCTGAAAAAAAATGTTGATTTTTTTAGATATTTGTGGTTGAAGATTGCTTTACTAAATAAGCTGATACAACTCACTTTGTAATATCCTAAGTACGCACAGTTTGAAATATTACCCCAGAAGGAAGGTGTAACATATCTAACTCAAACATTTTGTTCCTTTTTATACGTAATTAAGTCAAATGTAAATTTTGTCAGTTTATTTATGTGTTTCAAATAATTATTTACATATTTTCTCCAGGTATATTCTTTTATGCATGCTCACAAATTTACAATTTCTGAAGGAAGTCACAAAATAAAAACAGAAAAACTATTGCGATTGCCAAACTATTGGTGAAATGGAAATTAGATGGTGAATACCGTAATATAATTGTATAGTGACGATATATGTACGATAAAAATAAATATTAAGTTTACTAACGAAACAAAAATAATAAAAGTACTTTATTTGTAAGTGAATACAAATTATGCTCAAGGGTAATCCCAGGAAACAATTAAATTATTGATAGACTTGTATAAAAGAGCTGTAGATCTGATAAAATCACTTCAAGGAAAGGTTGATGCCCAAAAAATTATCAATTGGGCCATCCCTAAAAATTAAGAATGAATTTGCATAGAAAATTGCTTAATTAGCGGAGACATGCAATTATTTGACATAACTTGAAACTCACTCAGGTTTCTGTATTAAGGAATTTTGGCTTAGAATAAATACATACTTAGCGTATATAAGTTATTTTGCATGTTATTACCATACAATTATGGATCATTTCGGATCATAATCCGCATCATTACACACATGAATATTATAATTTTCTAAACTTACATTTAGGGATTAACGAGTTAAAACAGAATGCAGTTCTTTTATCACTCATATTTTTTGCTTCTGACATTCATATAAAAATATAATTTATACCATAGACATATTTCTCGGTAAAATAAATAACACTTATAACACGTGGTGAAGAGAAACAAAATTTGCTATTGCTAAATTATTTTTCAAAAACCTGCCTTCATTGATCGATTCACATTAGTCTCGATAGTTAATAACTAAACTAATAATACATAAAGTTTTGATTTTCCTGGAATGAGGACATCTTTATAAAACTACAATCAATTCGCGACTTAGTGACCCTTGTTTTAGCGACCCTTCCCGATTTAACGGCCTTCCGATGAAGACCTGACCGTTTTCCAATACCTTTTATAAACTTTCGATTTAATGACCATTTGATTTAACGTCCTACTTGCCGAGGTCCCCTGAAGGTCGTTAATTTTATTACCTCTGTAAAACAACGTGAGCACGCTAAATATGTCAGGGGGAAGAAAGCAAATAAAGAAATGTTACCGAAACTTGTGATAAATTTAGATACATTAATCATCTTTTTAAAATATCAAGGAAGATGTACAACAACCATCATCAATCCAGAGATTATGAAACTGATATAATCTGCAAACATCTGAATTGAAAAAGGGAAAAGTGAGGACAATGATTCCCTTAATACGGAAGCTGCGGGATTACTGTGCTCTAGTAGTTCAGGTAGTATTCGTGGGATAAAATAATTTTTATGTATTTTGAGCCCTTTTTCAACTGTTACAAAGTAAAATGATTTCAACTAGATGCTTTAAATCTCATTTTACTTTTTTCGCGCAAGACTTTTTATGGTCATTTTCTAAAGTGAAAATATCTTTTAAGTGTCTAGGTACCAGTTAAAAAACTATTATAGACATATGCGCGCAAACTGAAAAATTACTATTTTGAGAAAAATTAATTTAAAATTAATAATTGCCTCGGTTCAGCTATGAAAGCTTTCTTTCAAAGTATTTAACTAATTTCAAGCTTTTCATAAGGTTCATTTTAAAATATAGTAGACCCCCATAACACGGTAGATACGTTCCGTTCTATATGAATCCGTGTTGTACGGGGCCTGAGCTATACTCCACCTGGAGTGAGAACTGCGCTGTATAATCGCAGCAAAACTTATTTGCACACTTTAGAAACACAATGATGTTTAGTGTTGCCATTCAAAAGTTATATTAATTACAAGAGCTAGAGGGTAATAAAATCAGAACACCTGTCTAATTTTACCGTGCTGTACGAGTCCTTTTAACGTGTTATACGAAAACGATCGCAATTTTTTCACCGTGTTCTACGAACATGTGTTGTATGGCCCCGTGTTATAGGGGGTCTACTATATTTTTACTAATCATATTTTCATACTAAATTATTTTTAACATTGATTTTTGACCATTTCGCAGTTAAGGGACAGAATAAAAAAATATTAGAAATGTGAAACTGGTGATTTAGAAAAAAATGTAATTTATAGAAAATATGATTTGATGAGTACTGACTTCATGAGGGTTTGGTTTTAATTAGAAATTTTCATATTAATAACACTCAACGGTGTAGTTCGAAAAAAATCATGCGATTTTGATACATAAGTACAAAACTAATCATGTCAGACACTTCAAAATTTTGAGACTGTCTCTTTACAAGCTATACTACATACTGAAATAAAGGATAAATCTGTGTCAGTTACAAAACTTTTAGAAAAAATTCTTAAAAAATCGAAAATTTAGCAAAACGTGTCACTCTTAGAAAAATTTTTGCGGTGCAGTTCTATGTTGAAGACTTTTTTCTAAAAGTTTCACAAAAGGCACAGTTTTTCCCGCTTATTATAGTGCGTAATGCAGCTTATGAAGAATCATCTCGAATTTTTTGACAATAAAATTACAAGAGAAATATTGGTACAAAGACACAAATAATAGGAGCATTAACATTTTAAACGTAGTTTTCTAGTTTAGGCTATGTATTACAATATTTACACAATGTGAACTTAATAAAAAAGTACAATAGTTAATTGTTACACGAATATTCGTTATATCATACCTAAATATTGGTGGGAAATATTAGACTATTGTAGATACATTAAAATTAATGCCAGTTTAAACAGGTGAGTCTTATATACACCTTACATGCTCCATACATACAGCATAAATATTTAAAAATCTTCAAACGGTAAAACATAAAAATATTACACAACACTTATGCTTTTTTTATAATAATTTTAGAATAATAATCGAAAAGCCATTTTCCACAATACGGTATATTTTTAACTTCAGCATTTATGCTCATTATGCAAGTCTCTCTTTATTTACAATTTAAAAATGCATTCGTTGATTTAAATTCAATCTAATTTAAATAAACACATTTGCAACGAATTTCGCGTTAATCAAGAAACAAATTAGTCAAATATTCTACTACAAATATGGAATAAGGAGATCGTGAGGAACAAAAAATCTGATATATATTAGATGTACCGGAAAGTAATATCGATTCTTTACATAAAATTCAAACAAGTAATTTTTGAAGAAGCTTTTAATTTTAAGCAAGCTACTCTTAAACATATAATTCATATTTGTTACATTTTAAAGCAAGAATTTTATAGATGCTTTTTTTTTTCTTTCAAAAAAGATGTGGGATAAAAAGGCGAGGGTGACAGTCTACCTTAATTGGTGGGCGAATTTCAAAATGTCCTGAAATTTATTTTTAGTTATTCGCGAGTGTTTATTTTACAGAAAGAATTTTATGGATATCTCTATTTTCGTTTGAGAAACATATATAAAAAGAACATTTTGTCCCCATACCTCATAGGTTAGGAATATTGGAAAATGCTGTCTAAAGTAGCACTCATGTTTAAAAACTCATATAGACGTCAAATTTCGTATTATTGGCTTCAGATGTCTTCTTTCTTTCCTGTGTCCACTAATAATTCCTATCAACATAATTTGTCAATTTAGTAGATATTGGTGAAATTCAACGTTCAGTAGCAAGCAACACTATACTGCCCGAAGACCAGTGGACCCCAAAGACAGCACCAAGCAATCAGCTTTTTAAGACAAACAGTGGATTAACATTGCTTATGTGCGGTAGAGCCAAATATACCAACCCAGTCAGCCTTGAAGTGGGGTCTGGTAACTCTGTACTTGCCTATGCTTTAGAAAGGGGAAAAAGCATGACTCTAGTCAGACGGGCATTTTGAAAGTGATTTTTCTTTAAAAATCGTATTCAAACAGTGTATTATCCGTGCAGTTTTTAAAATGGACTTATTAAAAGAAGGGAGGTGAACCTTATAAACAAATGGGGGGGGGGGGGGTTGGACCCACTCTAGCGGTTATTGACGAGTCGCTTCTGGTAGATAGGTCTGAAACTAGGGTCTGATTGCTCTGTGCTGGTCTATGTTTAGGGACGGAAAAAATCATGATTGTGACGTTAGTGAGGACATTTTCTTTGGAGTTTTTGAATTGAAAATATTCAATTAGTTTAAAATCCGTGCTGTTTTAACATAGCATATGTTCCTCCATAGACCTTTTATGTAAAGATGTTTTTTTTTCAACGTCGTCTTATATAATACTACTCTATATTCTAGTACAAAAGTGATTTAATTGCATTTCTTTTGCGGCCGTTAAAACTTCGCGTCATAAATTAAAAATTAAGTTAGATTCATGAACTTTGTTGCAAAATTTAAGTCATATCAAAATAAATTAGATATTTCTGCGATTCTAAATAGTTCCTCGAGATTAAACAGTTTGACATTTTTCACGAGATCAAAATAAATAAACATTTTCTTCTTCTGAAATATGGATGATTTAAATATTTAAATTGAGCATTTCAGATTCCACAAGACCTGTTTTTATTTTTAGACAGGAGCATAATATTTTGATTTTTTTACCCAATAAATGGGAAATCACATTTCATACCGGTATTTGTATGTATATATATATATATACATACTACAGTCAATTCAGCCGATTGTAAATTATTTATGTTTAGTGTGCTCATGAAATATTCCCAATCTAGTTGACTTACAGATGATGAGTTTGGTATTGATGAATTTTCCGATAATCAAAATGGATGATTTTAATGTAGACGCAAAAGGCAACGAAAAGCCATTCAGTTTCCTGCAACACCACTTAAATTTATCGGTATTGTTCCGTCCAACTATTCGAGTACGCTTGGACAGTGGAGGATAAAGAATTTTTTTTTTTTTTTTGGGGGGGGGGGCTAATTTTAAAGAAAATGCTCATTTGACCTAAAAAAATGTACAATGAGGAAAATGTTACCCTAAAGCAATATAAAATTTTTGGGAGGGGCTAATTTATACAGAAAAGAGCTCATTTGACACTTATAAACAAAGGATACAATAAAGCGAAATGTTGCCTTTAAGTAATGCCTTGCCAGGTGGAGGGCGCTAAAGCTCCTTAGTCTGTCCCTTGGATACCCTACTGCACTGGAAAACGTATTTATTGACTTAACAATTACACTACACATTACCGACGATTAACTGACATATGGAATATTACTTTTCTTACCATCAATCTATTCTGAATAGGATTATCACTCATCCTTCTCTATGTATGCAGAATTTTAAAAAAAGATGAGTTAAGCAACGATTAGTTAATAAATTTTATTAAATTATTAATTAATAAGTTAGTAAAATGAGTTAATAATTTACAAATATTTGCTGATGAAATACGCACATTATTACACCAGTATTGTTTTGTTAATGGAATTAATGATTAGTCCTTTTATTCTTTACTACCGTTGTCTCTGATTGTTTTTAGTGGTGAACACAAGCCATAGTCCACTTTTATTGTGTGTGTTCTTTGAAAAATACTCTTCTTTTCAATTTACATCACTTGCGCAAATAATCAGATTGATCAAAGAAGCAAATATGAAATTGGAAGGTTGCAATTCATGAAAGAACAGAAAAAAAAATGAAATCGGGATAGTGCAAAATTTTTGCACGCAGTGTAAAGTTAATGCATTTTCAAAGTATTAAACTGAAATCCCTCAAATTACCTACGGTGATATATTTTCATCCAATCAGTTAAAAGAAGAAAAAGAAGTTGACAGAAAAGTTGATATGAGATACCTGAACCAAGAATCGACACAACAGCAAGTGCGTAATACAATATCGAACTTAAATACAAGTCTGTTTTGACAGTCAGAGAGGCGAGAGGGAGAGATTGGGAGGGGGGGGGGGAGAGAAGGTTTCTTGCATTTTGAAATTTTCTGCTTAGTCCCAAAAATGGGGGAAGCGACGTAATCCTACCACACGTTAGCTAGGATTCGCATGCGTTAGAATTCCGAGCTTTGTCTTCTTTGAGATACAACTTCATTTATCAACGGCAAAGCAGAAATTGATAGACTAGATACATTATTGTGCGAACCCGGAGCTACGACTCTTTCAAGATCTTAGATCTTTGGATCTCAGCCAGGGAAAAAAAATAGCTTTGGTTAGATTTTTTTTTTTTTTTTCAAAACTAGCTGCTGATAATATCTTATCTTAGATGATCCTATGAATCATTTTAGTAATTTTCTACATTTTTGTTGACTTGTAGATGCATATTAGCACTTTTATTTATTAATTTATTTAAGCTTTGAAACCTGCAATGCATTCTATAACTTTTATGTTTATATTAATTGACTCCCTTTTCCCCTCATCTTAATAAAGCATTTGAAATTTAATAAAGTATTGTAGAATTCTTACTAAAATTACTTATGTTTAAACTGTCTCCAGGAACATTTATTTACGGCATCTGTAAACATGATCTTATACACACACACACACGTATATACTTATTAGAGATAGATGCAAGACGAGACGAAACAGATATTCGCAGCTGCTACGCGAGACGAGACAGTCGTGCTTATCATTAGTGTATAGGGATTTTGCAAGATGAGACAAATCTTAGCACCTGATTTGTTAGACGAGACAGGTATAGACACGAGACGAAAAATATACCTAATATATATGCTGCAAGTGTTTCTTCCTCACATTTGATGAAACAGTACAATGGACTATGAGAAGTATAGTTAAAAGAAAAGAAAAGATTTAGAATGGTTTGGGCCTCGTTATTCAACGACCGTTTTATGCAGTTGCATACAAATAATTACAACAAAAGCATACAAATAATACAAATAATTACAACAAAAGCATACAAGTCGCATACAAATAATTACAACAAAAACTTGCGATTAAAGTTACATTTGTAATGGAAACATTGAAACCGAATGATGCATGCATAATCTTCGTTTACGCTTTAGAAAAAAAAAGAACAAAACTGTAAAATATTACAATTAATTTTTTACAGAAGAAAATTTTCAATTTGTGTTGATCAACTATTTGTTTGTAAGAATCCCGAATTTTTTCACTTTCTTTTAAAAATTAAAGTTCTCATATTTCATAACTCGTGTAAGTTGAACATATTTTGGCTTTTCAACTGCACACCTGTGCTGTTTGTTAAAAAAAAAGTTGGGAGATGTTTTTATCTGATCAAGCACTATTTTTTTTAGAGTACTTTAAATATATTCCATGGTGTCCTTAAAAAGTTTAAATAATCCATACCTTAATAAACTTTTTTACATGGAGGTATAAAATCGACCAGGCGCGTAGCCAGGAAAATATTTCGGAGGGGATATGAACTTATATGTGTATAAATAGACGGAATTTCATCACTAATCCAAACATTTCGGGGGGGGATATATCCCGATATCCCCCCCCCTGGCTACGCCCCTGAAATCGACACTAGAAAATTAATTGCTTTAAAAAGTCCTTCTAGCACTGAAAAGACTTTAGAAGCTGTAATAAAAAAATTGCTTAAAACTCAAAACACTTGGATCTGCATTTAAACTGATTACTAAATATTTTGATCTTTTATGACTTTAGTTCCAGTTTTTGACTTAATTTTCATCACGTTCATTGTAAATTCCTTATTTAAAACATTAGGTATACAGATGTAAAATATGTATAGAATTTTCAAGTAAATTATTAAAAAATTTCGAACAGTGTTTTATATACTCGGTCATTGGTCGGTTAAGTTGGTTTAAAATAACGTATATTGGTGCATATTAAGTATTTAAAAATGATTAAGTTATTTTTCACTGCTTAAAATTTATTTTCTTTTGCTTTTAAAACAATTCTTTAATGATCTCCTATACAATCGGACTGACTTTTTTTTCTTCTTGCAACTGATAATTTTTAACATATCTGGAAAAAAACTAGAATTTTCTGTATAATATTGAGTCTCATAAAATATTCGTAAGTTGATTAGATTTTCGTTAATCTAGTTGATATGAAGTGCTTTTGGATAGAAAATAATTGAATTCAGCTCATTTTAAATGAAATTTAAAAGTTTTATAATATCTTTATAAATCGATACAACATGCAAAAAGCGAAAATATGTAATAATTGAGTGGACCCTTTCCCTTTCTCCATGGGCATATGCGAAAATATGGCTGTATTGAAATAATGTTTAAATAATTTGTTTAAAAAATACTAAAACAGTTAGATAACGCTGAAGTAATTAGTTTTAAAAAATAATAAAATAGTTATACACTTTCAAAATTAAAAGGAAATATTTACATTGAATATATAAATAAAAACTATAAAGTTACCTTCATCTGAATGCTGTAGTTTCCGTTTCACTTTGCAACTTGTTACACTTGATATAAAGAATTGATAATATTATAATTGTGTGTGTGTGTGTGTGTGTGTGAGTTCACACACACACATAGACCACTATTTTCTTTTTTCCTAAAAAACAAATGTTCATAAACTGATACCTCTTTATGTGGTCTATTATTATTGTTCCTTTGTTAACCCACTCCATTCGGTATTCCAGGTTCTTTTGTTGTCTCCGTCGGGGAGAGATGAAACCAGGGATAAATGTATATCTATAAACTGTGCAATTGGGGAACTTCCCTCCAGATGTAGAACTCAGTTTTATACCTTGTTTTCCCCACACATGATTCGTTGTTGCAGGAAAGAAAACTTTTCGTGGCAGATCAATATTTCGGAAAACTCCGATTTACGTTTGTTGTATGATTCAATTTTAAAATCTGTTCATATTGTATAAATCACATTCATTTTGCTTTGATTTTATAAGAAATTAATAAAGTGGATTGATATACCAATACATAATTTGATAATAAATAATAAAACACTTGTATAGAGATTCCATAAAAGCTATGCTATTTCATGTGTTATTCGTTTTATGTAATACAACAAAATTTGTCGCATATAATTTTCATATATTTTATTTTTAATGAGTTTCATTTCTGTATATAGTCATTATCGTGTGGGTAAATTTGGAAAAATTTTGCATAATAACTTAATGGCACGTATTCTCAATTTTTTTGGATTGACTAATAGTTTGCGATATGTAAAGCTGGGTTATCATTTTAGTATTTATAATACATCTGATATATGTGCTTTTTAAGCTTGATAACGTAGAGAGTCATTTGTTTAAATATGTAAGCTTTTCTGAATCATGATTTTTTAATACAGAACGATAAAAAATAAAACAAATATATTGATTCCCACGGTAGTATAAAGCTACAAAATTGTCCTTTACAGATATAAAATTTTTGTTGCAAAATTTTATTTAACTTAAAATGATATAAAAGCTTTACTATCCCTTAAACAGACAGGATTTAATAACAATACTTAAACTTGGTTTTCATTCCATGAATGATTATGATTAAAAAAAAAAAGAAAGAAAGAAAACGTGTGGATAAAGAGAGGGATTTGTATATTTTTTGCATGAGAATGCAGTTGTGATCAAATTTTTTATAAAACTATTTAAACAATCGGTCTTAAATTCTTCATGTTTTTGTTCGGAATTTCAATATGTTATTCGTGAGCATACTAAAGGATATGAATATGAAAAATCAATATACGAGAAAGATTTTATATATGTAGTGCAATTATATGTAAAGCAAAATCTGTAAGTTCAGGTTTTCGATTAAGGCAAAACTACACGAGGACGATTTTCCTAAGGGAGAATGCCTTGCGCGGAGGATTTTTTTTAAAGAAAAATATATAAGCTATATCATAGTTTACACAAATACTGATTGATGTAGTACAAAAACTAACATTTCATAGAGAGGAGAGATGTTTCACAAAATATGTTGCATAATTAAAAATGTTCTTTTAGAAACGCTATACTCTTTGCTGACCAAGAAAAGCAATATAATAATTAACAGCATTCCAAGTTTATAGCAGATGATTAAAATGTAAATTGGTGACTATTTTAATTAAATGCCAAGCTAATATGTTTCACGCACATTTTATTATTAAAATGATTAGTTTATATATATACTAAATGGTATTAAGCGAACCCATTCGGTAGAAAAAAAGGAAATATTGTATGCTATGCGCTCTGTTTTGTGAAAGTTGGGTTTTGTAAGGCTTTTTTTAGCCTCTGAGATTTAACTTTTTTGAACGGCAAAGTAATTAGCCCTTTAAAGTTCTTAAAAAGTGTCTTTAAGTTTTAGTTATGTTTATTACTTTCAGATTGCATCCATATCTGTTTTAATAATGACTTTCAATTTTCTACAGTTAAAATTTTACGCATTTCGCAATCTTCGTCCCATCATTACTTTTTAGAAAGCTTTTCCATTATTCAGCACGTGAACTCCTGGTAAACGGTTGCTCTTCTATTCGTTTCATTTATTCTACTGGAAAACAGTTTTTGTACGTCTCTGTCTTCATTCTTCTCCTGTCTTATTTCTTTAATTTGCGTGATGTTTTGTTGCTGTGCATAACCAAAATGTGTTTACGTTATTGTTTTTTTAATGTTCTTGCACTGATTTAATTATTTATTTTTCGGTATTTTTTGTTCACTTATTTAATTTTTATCACTTTAATATCCTTTGTTTTTTCGCAAACATCTTCTCTCCTCCTCCTCCTCTTCACTTTTACTAATTCTGATTTTATATTTTTTATTTCTTTCGAATGGCAACCTCCTTTATCTTCGCTTTTGTATCATCCTTTAGCTCTCATTTTCTGCCAGTGTGGGGGTTGTCTTTTTTTATTATTTTTAGTTGAGTAAAGGTGAAGCCTTAAACGTACGCACTGTGAGATTTTTGCATGCGTGTGCTTTTAAGAAAGTATTTTTATTTTTATTATGAACTTTTTTATTTAATCAGCCACAACGGTCAAGAAACTACTCTTGGAAACTTGCTTCAATAACTTAATAAAAAGAGAAAATAAAATTTTGAAAAAATCAATTTCTTTGCATACTTATAGAAAAGGTAAATAACTGTGTGGTTGCTAAAATTAGTTTATACACTCTTCCCACTTTTCCATTCAAATCCATGTGCTGTTGTTGGATGGGTGCAAAATATTGTACATAATATGCTGTACACACTCAAAAAAAGAATGTAGTTTGCAAGTTTTAAAAAAGGTGACTCCGGATACTGGTGTTAAATTCGATAAAATTAATGCAAAAACTAAACAATTTTAACTAAAAGCATCAGTACTTTTCTATCGTTTCAAAGATTAAGCAGCAATTTCGTACCGTGGGCTTCAATGGGCAATCCAGAACTTATGTGCGGAAGACAGTGGGCTTGAAAGGAGAATTGCTGTTATCCTGTCTTTGCAAAGACGGAAATGAGCAGGTTAAACTTGGGATCAAGATTTTTTAAGGCGTATTTGAATATTTTCACCCCACCCTCCTTGCATCTCTATTGGCATGAGAGAAAAAAATTGATGGTCCCTCCGCATTAAAAAAAAAAAAAAGAGCAAAGTGTGCACTATTTCACTTGGAAAAATTCTGCGTACGTTACTTCCTCCTCGGTAAAATTCTGTGTTTGCTACTGGAACCTGTTCGGATAGTTTTCATGTTACGAGAGGAGACACAATATTAGATTCACGTGACAGCGCGAATAACAATCGTCACTTTTTATTTAAACCGAGGCACAATTGATTGAGGGTTTGAGACCACATAGCTGTGTACTAGAGTATCTTGTACTATGCCCAAAAGTACATTCATATACATATACATACAACTGGTAATTTTTGTTTCGGTATAATTTTTTAGAGTTGTAGTTTTTTTCTTTTAAATGTGGCCGGTTTTGGTCAAAACCCAAAATCGGAATACGTTTTATCTGAAATTTATGAACTATAAATTCAACACGGCCACTTCATCCACACAGATACACACACATACATCTATAGGATAAAAAAATGAACAACCAGATCAAGAAATCCAAATTAAACACCGGTATTGCCGACTTCATTCATCTTTGTTTTTAAATAATTTTTTTTTCTTCTTCAGATTTTCGTATTGAAATTTCTTTTGTAAAATTCGAGTCCCAGGGGCGTTTTTTTTCTGTCTTTGTTTTTGTGCTCGGGGCCACCTCGAATAAGGGCGGGAAATCCTCATTGGTGCGCGTCCAATCGAGAGATCCACCCGCCAGAGGGCCGGATTCTCGGCCGCTTACCAGACGGTAGTTCGCGCATCTCTTTCCTGATGCAAAGGCGGGATCCTAGTGGATGCGGCCGGATGCGAATCTGAAGCCGAGGATGGCGGGAGGATACGCGGCCAGAGGCGGCTTGATCCTGCTCTTGCCTCTGGTCCGAGCGAGCTGGTGGTAAGTGAGGCGATTCTTCCCTTGGAAAGTTTGTTTTGGAGCGAGTCGTTCGCTTTTTCGTACCTCCGGACGAATTAGATAGCAGGTACAAGGCAAATCGGCACATTCGTCCAGAAACAGTTAATCCAAGACTTGCTCTGTGGGATGGTGTTTCGGTTTTAGGGACCGGCGATGGAAAAAATAGCCATAGTAATTGATAAATAGAGTCAAAGGAAGTTCAGCTGTAGTTAACTATTAAATACTCAGCGAATGGATTATGGTTATTTTAGTGGGGTTTTAGTGTGAGTAACATCTTAAAATGAGCTGGAGGTTCTTGTTACTGGTTTTTTGTTTTCAACAGAATCACGCTTGCTTTCATAAACAATGACATTTTCAAACATGACAAATGTATACATGTACGGGAGAAAATATAATTCTGGAAGGCGAAACTCGTTTTGTTAGAAAAAAAAAAAAAAATGTTGAAAATTAGACAGTCACTTCAAAGTTACAATATCATTCGAATGAAACGTAAAATACGTTTACGTATTTTAAAATTTTAACGCGTATTTTGAAAAAGCCCGAGAAATACCTATACGTAATTCGTTAATTGCTTTATAGTTTCACACGAAATGTAGGATATTAGGCAAAGGTAACCGAGAACTCAAAGTTTAAGTAAATGAAACATGACTGCAAAATCTAGAAAACGTAACTTTTTTTTAAAAGATTTGTTTTGATAGTGCAAGATTAAGTATCATTTAAAAAATATTTAGAAAATATTTGTTTATTTGAAGAAAGCTACTATTTTCTATTAACTTAAAAAAAATTGATGTAGCGTGGTTACTCGTTTGCTGACAAACTGATTAGATTTTAAACCCTGACAAATTTGTGTATTAATAATAGGAGATTAAGATATTTCTTCATCATTAAGATGCTACTTTTGTTTTCCACAAAATTTTAGCGATTCTCATTTTAAAATCAAGACAAACAATAAGAACGAGGTGAGCATCTGAGCAAGTTGAATTTGAATATTCATAACAAAACACTTAAGTGATGTGCTTTGTTAAATTAGAAAGGATTTATTGAATTTTAAGAAGTGGTAGTTAAAAGCTTCAGTTTTAATCAAGTGATGCACTTTTAAGTTTAAAAAGTAAAGTTTTTATATATTTATCTAATGCGATTTTATACAAGTATAAAAATAAAAAACATTTGCTAGGGCCTTGCCTTACTACTGACAGTGGCTGTTTATCATAGACATATTGAGTACAAAGAAAATATATTATGCGTCCTCTCTTAAGCAAACATATTGGCAGTCATGCTACTATTTATTGCTCGAGTATGGTGAATCTACATGAAGATGTGTGAGTTTAGCGGTTTTTTTCAACAGAATTCACGAAATTGAAAAAAAAATGTTATTTAAAACTAAACATTTAAAAACTGATTGAGAGCTTATCAAATAATTTTTCATTGCGCTTTGCAATAAGTATCGATCACTTACAAAATCTTAAGATGCTCTCCTGGCATTAGTCTCTCAAATGTGAAAATTTCTTCTTAATTTTGTCTTGGGAAAACAGATTGTAAATAAAGGTATATTTTTTCGAATAGAGTGAACTCATTATTTTGTGTCAGAACTTAAAATTTAATTATTAAAGAGATTTAGATTTAGCAACGTTTTGCGGCTTAAAATTTATTATTATGTTTCTGTTTCGTAAGGCTTGCGTTCTCTTTTCTTTCAAATTTAGACTCGGAGAACACGTATTGGGCGAAGTAGTGTTTATTTTTCTTGCAACTTCATTACTACTTGTTTTTTTTGTGGTTTCAGCGTTTTTACCTAATATTTTAAATATATAATTCACTCGTTATGCATGAAATTAAAATTTAAGAGCTCAAATACATGCAGTTTTATAAGTATAATGAGAAATAGTTATATTTACGTTTTCAAATAAGTCTTTCAAAATGCGAAGTTTTAAAATCTCTTGCGTTTTTAATAAATTACAATGTACAGCTGTCTTCTGATACTGCACATAAAGACTCTTTTGTTGCTTGAGTATAGATGATAACGTGACAATATAAATTAATATCTCTAATCGAATTTTCAGTAACGTGAACCTATTTTTTCTCTGTTAGTATCATGAAATACAAGATTATCTTAAACATAGAATACGGATTACAAATATACAGTTTAAAAAACTGCAATGTTATAAGCCGCTATTTTCGTTTTGAAATCTAGTATTTTTTCTGCAAATTATCGAGAAATGTATATACAATATAAAAAATTCAAAACTTTATACGAAACAGCGGAATCATTTTACAGAAAGGCTTTAAATACTATTCTATAAATGATTAATAATAATAACTATTATGATAAAATAAATGGAGTTTAGATTTTTAGTAATATTTATGTTTTGGTCACCTGTAATTTAGATTTATTTTTCATATCCACAAAATGTGTTTATTATCGAAAGTTTAATTTCTTAAGATATTTAGAAACAACTGGAAAGAGAGAGTACAGTCCCTACCAATTGGCATTTTTTTATTATTAGTCTGTTTATGATTTAAAGCTACTTTGTTCTTTACATCTAGAAAAGTGAATAATTTTGAGGGAATTATTTGAAATGAATGAAAAAAAAATATGACTCAAACATTGCAATCAGTACTAGTAAAAAGTCAAACCGGACACTGCTTTAAAAGTATGACTTTTTGGGGAGCTTTATTGTACGCTAAATGCAATATTCCCTTTTCTTGCACAGTGTATTTGAATTTTATTTTTTAAGTTTTTACGAATATTTGCAAGAAATTAAACCAATCTTACTGCAATTTTTTTTTTCAAAATATTTAATTCGTATTATAAATTTATAACAAACATGATGTTACTAAGTTTAACTTCGAAAAATCATATATATGTGCCGGGTTTCACAAATTTTATTACTTAATTATGTAATTATTTTTTTTTTTCATTCTTCATAATAAGATGGTCATTATTCTTTTAATGCAAAATCTCGAACTATTAAAATATGACAACACTTTCACTCTGAGCAAAGCTCTAAATAAATTAATGGGATAGAAATCTTTGAAACAGTTGTTGTAGTACGTATAATTTTACAGTGTTGATGAAGATCAGAAGCGGTATACTTTAAAGTAAAACTACTTTAAAAGTTTGATTTTTGTAACCATATTGAATAGAACATATTGAACGTTCGTTAATATTCGTTATTAAAATAATTGCATATGGATCCTGTTAAGCGTTTCAGATTGTTGTACAATTTTGACATTTGCATATTTTTGAATGTACAAAATAGAAAAAGTAAGTACAAAAAGAGAAGTTGAAAAAAGCGATAAATAAAAAAATAGCACAATGAAATAAAATTTAATACAACTGTGTTGAAGTATTCTTAAATGTCGTTTATTTGCAAAATTCATTAAGTGTAAATATTATTTTGTTAATTACGAGAAAAGTGTATTTCAAGTAATTTTAATATATTTTTGTCTGGACAAAAAATCCATCAAACCAATATAAATAATTATTTATCCCTCTAATTGATAAGAAAACCTTCCTTTGTAACCTTAATGCATCCAATCAATCTTAAATTCAATTTTAAGGACATAAAAACAGTAAAAAAGAGACTCTTTTACGGTGCTTGGCATTTTTGAAATTTTTTTTTTCGACTGATTCAACGATTTTGCCCGTAAATTATTATCCCGATCACATGTCGAAACGAACTAAAGTATCAGGTTTCCTGTATTAGCAACCTGCCGTATAAAATTAGTTCACGCATTGATGCCTTCAGAATTGTCAAAATGATTCACTTTCGCACCAGGTTTTAACGTCTACTGTCGTTTTGTGTTAACTTCAATACCATAATATGTGGAACCGATATATTTTTGATTCATTTCTATAAATGTATATCTTAGTGATGTACACGTACATAATTTCCCTTGGATAATGATATGTATATGATTTGACATTAACCAATCAATTACGTTCTATGCACGGCTTACGTGTAATTGAAGCGAATTAAAATAATTGTTTAAAATATCAGCTGATCAAAATGTAAATAGCGTATGAAATAAGTAATTAAAATTTCAGTGCATCAATTTTGTCTAAACAACTTTTTTCTACATTATTAACATATTTCTCTCTTTAAGAGCTTTGGTATGTGTTTCAGAGCCCGTGAAACTCTGCAGAATGATTAGTTTTCAATTTACTGTATTACTGTCACTTTAAAACTTGTCAAACAGCAAATATGTATAGTGCAACAAGAAAAAAATTAAGTGCTCCATTCCAACTGCCTATACTTTTTTCTACACTGAGAGAAGTGAATTATTCTTTATAGATTGATGGGATTGATTTAAAAGAAATTTCTGATTTAAGAAAAATAAATGGGGTCCCATACGTATCTGCGATGTGTGTGCGCCACTTAAAATAAATATGTATCAAGTAGAAGTTATCTTTTTGTCCTGGCTATAGAAGTAATACAAAAATATGGTGATCCCACCAGTTTACAGAAATACAAGACAAGATTTACTTTTAACGTTGACATTCCGCAACAAATCTATGTCAAGGTATTGAAAGGGGGAGAGGGGTGTCTGCATTTCTCTCGCTCTTTCTTACTCTTTCTCTGTCATGAGGCCCCCAACATGGCCGAGTGGATAAAACACTGAACATGGTAGATCACAGACGTGTGAAGGTCTCGCATTCAGGCCTACACGCGGCTGTCGATCTAATGGTCAGGTGTATTGGGCGGTTTTCTCCAAATGGAACGGGAATATGCACAAGAACCCCTAAAAAGGTTCACTTCTCAAGGCACCCTCCCCCCACTCCTGTAGGCGGATGCCCCTCGTATAGGCTTGCCATAACACAAGAACTGTGATGGGAAAGTAGGAACGATGTTACATTGAACAGCTCGGAATAATCCAAAAAACAGGTTATTGATGGGGGAAAAAACAGCATTAGAGCGAAATGTAAAAAAAAAATCATATTTATAATCATAATTTATCCGTTTAAGAGTTCTGATGTAAGGAAAAGAGGTTACTTACATGCTATTGCCTTATGTTGTTTAAATTTTTGAAATATTTTAAGCCATAAATATTTACTTATGAATATGTTTTGTTTTGTTTCATAAAACTGATAGTTAAATGGAAATGTACATTTTAAAATAACCTTTCAATTCATTATGATAAGATAAAGTAAGTCGTGATTTCATCCAAGTTATTCGTGAACTTTGGACACGATGCGTCAATTAAGAATATCATATTATTAGATGCAGAATAAATGCATTTTTTTTAACTAATACAAAATGGAAAGATAGTTTTTAAATAGGTCATAACTTATAATTTTATCTTATGTGAGGTTGTATAAAAATTTATTTTTTAAAACTTTTTCAAGAATAGTTCCAGTTTGTTTTAAATTTATTTAAATTAAATTTTGCCCTTGAAACTGTTTATATCATAAACTAAATGATTAAAAGTTCGCTTAATCATCAAAGTATTAGGAGCACAGTATTTCGTATAGCCTGGAAAGGAGAAACACAAAGTAAACTTTAACAATAATTTAATAAATTAGTTAAACTTTATCGCTAAGAGTCTGCATGTTAAACTAATCGTAATTGTAACTTAAGTATAACTCGTACTTTACACAGATTCTCTGTATGCTAGCTTTTTGTGCTTTAGCTCTATCTTAATTCATGCCCCGAGAGAATGTCTCTTAGATATTTTCACAATGGTTTGATTACGTTGCTGACATCCATTTTCCATTTCTCGTTTCTTTTGATTTCAATGCTTGTAGCGGATGTTGTTAATATGAAAAGGTATCCTTTTGTATGAGAGACCGAACTTCTGTAATCGCTAGGTATATTTTCTTTGTTTAGTTCCAGCTGGTAAATTATAGCGTCACGTTCTATGATGCTATTATGTGAATTCACTGAAGTGCTGTTTTGTTCTCTCATGTGAAGTCTTCTATTTATTTTAAAATGCTATCCTTCTAATGAAACCCATCTATAAAATCGCTGCCTAAATCGAAATGAGAGATTCGAGTCATTCCAAAATTTGCTGTTTCCAAATTTTGCTGTTGTGAGACAAGATTATTTCTAGCGCTATTTGATTAGCTCAGATATATATACCCATGTCCAAAATTAGAGTTACAGACAAAATCGGTAATAACTGAAGAAAAACTCTGTTTATTGCAAGAAAATTTGGCACCGAAATATATTATTATGGCAGATAGCATACAGCAATATAACAATGAAATGAAGGTGAATTGTTAGTTAATGTAAAAAAAAAAGGTCTGATTATGATTTTTTTATATCTCGCGAAAGGTCCCCCTAATATAGGGTGTAGCTTCTGTGTACTGCTACACAAGCCTCACAATAAGATTTCATTGTGTATGGAGAACTGCTGATGAAAGATGAAATTTTTCGTACGAAACATGTGCCCAGAACAATAAGTACCTTTTATGTGTGTTAGTTTACAAAGTTTTGATTATTTCATTTCATCTTTTAATACCAGTTTCTTTTAAGTGGTTTTTCTTGTTTTGTTCATTAGATTCTATATTATTTAGAAGGTGTCATTTTGATTAGACCATTTTGATATAACCTGTATATTAACTAATAATTGACCTTTCTTCAGTGTTATGTTGTATATGCTTTTTTTCCCATAATAATATGTATTTCTGTGTCAAATTTCTTCCAATAAACTTTCTTCAATTATTACAGATTTCGTGTTTGTAACCGTAATTTTGGACACCAGTGTATTATATATGTATTTCTATAATATCGCTTTTATTAAAATCTTAGGAAAATACAGAAAGTTTTACTAGATTATATTTTTGAAAGCTCTTAAATACATTAAATTAGGATAAATCAAGAGTATTTAAGTCAGACTGCTATTTGCAGGGTATAAGCCACTGATTTTCTAACACACAGCTTGGATCGTAAGTTTACTCCTAAGATCAAACTTGTGAAAGTAGTGTCTTGTTTTATCATCACGCACTTCCTGCAATAGTAAAACCGCATCTTCGGTTTCCGATCTTGCTTGATGATTTTTTAAATGTGCTTGAGGAGAGCTGAACAGACATTCAACGGAAAAGTAAGTAATTCACTAGAACTGGTTTCCGCGAAATCATAAAAAATTTGTGTATTGGATTATTATTGACTGAGGTTCAACATATGTTTTTCATTTTTCTTGTTGTTGTTGCTTTTAAACAATACAGATGAATAACTATCAGCTAACGTTAAATTTTGAAGAAGCTTCTTAAGTTAATGAAAAACGCACACAGTTGAAATGAGTAATAGGATTTACTTCATACATCAATTAATTAAAATCAGCATAAAATTTACTAAAATATGATGAGTTTTTATTTAAATGAAGAAACATGTATCTCAATATACACAATATTGAGATTAATATTAGCATAAACAATAGGAATATAAATTCAGTAGGAATATAAAGACAGTAACAACAATAGGAATATAAAGACAGATTATTTTAGATAATATGTTGAAGTATCAGAAATTTGTTTGAAAAATTATTTTTCCGATAAAATATTGATATGAAAATTTTTCTTTTTTTATGTTTAACTTTCAATATCAATAATTATAACAAAAGTGTAATAGTTTCGTAAAATGTTTTTCATTTATATTTAGTAGCCACACGTTTTTCATTGTCTGATATACCAGTAAGAGAGTGCGTGCTTTATGGATTATCACTTCAGATTGTTGTAGATTAATTTCAAGAGAAACGATTTCTTACATTGTATTCATTTAAAAACAATCAATTGTCGAGAAATTCTATGTAGAATTTCTTTCTATTAAGTCAGACAGGTTTACTTCAACTTAATATTTCAAATATTAAAATAAAATTATCTTTTTTTTATTCATGGTAATTATTAATGACACGAGCGATGTTTCTTTTTCTCGCTTGAGGATGAATACGTTTCTTTTTAAGAATCACGGACGTGATTGCGGATGTTATGAATATAATCAAAATAATTGCATTGATGAATGACTAGGTCACTTTTGTTTCGATAAATACCTCACGAATTATTGTTATTTTATCAGAGCTATGCATAAATAAGAATTTTACATAACTAAACATCTGCTTTTAATTTGTGAATAACGCTATAACTTTATTGCATTTCTCAGGAATAGATGTGGCAAGGGAAAACTTTTTAACACGTATTTTTAAAAAATATTTTATCAAAATTTACGATTTTGTTATAGCAGATGCTTATTAGGTTAGGTAAACAGAATTAACAAAACAGTAAATTAACCAGTAAAAAAATTATGCCAAAGCAGGTACATTATTTTTCTATTTGTATAATTAAATTCCCTTTTAGTATAAAGTATATTTAATATTTAGTTCCGAAAATCATAAGTCGAACATTTTCCATCTAAAATTTTCTGTTTCAGTCTTGAACTATGCACACTTTTGACAATATTGTAAGCAGTTTAAAATGCAGCTTTTTGGGACTTTGAATTATTTTATGTGCTCAATAATTTTTGCTGTTCTATTCCTCATCATTAAACTAGGAAAGCAGAATTTGTCCCATCTGGCGATCTAGGATCGGGGGAAATTTTAGCCAGCTGGGGAAATTTTGAAGAAAAATATACAACTGATTTCGATTTTAACAATGAATTACAAAATTCTCCGAATTTTTCTTTCCCGTTCCAATTTCTAAAGCGATTTTTTTCAACTTTTTCTATATCTATGGTAATACAGAATTTATGCAAGACTATGACATATTGTAAAATTTTGGGGAAATTTTCATATGAATTGGGGGAAATGTTGGGAGTAAAAAATTTTTGGCACCCTTGTATTAAACTAGCATAGTGAATACAGACACATTACTTTTATCTAAAAAAAAAAAAAAAAAAAAAAAGGGCCAAAATGTAACCACAAATTAAAATAAGTTAAAACGATTCGCGGTAGGAAGAGCTTAAGAAGACCTGCACATAAATTTACGATAAAATACTACGATTTATTACATCAAAAGAAAAAGAATATCTTTCCACATTTTTTATGATCAAAACCAAGTTTTTTCATCCGGCTCGTAGTAATGATATCAGTGAGGTTTACATTTTGGTTGCTTGAAAAAACCAATTAACAACCTAATAAAAGAGTGTATAAAGTAAAAAGTTTCTAGTTTGTGGAGTGTAATTTTTGGCAACTGATATCATGAAGTTTGAGGTTTAGTCATGCATAATTACACGATCGAGAACACATGGCAATTGAGAAAATTCACTAGAAATAGACTATGGTATGTCGAGCCGCGGCTATGTGAATTGGCCATCAAAAATCGTGTGATTTGACGCTATTAGACTTCTTTATCTGGTTTTCTCTGAATGGAAAAGTATATGACAATGATCCACAGACCATTACAGCGCTCAAGGATAAAATAGGACGCATAATTAATGAAATTAATTAGCATTTATGTTGAAATGTTAGAAAATTTCATTAAAAGAGCGGAAGTTTGAAAACAAAGTCGAAGCAGCCATTTATCAGATATTGCATTATGCACACACCTCCAAGTTTGCGCTTTATACTATGATTAAAAAGAAACGTACTTTTAAAATTACTACCACATTTTATTAATAAATTAAAACGTTAGGTCAGTTTAAGACACTTTAGAATGGTTTGGGGAAGGGGCCCTGATTCATATTTATGCAATACCCGTAGAAAATCTCTCAGTCAAACCTCCTCAAATTCTCTTAAACATTAAAATGCCAAATTATTTTATTTTTCTCTATTTAAAAACCCACATATATCGAAAGATAACTGATAAAAACTTAGTAGAGCTTTAACAGTTTTAGCTCTGTATGCGGGAAAAAACATCCATCGTTACATCCAGTAAATTGGCATCTGATTACAAATTTAATATCATTGCATCTCACCGAGCCAATGAATTGAATTTTGTGAAATATTAAGAAAAAATATATCAATAAAACTCATATTTTTGCTAGTTGCTTTACAATTTTTATGTGTACATTTGATAGCGATTATTCAAAGCTGCTTTGTGAGCATATATCAGTTAGTTCTTTCTCAGTAAGTAAGTTCTCTAAACTGTGTGTAACTTTTTCTACACTTTTTAGTGGCATCATAAATGTACTATTTTAGTTTGGAAATATGAGTGTTGGAAATCAGTTTTTAAGAATACTAGGTAAAATACTTTCATTATTCTTACTAATTGTTGGCAAAAGAGAAGCTTTTCAAAAGAAAGAAGCCATTACACACCTAAACCACTGGAAATTTTTTTCTCACAATAGAGCTGAATATATAAAGGAAAATACAAGACAGATTCTAAAGAAAGATATAGTGAGTAATTTAAAAGAGAATGCATACTTTGTTTTAATTCCCAAAAGAAACAAAACCACAAACTAAAACAGTGAATCACAGAAGTTGTCAGGATAGGCAGTTATATTATTTAGCTTCTGGAGTCTATTCAAGATTTTCTGTGGAATACTTGTGTCTTTATTATGAAATGAAGTGTATTTTACGAAGAATAATTGCTGTAATCTTTTTAATGAAGAACTATACTGATTTGCATATTCATACAATCTATAGAAATTCATATATGAATTCTTTCTTCGAAAATACCAGAGAAGTTTTTCATTTATATAAAAATGAGTACAAAAACTCCCCTAACGTTCTTAGGCATTTCAGTTTCACAGTATAATATTATGCTGTCATCGTGTAGCATAACTCCTTCTTTATGATATTTATAAAAAAAAAAAAAAAAACATACTCCTGCCAGAGGATGTGGCGAAGTGCAAGTTCTTAAATTAATTAACTAATTACTGTTATTATAATTATTATTATTGCTTTGTAAATTATGCATATAGTTTACTTATTATAGCTCTCCACAGAGTGCTTCTTTTAAAATTAAAATATTCTCTAAAGTATTTTTTTCATTAAGCAGACGAAAATTAGTGTCGAATCATTGTAAAAATTTGTTAAGGTACCTTGTTAAAATTTGATAACATTTATTTTGCAGTGTTTTGATATGCATGGAAATAAAAAAGTTAAAATTTTTAAGCCCAATCACACGCGTTGTAACTGAAACTGTCATGGTATTCACAGTCCATACTCATGCTAGATCCGATACCAAGAACAAGGTAATCCTTCATAATCCTAATGTATTGGCTACCTTTTAGACGTACGCTGGATGAAAAATGATACCATCATGACATTTTTCTTAGAAAATGCATGCTTTCGTGAGTGAAAAATCAGCGGGATGAAGTCATTTTTCTAATTTTTTTTTTATTGGATTAAGAAAGAATTATATTTATAAAAATGAGTGACCATGAAAAGAGGAAAAAGCTTCGAAGTACATGTATTAGCAATATTCTAAAGCTATTATCTGTAGTTTGAAAGTTCAAATAGCATGAGTGTCATACATTTCTGAGCAGGCAAACAAATCAAGATTTTCTCTGTTTACGAAAGGCTGTGCAAGTTTAATGCAACAATCCACACGGTGCCTGAACGTGTGAGCTTCAGATTCAGAATAAGTTGCAATATGATTAATAATTATTGAATATTTAAACACTATCTGGGCCTTCTCAAAAACAACGCTGAAGTTCATGCGATTTAATTCAAAATATCATTATTATTTCAATTGTTATTATTTGTTTGTAAAAGCACAGAATTGGAAAAAAGCATAGAAATTTAATTTTGGATAATAGAAAATTAGTGTTAATTATAACAAATATCTGTTCTAAAATGAAAAAAAAATTATCATCAAAATATTATCCAAAGATATCAGTTGACCTAAACAACGGTGCATCATTTTTATCAGAGTTTATTCAAAAATAGTTATTCAGCGGAGAAATTGTGGATAGAATAGGTTTGGATATATTTACACAAATAAATTAGGAATCTAATAAATTGAATATTTTTTAGATTCCAAACATAAATCACTACACTGATCCCTAATTATCTATCATTTATGTGCGAAATATTCGCCATATCAGCGATTAAAATCTGTAAAACATGTAACTACATACAAATGTTATATTCATTTTTTCCCCCATTTCAGGAACTAATGTTCCATTGTTTGCTTTCGAACCCGCTGTGAATTTCACCCAATTGTATCCCAATAAAACGATTGAAAACAATCGAAAAGTCGCGACTCGGTAGTTTGCTTGCATGCATGCTTCCGGAGTGCAACTGGAGTGGTCATCTTGCCGGATAGTTGGTGCTCCGCTTTCACGAAAGTGCACTTATGCCCCTGCAGACGTGACTGAGTGGCTTT
Source organism: Cheiracanthium punctorium (assembly GCA_038373885.1). Classification (NCBI taxonomy): domain Eukaryota; kingdom Metazoa; phylum Arthropoda; class Arachnida; order Araneae; family Cheiracanthiidae; genus Cheiracanthium; species Cheiracanthium punctorium. The sequence continues at coordinate 746,820 of JAWZYV010015626.1, read as the reverse complement.
ATCCGGAACCCGATCCGGCCTCTCTTACGTAATTAATCGATGCGTGGCACTTCATTTGCAATTTTTTGACTTTTGTCTTGTTTCTTTTTTTTCATCTTGTTTTTCTCTTATTAGTAACTGTTGGAAATGGTGGAAGAAGTGATCAAAAGTAATAAAGATACGGGGGGGGGGGAGAAATAGCATGCAAGTTGCAAATATAAATAATTCTTTTTCGCGTCGTTGGGTCGCAGGTGCTCGATGAGTCACTGGGCGTTCGCGAAAATTTCCCAATATTCGTAAAAGGTCTGACGAATTCTCGGTAATATGATTGTAGTGCAATTTGTGGGATTTTTATCATAGAGTCGCCAAAACGCAGACACAGTAATGAATAATAATATTTATACCGAGCAGAAAAAGAAATCGGTATGAAAAAAATTGTTCTTTATTCGAAACAAGACTTACAGGAAGAAGACAAAGGAAGGTGCAATGAATATGCAAATGAGGAGCAAATAAAAACACAGATTCACATACACGCAATAAAGGGCAAACGGATCATTACAAAGGCCATGTAATCTTCTTACAGGCTGTCAGTATACTGTTGGGTTCTGACAGGTATATTTATCAGCCTCCGTGCGACTTATAACATTAGTAAGTAAGTAGAACGTATAAGTCACTGGTAAATATGATGGAAGTACCACATTAAAGCAATGAACTTGTAAAACAACAAAGTTTTTCCAAAACTATTATGAGTATAATGCATGTTGAAAAATGATATTTTTGTATCCTTTTATTGTAAAGAAGTGTTTTAATTAATCTCACTGAGCTTACTTTTATTTAGAAGTTTTCATTACTTTAATTAAAAAAAATTCTTTGTTTTGATTGCCTTTGGTTTAAGAAAACAAATTGAGATTCTGTAAAAATGTATAGTATTTCTTGAAATTAATGAAATTACTTAAAAAAATGAATACGTAAAACTAAATAATGTATTCTTTTATTAATATTAACAAAGAAAGATGGGATATTTTTTATTCCGGTCAGTGAACATATATCTGAAAGAATATTCTCAATTAAGCAAAAAGTTGAAAAATGGAAAAGCCATTGATGTATTGCTTTGATTTAGAAGTTTCTATTTTTATAGGATTAGAATTCTTGTTAAATAAACAAACGCAAAATATAGCAAATTGTTTTATAGAGCTAATATATTTTACTGAGAACTATAGATGCTAGTAACTAAAAGCTGAAAATAAATACTTCAATTTACAATAATCAATCATACAGTCAACTATTAGTAAATTTCTTCAATTTAAAATTAAACAAAACAACTTATATTAAAAATTTTCCACATTTAAAAATTTAGTTTTTACTAATATTTTTCATGAAAATCATTTAAAAGTGAGCATAATCTTATTTTTTCTTGCACTAATAAAACTTACACATTTAATGAAGGACTCCTGTGCGGTATCAGATACTTTAATAGATGTTCTTATGATTACAAGTCCACAGTTTAGCTCATCAATGTTATCTAACATTATCTCACTGAGGTTTTTGAGTGTACATTTATAGGAATTCGAAACAGTTTGAGATTTCTGTCTGTTTCAAGACCTAAAATGGCATCCAGAATAAAGTCTGTCATTTTCCCCAAATTAAATTTACTTTTTGTACTACTTGTAAAATTACTCTTTTATATAAATAGAACAATACATTTTTTTAACAATATTTTCAGATACATTAACTCTTTTAATACTAGAAGTCAAAGCCCGTTGTGAAGGCTAATACAACGGGAGCTACAAAAAACATTGGACAAAAATATGTCTACACTCAATTTAATCTTCGTCTACTTAAAATAAATAGCTTCATATGAAATTTTTATTATATTCCGAAATCGGAATTGCATTTTTTTTTTCTATAAAATGCGCGAAAATTTTCGCATTCGAAAGATTTCGTTTCGCTGGGATGATCCGCTCTTATATCAATGTTTCATGCAGACGAAATCATTTTATTTGTGAAAAAAATATTTTAAACGAATAGGAATTGCAAATTTCGCTTCAAAGTCTGATGACCGTGACTTCACTATGACCTAATTATCACATGCGACAGTTAATTTTGTCACGCAAATGATTAACCTTTTTTACTTTCGGAAATAAAATATCGTTGAAAACAGTGAAAAATCGGTTGAAAATTAGGGAACTGGTGGATTTTCAGATTTTTAAAGTAGTGAAAATTGCTTTCTTTATTTTTATGCATAGTTATGAAAAATTTCAAACGGATCGTAGAAACGGAATAGATCTTTTAGTGAACTTTTTAATCTTTTGAGTAATGGTGGTCAAAGTTTTATCTTGGAGTCGTTAGAAATGTTAGAGAACCAGTGGATCAGTGAGTCAGTGAGCCAGGGATAAGCGTACTATATAGTAGGATTCTGTTTACATTGTGAATAACATGAATGCAACATCACATATTAAACAGAGAGTGGAAAATATTTGCATACAAAGTATTTGTTAATAGGCATAGAAGTTTAACATGCAAGTTTTAACTAGATGTAAGTAAGTTATAAAAAAGAACTTTTTAATTAGTACTAATATTTGAATAATTAGTCTGAAAATAATAAGACAACTATAAATAGAATAATATATTAGTATTTTTTTCCAATGGGTGGACACTTGCTTATCAAGCATTTTGCCACTGCTAAGGCCCGAAATTACTGGTCATTTTATTATGGGAGCACCCGATGGGCGGCCAGCGTTACCCTCTATAAAGGGGCGGACAAGTTAACATCCATGCCCAAGCCGGGATTCGAACCCCGACCCAAGGCGTGATAGAATGGTTCTTAAGATATATAGATTTAATATTTTAGTGTTAAAAAAGTTAGTTTTAATGCCGTTCTTTAATGTTTGAACACTCTGGTATTAATTTCATTTCTATATATTCTTCTAAGACTCATAAAAATGTAATGTTTAAAGACTATTAGCGAAGTATTTGCTTAGAATTAAACACTTCGGACTACCTAAAAGCTTGTAGATGGAAAATTTTTGACTATATTGAATCGAAAATATTTTTTTTTATTTTATTTACTCAGAAAGCGTGATAAAATGTGGAACGCCGTAAATACCGCATAAAGAACATTTGATCTACTTTAAGAACATTTGATCGTGTAAATTAAGAAACTTTTCATACATTGATTTTTTTAATTATAGCTTGATATAGCATACTTTTTTCCTACTTTATTTTTATTTGAACATCATTTACAACTGAGCATACTAAGTAATGACATGATAAAATTTTATTATATGGAACACCTAGGCCATTGAAGGCTACATTTCCAGTTTCTTAGTTACAATCCTTTTTTGTTCAAACATTAAATTAATGGAGCCTCCATGTGAGGCGTGGTCACGTCAAGGAATTTTTTTTTTTTCAATGTAAATAATAAAACAGCAATATGTACATAGATAAAAAATGAGATAACGATATAAATGATTGGTGATGAACAAATTGTAGACAAAAAACACCAAACTGTAATTTGTTCGTGACATTACCGAGATTGGTGAAGAAATTTTCATGGACAATTTTTCTCAGGGAAGACAATTAAGATGGACAATTTTTCTAAGAGGAAGGTGTGCCGAATAACAATATCAGTCAGGTACCTGTGTCCATGCCGTATTCGGCGTTGTGTTTTCGGGATAATATATCTAGATTGGTTTTGTCGGTATATCCCCAGATTTGGCTGGCGTAGGTCGCCGCAGGAAGCACTATGCATTAATATAATTTTACTTTGTTTTGACGGCTGAGCTTACTTTGGAAAGCAACTTCTCTAGTTTTTTTTATGTCACCAACCATTTTGTTTCGGGCATAAAGCACTTGTGCTTTTCATGTCAGACGGGAGCCTATCATGACACCCAAGTATTTGCATGTTCTGGTCCAATTAATTCTATTGTTATGTATTTAGGGGTTTCTGAACTGTTTTCTGCTATTGGTGAAGTGAATCGCATTACATTTAAAGGGGTTAATTTTAATTTTCCATTTTTGAAACCAGGTTTCTAAGATATCTATGTGGAGCTGTAATTGTTTAATCATAATATCGGGTGTAAGGATCTTGAAAGTATATCGGTATTGTCGGCATATATAGCAAGTGTTGTGCATTGACTTTGGGGAATGTTGTTGATATATATGTTAAACAAAGTAGTACCAAGGAGTGACCCTTGTTGGACGCCTGCTTTAATTGAAGCGTAACGTGAGAGAGAGTTGTTTATACGGACGGTAAACGATCGCTCACTGAGATAGGAATGAAGCAAGTGGATGAGTGTATCAGGCACTTGAAGCTGAATTAGTTGGTAAAGAAGACCAGTGGTCCAGACTTTGTCAAATGCCTTAGCGACATCCAAGAAAAGTGCTCCGGTAGTATCTTTGCTATTTAGACCGTCTTTTAGAAATTCAACCACTCTGAGCAGTTGGTGAGTCGTTGCATGTTTGGGGCGGAAACCAAACTGTTCGGAGATAATAATATCGTGCTACTGCAAATGATCATTTAGTTGATTTAAAATAAACCTTTCAGTGATCTTACTCAAGCAGCTTAGAAGACTAATAGGCCTATAATTTTCAGGAAGAGCAAGATTACCCAATTTTGGTATTGCGCAGATAACAGCTGTTTTCCAACATTTTGGAGAGTAATATTTTAAAATAGCATTTATGACTCCTGTCATATAAATAATAATGTTGGAAGGGACATTTTTTAGCATTAAATTAGAAATGTTATCGAGGGCAGGACATTTTTTATTTTTGAGATTTGAGATTACTGTAATAACTTGTGAGGGATTAACAGTTGGAAGTATGATAGATGGAGGGACAGTTAAAAAGCTATGAACAGCACTTTCAACAATGATGTCATGGGCTGCGTCGAATTGATCAGTATTGGGCAGGAATTGTTTTTCATATCAACTAGGTAATCCGAAAGTTCGGGCACAAATGTAAAAAAAACTTTTTAAAAAACCTGGTTCATTTGACTTTTTAAACTTTTAAAGTGCGGTTTCTGATTTTCATGAGTAATTAAATTTCTACAGTCGATTTAATATACAAAATATGCTTTCTGCCCTACCTATACAACAAAATTCAAATGCATCAGTTCGTTAATGGAAAACAAAATCAGAAATGTTTGATGACACTGATATTAAACTGTCGTATCAATAGTTTCATTTTGGGTAAGTGAAATGCTATATGTTTTAAACTTATAAATTGTGACTGCATTTAAATCAAAATGTATAATATACTTGTAACATTGAAAATGCTCAAACTCACAAGATTTAGTGCTATATTCAAAATATAAGGTTTATTTTCAAAAAGTATTACAATTTCTTCTGTGTCTATGTGTGTTGAATTTTTTTCTTTTTTTCTACTACTTTTACTTATTATTTGTCAGAAAACTAGTTCTTCTAATAAAGTGTATCAAAATTCATCATTATAAGCTACAAATTGATTTTTCTGCTTAATAGAAACATGAAAAATGTCCCACATAGCTTGGTGGGTAATAAGTATCATAAATGTCCCATAATGCCTGTGTTTAAATAAATATGTTTCTTCAAATTATTTATTATAGTATATGTCCACTGTTAAGTTCAGTCCAGAAAGGGCATTTTTTTCTTGATAAATAGAAGAACGATTATTATGTTATATATTTAAATTTATTATGCTCCTAGTTGCTAAATTTTAACAATGTATGAAAGCCATAAGTATTTCAATATAAAAGTATCGCAATATAGAACATAATTTAAGTAAAACTCTTGGTAATAGAGTGGACATAGCGGTAACTGAGTGAACAAAAAACGCTTCATTTGGAATTGACTCATTTCGTTTACTCAGGCTCGACTTTTATCTTATTATCACAAAGTTCCATAAAGCTTTAAAAAGACTTTAACCTTAGTGATATAACTGTTAAACATAAAGAAGGTAACATAGTGGGCACTGAATAAAAGTACGCGCCTTTATATTTTGATCAATTTATTTTCTTCCAAAAAAGAACCATTCAAATTCTGTTGAAAGATAGTAAAGAAATTAATGAAAACATAAGGTAACTATTTAATAAGGCTATATGTTGGGAAATTCAGCTATGAAAAATTTGGTAAGATTGTGGACGTTAAAAAAAATCTGGAGTACAAAATACATTAATCCCCAGAAAATTAAAGTTGCTTGGTAAATTTAATTATTTTTCAATGTATAAAAGATGCAGAAGTGTAATCTCTCGTTTGATGTCGCATCAATTGAAAATCGTTTTATTTTTTATAATTTTAACACTGTTTGTTTTTAAATTTATGTAAAGAAGCAAGTGAGTTTGAGAAAGTACCAAATCCAATGTATATATTTCGGACGCCATTTTAATGATTTTCAATATTAAAACAAAAACCAAATAATATGTTAAGACTAAGTTCTTTTTGTCTGAAAGCTGTAACAACAGACAAAAGAAAACTGAATGTCACTGAATTCAAGGGACAAGATTTGTATCCTTTTCAGAATAACACATAAGCTCTGTCAAAAGCAATTTTACATATATTTTTCGGAAGATATTCTTACCAGACTGAAGGAATAATAACTCAAAAGTATTTAAGAATGTATGAATTAATCCAAAAGCATTAATTATAGGATGTAATGTACCCTATTAGGGCAATTTTAATAAATTTGAATACCTTCTAAGCCTTTTTCTTATTCTATGACGTACCTATACTCAAATCTAACTCGAATTCGTATGCTATGAACATCAAAAGTCTCTTTTAGTGGACTCAAACATATTCATGAGCCAGTATCTTTAAAAGATAGACCAGAACCAGTTCGTAATCTTTTCTTATTACATAGCTTAAACTTCTGTGTTTGGACATATTCATTATCAGACCATTATCCGAAATGACTGCTGTCAAAATAGCTCGACTCTTTACAATCTGTCATTCCTCGTTTGTATTAACCTTGATTGTTTTTTCCACGTGCGATCACTAGTAATGTCAAAGAGCGCAATCAAATGCATCCAAATCTAGTTTTATTGAACGATATTTTTGTTTTGTTTTTCTTTAAAACGAAAATTGTGTTCGCAAAAGAATAATAAAAAAAGACAATTTTCATTTTTATTGGGCTTTTCCTTATATACATTATTCTTTATATAATTGACATTTATATTATTTTTTAATTTTTGAAATATGAACTGCCATTTTAAAGATTTTTGCTTCTTTTACAGACTTTTGGATTATTATTAGATAGTGCATGTAAAAATGGTAGTAAGAGCTCTATTACGAAAACAAATAAATTTCATAATTGATGGTCCATTTTTGAGTGCCTTTATTAAAATTCAACTGTATCACATCAGTTACACTCTTTAATATTATTGTGGAGTGTTAATTGAGAAAAATATTTCTAACACCAAAAATCATTAGAAAATTTTTTTAATCATGACAAACGAAAGTGTTATTAAATTAAATAAGATTGCCTGATTTATCATATATTAAAAACAACTATTGAACAATAAACTATTGAAGCTTTGAGATTAGCTAATCCCCAAAACTTTTACAAGTAACCTATTTCTTCATTCTAAATCGGAAAGAGTGAGTAGTTACTTCTAAGGAGTAAAGTAGCAGTTAAAGCCATCCAGATTCTAAAAGTGCAACTATCCGATCTTTTATACATTAAGAAATTTTGAATTTACATCAGAAGTTACTATTTACATTTCCAGAAATAATTTGATTGAAAGGAGATGGCCAACTTTTTTAACTATCAGGTCGTAATTCTCATCAAAACTCACACTCATTTTTACGAGGACTCCAATTTATCAAAAAAAATTTTTTAATTAAATATTTCTTAACAACTACTTTATTATGTTAATATACGTCTCATATTATTACACAAATTTCAACATCTGCAAAAAGTACAATCGTGTTTCCATAACTTCATCCCGATAAAAGTTAAATAGATTTTTAAAATTACATGATACATGCTAAAATACATGATTAACCGTATGAAGAGAAAGTAATTTTCGTCGCATTCTTAGATTTAGCAAATTCCAGTCGTTTTTAATTAATTTCTGATATCAAATTTGATATTTTAAACTTTTTCTAAAAGTACCTAAATAGAAAGTAAAAAAATTCATGAGTCTTTTTTGTTATTTGTAAGTATTTTGTGGAAATAATAGCTATTATTTATGAAACAGGGATAGGATATTTGACTAATATTTAAATGTATCTCTCCCCCCCCCCTCTCTTTATATATATATATCTATATAAATAAAATTAGACTTTTGTCTGTACATTTTTTGGAATTCAAAAATTTTGCGATTTCTATCCTTTTCAAGCACCCGGTAATCCGATGCGACCCTCAAAAAAAAGTTTGTCTGTCTGTCATTCTGTCATTCTGTCCGTGACGCTTTTTTTGTTTAAGCATCACGTAAAAACGACTGAAGCGAATGATATGAAATTGGGTGACATGATAGGTGGTCACTCAACTTAAAACATAGGCGTCGAATTTTAAAAAAATCTTGATTAGATTTCGAGATTTTGCGAAAATTGTTTCAAACTGCGTAAATTTCTGTTCAAGCATCACGTAAAAACGACTGAAGCGAATAATATGAAATTGGGTGTCGTGATAAGTGGTCACTCAACTTAAAACATAGGCGTCCCAATTTTTAAAAATCTTGATTGGATTTTGAGATTTTGCGAAAATCCTTTTAAAGTGCGTAAATTTGTGTTCAATCATCACGTAAAAACGACTGAAGCGAATGATATAAAATTGGGTGTCATGATAGGTGGTCACTTAACTTAAAACATAGGTATCGAATTAAAAAAAATCTTGATTAGATTTTGAAATTTTGCGAAAATCATTTCAAACTGCGTAAATTTGTGTTCGCACATCACGTATTAACTCCAAAGGTGAAAAAATGATATTTGGTGAAATGATAGGTGGTCACTCACCTTAAACTAGAAGCATCTAATTAAAAAAAAATCAATCACATTTCGAGAGTTTGTGAAAAACGTTTAAAACTGAGTGAATCTTTGTTCCCGCATTACGTAATAACGACTAAAGCGAATGATATGAAATTTGGTCACACGATAGATGGTTGCTCAACATGAAGTATAGGAGTCCAATTTTTTAAACATTTTTATTAGATTTTGAGATTTTGTGAAAATTCTCTCAAAATAGTTTATATTTCTTCTAACATCACGTAATAACGACTAATACGAATGATACGAAATTTACTGATATGATAGGTAGTTGCTAATCTTAATTTATAGGCGTTGAGAATTTTTAAAATATTTTGATTACATTCTGAGATTTTGTGAAAATCGTTTTAAAATGCTGAAAATTTGTTCCAGCATCACGAAATAAAGACTGCAGGGAATGAAACGAAATTTAGTGATATGATAGGTTGTCACTCAACTTAAATTCTAGGCTTCCAATTTTTCAAAAATGTTGATTAAATTTTGAGATTTTGCGAAAATATTTCAATATGCGTAAATATTCGTTCGCGCATCACATAATTACGACTGAAGCGAATGAAATGATATTACATAGTTACTCTCTAACCTGTTTTATTTAACAATACTTAAAAATTATAACTTCGCTTATTTTACTTTGGCAACATTCTACATCCATTCTGTGTACTCCTAAAATGCTGACGAAAGTTCTTGCTTTTTGGAAATTTGCATTCATATATATATATATACATATATATATATACATATATATATATATATATATATATATATATATATATATATATATATATATATATATATATATATATATATATATATATATATATATATATATATATATATATATATATACACATACCAGGCGCGTAGCCAGGAAAATTTTTCGGTGGGGGGATATATCCCGATATCCCCCCCCCCCTGGCTACGCCTCTGACACATACATATAATTAATAAAACTCAAAGTATATTACTGCAAATATGACATACCCCGCAAGAAAAAATATATAACAGCAGAAACAGAGGGCCAGACACAGTATGACGATAGAAAAACAATGAACCATATATTATACAAAAATTAATGAAATGGAAATTGCAACCTCTGTTACTCTCATCAGGGGCCATGCCCAAAAGATTATAATTAAAGACAACAAAATAGTAGGATTTCGGTTGTGTGGCATATCAAAAGAAATATTCTCCCCACAAATTTAGGCCTTATCCTACTATAGAACAAGCATCTAAATCAAGAAAATAAATATAGAAGTATTTTGAAAGCAAACTAATTGAAAAAACACTGCAAAACAGGCACACACACATCTAAAATATATACCGAGTACTAAAAATACTACACTCTGAAAAAACAATAATTAAATAAGAATAGAGAAGTAGAAGCGCAAGAGAACAATAAGACCATATATCTATTTACATAAATAAAACGAACTGTAAAATGTTAGTTAGTTTGTCTGTGTCTCGCATAGCTCCCAGACAGGTGATCGTAGATCTACCAAATTTTGTATGGAAATTCGTCAAAGATAATTAAATAGAAAAAAAGAAAAGTTAAATAGATTTTAAAATGCTAAAATACATGATTAACCATGAAATTCGAATTATTTTAGGAGATATCGATAAAAAACGTGTATCAGAAGGCTAATATTTGCTCTCCGCTATTTCGCAATTGTAACCCCGCAGTGGAACGAGAGGATTAAGCATATCTAGGTTGCCATATTTGGCAAGTTTATTAAATGATTCGGAAGTAAAAATAAAAGAATAACGATTTTATTGTTTAGATCATTTCTAAGGTTATTTTTTAATTAAAATATCGTGTGCATGTGAAATCAGAACAGGAATGAAATGTTTTATACTCAAAAGAAAAATAAGATTTGGAAATTTTCCGAGACTAAAATGTACAACTTTTTAATCTGGCGAAAAATAAAATGGTTGATATGCGATTTTGAGAGGATGATTCTAGTGCTTGGAGCAATTTATCGCCATTTTATCGTCTGCTACTTGGATTATGAATACACCTGAATAAGTTTTTGAAACTTTCATTCAGTTCGAATTGTGCATTTTTCTACGCAGCTTTTTACCATCTGTTTCTAATGCATTACATCCAGAAAAAAAGTATGTTAGAAATATCAATTTTAATTTTGTTTAATCACACTCATGAATAATGATGTACTTTCTAACTTAATGGAATAAAGAAAGAAAATAGGAACGACCCATAGATTATAATACGCTTTTAATATATAGCACCTTAGTGCGTATTTAAAATCTGAAAGTGTTTCAGATTTTCTTACTTTTTTTTCCCTTTCCGTTTTTTGATAAAGGCCAATATATCCAAAAGCTCTTCAGAATTAATATAGGACGAAAATAATTTGTACCTTTTTATCAATTAACCATCTTATTTTTGTAACCGACACGGTAAGCATCGCATCTGGGCGCTGGCTTCGAAGGGGCATCATTTCGAACTCAAAAACTAAGTAGAGCATAAAAGGGGGCGTATTTTTTACATTAGCAGAGGGCGCCACTTACCCTAGGGCCGCTCCAGTTTGTAACCATCTTAATGTTACATTCAATTCAGATTCTGAGAGATTTCAGTGCCAAGGAAGCCAGTGAGGAACAGTATTCACTCCGAACAAGATTTATTAAGATGGCGAACCAACTGGTCGCCGGAGGCGGCAAGTGTATAATGAAACGAGAAGAATGAGAGTCACAGTGCGACATTCCTTGCCTAACCCCGAAATTGGTCAAGTACTGAGCAGCAAATGAATTATTATAATAACTCCCCTGCCAGGCGCAAAATTAATAATACTAGTAATTCTAATATGCTAAAAAGCAAGAGTGACATTAATATTAGCGCATACTCTAAATAAAATCAAACTACAGAAAGCTTGAAAAAATATTAAAAATAAGCGAAATTAAGAAAGATAATTAAGTAATAAGTTAAATAATAAATATAATGAAATCATCACATACAGCGAGCGTAATGCGCATAGCAGGAAATAAAAAGTGTAGAGTCAACAGAGGTTAAAAAAGTAGATTCGTATCAATTAATGAATAAATAAATAACATATAATAAAATTATATGTACATTTTTATATTTGTACGACTAAAGCTGAAAGTGCTAGAATTTGGTGGATTCATATTACCCACTGCCAGTTTAAGGTTAAAACTACTTTGTTTCACATATTATATATCCTATATAGCTATGCTTCAGACAAAAATCACATGATCAGGGCTTAAATTCGAGCAAAAGAAGCGTATAAACCCTAATAACTAAAAAAGTCCATAATAACAAAAAAAAAAGAAGAAAAAACACTGCAGGTGCCTTAATAATAAAGTATAGGAGCCTTAAAATAGTGCAAGAGCTCTAAAGAAAGTACAAGAACTGAGCTGCCGTGAGCTTCCATAAAAATTAAGCCCTAATAATGATACTTCTATATTTAAATCCTAAATGTAAAAATAAATAAATAAATAAAAGTATCATGAAAAAGAAGAAAAACTCACATTTGGGCTTGCACTGAGCCCAATATGGATCTTATTTCATTTCCGTTTAGGCTGATAAAACAGGAATAAAGAAGAGAGAAAACTTGTTTTTACGTACTGAAAATATTTATCAAAAATGATAACACAATTTTGACAGTATGAATTCGCACGAGAGCTGTATGATATCGAACCAGTTTTAAACCTTCATAGACTTTCAAGTCTTAGTCTGTACTACACCGTAAAAGCTAAACTAGAAAATCGCAAAAAAATTTAGCTTTCTAGAATCTGTACATCATCAGTACAAGTTGAAACTGAACGAGTATAACCGAATGGACAGGCTTATGTCTTGTTCGCTTTCACGTGCAGGTTCAAAGTAGATCCATATTTGAGAAACAATTAAAACAGTGCAGATATTTATAATTCTTTTTGGATCTTTATCATTCCTTTTAATTTGCGGACTACTCTGACAAGTTATTCCTAGAAGACGTTGACACACATAGCCTAGCATAGATTCAAAATAACTGCTTCAAAACTTGATTCAAATTTCAAAATTCTGCATAACACGTGCATTGTACATATCCAGAGTCTCTTCTACCCCCTACCTCGAAATTCGAAGTTTTGATAAAAAAGAGGATAGTAATGAAGCCTTTTGTAAGAAATTTTACCTATTCCATCTTTCCCTTCCACCTCCTTCCTCAAAAATTTTTCTCTTTTCTTTCTAAATGCCTACCGCATGCAGACTATTCATACTATGATCCTATCAGCAACTTCCTTGAATTTTGTAATCACCCATTGATAGTACCAACGACACAAATATTTAACCCCTACTTTAAACTACGACCTCTATTTTATGACTAATTAATTACTTTTTTAAAAAATCAGTTTTGTAGACTTATGTACTGCATAGAAATATTTATTATTTAAAATTTCAAGAACATTGAAATTGAAGAACATAAAACTTGCTATAAATTTTATTATTTTACGCTACAGAAGCAGCTGTTTAAAAACTGCTATGTGAGATCCACTTTTGATATTTTAATACTATGCCACAGGCATTACAGCAGACTTCGTGCGATTACACGATCATCTGTAATCGATTACCAGAAATGATATAGACTACGATTGCGATTACTAACAATTTCCAAAAAGATTATGACTAGTGAATGTTAATTTAGTGAAACAGCAGTAATCTTGATTTTAACCCAGTTATGCCTAGCGTCCCTTTTTTGGGACGGCATTTTCGCTATCAGTCGAAAACGTTATTTATTTTTCCTAGCCTTTATTCGCGAGTATTGAACCTCAATTCCACAAAATATTTTAATATGGCTAAGTAGGATGTTGACATTTCAATTTTTATACATAATGATTTTAAATGAAATCATCCCTTGTTCAAAAAGTTGACATCAGAAATTTATCAATTACTGCTGGTGTTAGCAAAAATCGAAGAAAGTCGCAAAAATATCCAGGCACGAATGGGTTAAAGAAATCAAATATCAAAAGAATTCGATAATAATGCAATTTTATCATAGCATTTTTGTAAAATTTATAAAGTATTATTTTAGTCATCGATTACAGTGGACTGTAATCGGCACGAAGTCTGCATTACAGTCGTTCTGCTATTTACATTTATAAAACTATTTGACACAATTTTTGGTATCTTAAATCATCAAGAGTCACCAAGCATAATTGTTTCTCATCCATAACCTTCACTTTTTCCCACTTGTCATATCGTTCGTATTTAGCGAGCGAAGGTATAAATAAATAGAGAATAAAATTGTGTGCTTTGGCATGGTTAATCCTTCACAAACAGATTGTATAAAACAGTTTTTAGAGCCTTAATTTTCCTCAAAGCAGAGTTTATGCAAGAGCGTTTTTGCAAGAATATGTATTCAATAAATTTCACAGATAAAATTTTATTCGATCTTTTTGAAAATCCGAATATCCGATTAAATGAAATTGTATAGTCTTTTCATTAAAGTGACATTCTTATATTTACGATTGTTTAAAAAATGATACTGTGAAGATTGTAAAGTATTTTAGTGAATTTGATAGCATTTACCCACATCTGATGTAACAGGAATGTGAAATCGCTGCTAAATAATTGCAGAACAGTGAAAAGATAGTGTTTCTGTTTTCTAACACTGAACAGACTATAACTATGATCGACAGAATTTTTAAAAATATCTCATGAAAATATTCAAATTGCAAACGGTGATTAGTAACAAAAACCGGATTTAAATGTGCATACAAACAGTACTAAGCATGCGTGAAATTTCGTTTACCGACTAGAAAAAGAGAGAGCTGCTGCTAACCGACCTGCCATGTTGAATTATCCTGTGCTGTGCACTTAATCTTCAAGTAGGAAATGACAGCTCGAAACTACCTGTTTACAAAGTTTTTCGATCCTTTGCGTCTTTAAAAAGTGCTTCTTGGATAATTACTTCAAATAGCGATATACATAAGGGAAAGGAGGGCGATTTAGATATTTAATCTCTGAACCCCCGAGTTAGTCCTATCGTCAAAAAACATAACGGTGAAGATTCCTTTCCACGTTCAGTGTTGCTTCCGAAAACTGGTTTTTGAATCTCTGCTGGAGGCGTTTCAGAGAAAATTTAGATAAAAGCAACCAAAAAATTGACAGAAAATGCTCAATGCAATCCTTAAGTTAAAAAAAAAATGTACACGAGAGATGTGCGTTTTAGGTAACAAAATATGTAGATGTATAGAAGTGAAAACTAAATATGAGTGACTGGAATTTTATGCCTCAGACAGTGAGCAAGACTTTTGTTTCTTAAACTGAAAGTAAAATGAAAAAAAGTCATTAATTAGAATCACCTACTTTATTCAAATATATGTAGACTGAAAGAAGAAAAAAGTAATTTAATGTACTAATGTTTCCCATATATGAAAATATTCAGTATTATTTTTAAAACACTCATAGAGAGTTTTTAATGATCTAATTCTTGAAGGTCTGAATTTAAAAACCTTCTGATTGGTGTTTCTGGCTGGATATAATTATTTTAAATAAAACATACTAGCCTTAGTAGTAGGCTATAATTAACTGTGTATGGTACAAACTGAAAAACTGAATTCCATATTTACCGTCAGCTCGACGCTTGATGCATGTCGAATTCAAACAAATTGAATTTGATCTGGCTTTATTTACAGTTTTTATGATTGCTTTTGCGAAAATCAGGGCACTAATCTGGAACATAATTAAGGAATTTTCATTTTGTGGAATCTAAATTTATTATTGATTGTTTTTAGAGAAATAAAATGATAAAATTGTGACTTCTGTAAAACTATTGTAATTATATTAGAATTCACAAGTGCACAGTCTGTTTTCTTAAGAGACCTGCATACCTATGTAAAGTTTAAGAGTTTTCTTTATCGTTTAGAAGTGCATTTACATCTTTGAAAATTAAAACAGAGTACCTACATTATACTAAACATCGAAATAAGTGACTAAAAAACTTTGTTTAGAGGGGTACCCTGTCGATAGACCTATGCCAGACAGCACATAAGCTTAAATCAAGCTTGACATTTGACTTGGCAATGCAAGCTTGGCTTAAGCTTGATTTTAGTTTTCAAAGTGCGCAGTGATGGCACCATCTGTGAAAGAGAATGGACATTAATTGTCTAGCGTCCTCATATTTGCTGAAAGTTCGTAAAAGATGTGTTTTATTTTATTACCAGTGCCATATTACCGGCAGGGCAAATGGGGCAACTGCCCAGGGCCTACAGATTTTAGGGCCCAAAAATCTTACACTTTTGTAATTTTAAAATAAAATTACAAAGGATAAAAAAAATTCAGAAGTTAAATAATTTTTTTAATTATAAAGTATGAATAATGAAAATGATCCAAATTTACATTTGTATAAATTAATTTAAACTTATTTTTAATTCTTCGAAATGCTCTATATCGATATAACCACATTTGTAAAGAGAATTTTTAGCGTTAAAAAATAGCAAAATTTTTCAATTATTTGTTATTTTAAGAAATATTTACAAAAATGACTACTTGGGTCTAAGTGTTTGTATTCCATACATGTTAGCAACTGTGATATAGCATTTCGAAGTAACGTTTAACTATCTGTTTCTTTGATTTCAGATTACTTAACACAAAATTTGTGTTAAGTAAGTAAACCCATTCTAAATTTCCAAATATGGAAATTCTTCAAAATAAAATACAATTATATTACGAAATTGATTTCAAAATCAGTCGTTTGTCTCGATTTTGGCCAGCAGTATTGCTCATGAGTGTTGCGGTACTGAAAGTTTTAAAACGTGTGCTGCTCTTAAGTTTATATTACGTTTATTTCCCTATTAGTAGAGTCTCTAAATCACACATAACAGTATTTGAATTTTGATGCATCCCTTGGATAAATAAAAGAAACAAATAACACATCGTCCACTTATCAATCTGGCGAGAAAACGGCGTGATAAGTCACTTCAAACTTTAGTCACAGCTGCGTTAAGTTCAGTAGCTGAATGGATAGCGTGCTCGGCTCGCAACCGAAAGGTCCCGGGTTCTGTTCAAGCCACGAACGCTTGGTGGAAACAGGTTAAATTAAATTGAAATTTCAGCGTAGAGGGGGAAAATGCGTGGCAAAGTAAAATATGTGGGGCGAGTTCGGCCCCCTCTGTATTTAGGAATTTTTTTTTTTTAGGAAGATTTTTTAAGCTTGAAATGTCAAGCTTAATGCAAGCTGGGCAAGTGTAAACTAGAACACTTGATTCAAGCTTGCATTAAGCTTACACGCTTGAAATTTTCAAGCGTAATTCAAGCTTATTGACTTGATAAATCAAGCTTGCTGCAAGTTTGATGCAAGTTTGCTGTGCTGTCTGGGATGTGATGCCAAAACATTTTTTGAGAAGGCTGAAAATAAAGATGGCCTTCTTTAATTCTTATTACACGCATCTGATCTATAAGAATAATCATAATGAATAATTTGTTCGACACGATAGAGTGAAATGAGGCACATAAAAACACACCTGTCAACATAGAAATTTTTGTTCCTCTAATTTGATCTTGAATAAACAACAGTTTGGCAGGCATTATGCTTTTTATAATGATGGAACATACTTTTAGCTTACCATTAAGAAAACTGCTGCGACTCGAAGCTAGTGGACTATCTATTTTGAATTATCTTCAGACATTAAATGCGATTACCTCAGGTGTTTGACTTATCTCATTAGCAAAAGGAAAATGGCTTAATGAGCAGAAGAGTTATATATATGCCCGAAGAAACAGCGATATACAAATGAAACGGACATGTGTTTTAAAGATTATCTTGTATAGTTTCAAAAATGTGATATAATAGATCAATTTTCACAGAAAACTGTTATTTCGCTAGTCCAAAAATTGTTAGTAGTTATAATCAGCACTAATTGTCTATCAAGAGAAAGAACAATTTTTTTTTTCAAAATACTACGCCATTAAGACAGAAACTATGCAACTGAAGTAAAATATCACGCATATACACATCACTTCCGTATAACATCGGCAGACTCAGAGTGATAAGAGTGATTTTGAATAATTTTTGTTCTAAACATCTCGGACCAGTAAGTCTTGAAGGCTCAACATTTTATAACTGTCAGTATAAAAGGGACAAATAACTTCACAGTATTGATATTTGTAAATAATTTGAATATGCATTCTTTTTATACAACGATATAAAGGCGGGCATCATTTTTAATTTTAAAAACATTTATTAAATAACAAATAAAAAATATATACTGCTTTACATTGTCAGTTTTATTTGTGTAAAAAAAAAAAGTGCTAGTTTGAAAAATGGGCTTGATTTTTGTTTATATCATTAATTTTTCTTGCAATTTCTATAACATTATTTTTGGTTTTCTCTCTTGGAAACATGATAATCTACAGTAGAGATGAGACGGGCTCATCCCGAGCCCGAACCGGGCTCGAGCTCATGAAAAATTTCTCCTTTATTGAACATACTGCTTGAAACAGATTTTAAAAAGTGATTCGTGAGGAAAATAAAAGTATTTATAAAAGATAAATAAATAAATAAACAAATAAAAATAGCGGCACGGGAGCCTAGAAGGTGCGTGAAGCTCTTTGGGTATTTTAGAACGGCGGCTTATATTCCTTAGTGAGTCCTGAGATCCGACATTTTTTGATAAAAGATGGATACAAAGAATTAGAAAGTGCATTGGGAGTTTGACACTCTATTTGTCTTTAATTTGCACAAACGGCAAAATTTATTGTATTCTATGTATGAAGTAATTGAATTTTTTTAATATTTAGCTCAACTTTCGGGCTCGGGTGGGCTCGGACACCTACTTAAATAATATTGCTCGGGCTAGGGAGGGCTCGGATGGAAAGTCCTCGGGCTCGGGCTTCAAAAAATGAGCCCGAACTCATCTCTAATCTACAGCACTGCTCAGCAAAATAATATTTTATAAAATGTGAGACAGATAAATTTTCGTTTTTTAAGAGCAGTGTAACGAAGATATTTAGGTTAGGCTATTTTATAATTATTAAACTGCGTTGTGACGGTTAGAAATCCAGGTTCGATAAGCTTAGTTGTAATAGAAGAAAAAGACATTAAAATACTTAAAACGATTTTATTTAAAAGAAACTATTTATTAAAACTTAAGTTTATTACAACGGCTGGTGGTGGCTCAGCGAAAAAAAAAAAGTCCTATAAGGACAGTGAAATAAGATGGAATGATTTAAAAATTACGCCAGCACAGAATTACACATTGGCGTGAACGAAAACTTGGCCGAGATAGATAACGCCAATCTCGGAGCAACCCTAAAACTTAATCCAGTAAAATTAAAATGACGAAATCGCGAGCAAATAATTTTGAAGATGTCACAGGGCAACAAAAAAAAAAAAAAAAAAAAAAAAAAAGGCCAACACCATGCCAAAGAGGGGAAGCAAAAAGGCCATTGCTATTGCTAATCTATTTTTAGCTCAGAACGGCTCCACATATCTGTTGAGACAAATAAACAATTAAGAATAATGCATACGGGAAAAAGCGAATATACAAATTAAAAGCAGAAGTGACAGAAAAATGAGAACAGACATGTACTTTAGATTTCTGGATTTTGGATAGATTACATTAAAGAAACACAAATTAAATGATTATTAAATTAGATATGCGATCTTCATCACAAGCAGAAAAAGCTGATTATAAAAAGTTTTGAAAGCGAGGTAAAAAGGTTTATTTACTGCTGCTGAGCAGCTAGATTTTCCAAACATTTCCAATTATTTTTTGAAATTTTACAGGAGTGAATATGTGATACAATTATTAATCAAAGTGAACAAGTCATACGTTTAAGAAAGAAATCATTTTTAAATGAAGTCAAGGGAAAACCTTAAATCAAGATACTGAACAACACAAGAGGACGAGAGAAGTATAATAGTTCCGTTAAAGTTCTATTGATAGTTTCAAATAGTTGTAACACAGATGGAAAGTTAGCGATAAAGTTCTAGAAAACAGCTATTTCTCAGAAATCTAAAGCTCCTCTATCTTCTGAATATATTATCAAAGAAATTACTACTCTCTAAAAGTTCACTGTCACATAACCATGTTTGAATATTCCTCATATCCAAGAATGCGATTCCTAGACACTCTCAGCTAATTACGAAGTAATATTCGATAGAAGAAAACATTTTGGCCAATTTCATAAAGTAATAAAGTGCTGAGTCTCCATTCGTGACAAATAACAAAACGGTTCTTAAGCAACACACACTAGACCGTTTCACATGATAGACAGCATTAGGAAAACCAATTGATCTAAAGAGAGGGATAAAAATTGGATAATTACCTAGAAGTATAAGACGCAGGAACAAATATTTCTTTTATTTGTATTTTTTTAACTTATTAGAATAGTTCCGCTTTGGTTTTAAACCTCGCCACTTATTGTTACTTTCATCAAGCATTCAAAGAAAGTTGTTCTCTCGCATGTGATTGCTTTGCTAGCTTGGGTGGTCTTTGAGTATAAACCTTCTTGCCTTCCCTTCATTTTTATAGCGGACTTTTTTTTACTACCTCATGTGCGTTGAAGGTTATGCATTGTTGATGACTGATGAAATAATTATTGTTAAAAACTTTTGTACTTTACAGCATATCTCTCTTGCTCAAATCATATATGATCTAATAACGGAGTCGTACCGACGTAGATGTAAAGTGCATTGGACCATATTAATGGTCATAATTTAGTTATTAGATGAAAAAATGATGGTTTAACCCTTTGTCCCTCCTCGTACAACACATGTGATGCACAGGACATGACATGTGATTACGTCCATGCATCACATGAGGTACACACGAACCATGATTTCAAAACAGTGATTAACTAACGACAATTGAAAAAAGAATTTACTATTGAGCTGAGTGGCGAAAGGGGCGTAGCGGCTATCGGAACATTCTATCACACCTTGGGTCCGGGTTTGACTCCTGGCTTGGGCTTGGATATTAACTTGTCCCTCCCTTTGTAGGGGGTAATATTGTCCGCATACTGGGAGCCTCCAAAATAAAATGGCCAAAAAGCCAAAATAGTGCGAATTACTATTAGTAAAGTGCCCACCTTAAGAAAAGGAAAAAAAAAACTATTGAGCTGAACATTTTACTGAGAACCAATCGAAATGATCATTATGTTCGAGTTGTTCATAAAATTTACCGAAAATATAAGAAAAGTAATTGGGCACAACGAAACAAACACTTTTCATCATAGAAAGTATGTTAGTAAGTGCAGTCTTCATGCACTAGATAATAATAATTGAACAAATTTCTAAGATGTCGAATTTCTTACTATAAATTTCTAAAATTAATTGAATTATTCCTAAAAGAACATTCATAACTGATAGTTTAAAATATCTGTTATTTGAATAGAACAATGCTCGAAAAATAAACTGTTTATAAAACTAAATCAGAAGTTTGACTAGCACTTCAATAACGTTTCAAGGAAATTATTAACTGATGCAAGTACTTAACGTTTGCGACCACATTTTCTGTGATGAAAACTGCTTGTTTCGTTGCGTTTCATCACTCCTTTCATTTTTTTGGTAGAGCCTACGAACAACCAGTATTATCGCCAAGACACTTGACGGATAATATAAGATTTTAAATTGAATTCTTATAAACTTTTGTAATAAGTACTAATGCAGTAAACGACAAATTTCTATCTCCAATCGTTTTTTTTTTTTAAATTATTTACGTTTAAAATGGGCGCTTAACATTATGCAACTATAGTGGTTTATATTTTTTTTTCTGGTATGAATTAGGGCTCAATATCTTTCTATAAACTTGCTAGAAATACAATTCTCTCTCTCTGATGTATCATCTTTCTAAAACAAATTACCTCCGTAAAATAACTTAATTAAACATTAAGTAAAACGTTCTAGTCTGTAAGACAAGAAACCATTCTAACAATGCACTTAAAATTCCACCATCTATTTGCAAGAGATTCACCCTCCAAAAAAAGTATTCGAGCAAGAGAGAAATTTCCTATTTTAGATTTGCGAATAATAATTGAGTTTTTGAAAAACTCACAGCCTGACAGAAATATGGAAATTCATATTTATACATAGTCTAATTAATATTCTATGATAAATAATTTTTAATGTACGAAACCAAAGTAGGAAAGTTCTCTCTTGCTCGAATACTTTTTTTGGAAGATGTACATTACATCTTAAAATTTGCGAATTCTACTATAACAAAATTTATTGTTCAGTAGCTCATTATTTTAATATTAAATTATTAATTCGATAATTAAAATTATTACATTAATTATTTAATAATTTAATAATTAATTTAATTTAATTCAAAATAAAACAGCTAAAAAAAGTCAGATACAACACTCGTTTACTCCATTTTGCAAACATGCATCATTCTAGTGTGAAGGAATATTATGAATCAGCTTTTTATAAAGATGCATTGGAAAATCAGAATTGAATGAAATTGCTGGTTTCAAAATAAACATTTTTAAGGTGTTTATCTTTCCGTAAAAGTAGGAAAAACTGTAAGATTATCATTAAAATACGAATTCACAGCTACGAGACCTATTACTTAAATTCTGTTTTAAAGAGTAAAATCTCGCTCTATAATACTTCTAACTCAATCTTTGACATAACTCATTCCCTAAAAAGAAAAAATATACACATTAACAACACCTTGTGAAGAATAGTAGAAATGGAGAGCATAATGGCTAAATGATAATAATAGAAGAAACCTGAGTTCACATTATTTACACTAGATGAGCTTATTTTGAATAGACGATTTAACAGGAAGCCGATAAATTTACATTTAAAAATAATGGTGAAGCACATAAATAATGTAGTCAAACAGATCAATATTATTATTATCTAAAATTGGAAAATTATCAAATGTAATCGAACTCTTTCTCACCTTTTTTTCAGTTTTATAGCGTATTTATACTATACTAGATTTAAAAATAGTAAAGTTCTACAAGGAAATATTTAAAATGAAATATTTGTCTTGTTTTTACTGCATATTCTTTTTCTTTCAATTTACTTGCAAAAATATTTTATTTGAATTTTAATGATAACTTATATTCTTCAAGTAGACTTTAAGATTTAAATTATTATTTATTTTACATTTTTAAATGAACTAATCTTTGCATACTGCTTATGAGAATGTCAGCTGTCACTAAAACAAACATTTTAATATTAATATTTTTTTTTCTTATTTAACATCTAGTCAAGAACACACATGCAATGCTTCAATACTACCAAAAATACACAACTATAATATCACTATTTAACAAAGTTTTAACTTAAAAAAATTCTAGGTATATGTTATAGGTAATTTAGAAAATACTTTCCTTAAATAATTAATAGGGGAAAACTTCATATGACGTACAATGTTTTTATTTGGCGCAGAATATGTTTTATTCTTTCGACATCGATAGATTTTAAAAGGAATAAGGAAATTCGATTTCTTTCAACGGACCGATTCATCAAATCATCACCTGTTGTTGAACAGTTTTAAAAAGAGCTAACTCATGCAATTGGATTTTGTGTCATTCTTGCTTGCCTGTATGACGAATTTCCGAAACGGAATGTTGCTTTAATATTTTTATGAAAGGCTTTCTGTATGTAGCAGTTTCAAATACAGACACTTGCGCACAGTTTCGAGTAAAAAAATAAATTAAAGAATCAATTTCTTGAAACTTTGTAGCATATAATACAATAAATAGCAAGGAAAACGAGGAAGGTTATATTTTTTAGGCATGATGGTTTGTATTATTTGTTGTAGCAATACGGTGAAATTTGTTACCTATAGAAAGATACTGTAACAAGGATATTTTTCAGAAGCTCTTAAAGGATTTTTTAAATTGAATAATAATTTTATCAAAAAATAAAGTATTAAATACTCTATTTACGCAAAAAGAAAAATAGGGATAAACAATAGTGTTACTCTTAAGTTAACACACAGTTGAGTTTGAGTAACCTCTCACTTCAATTGCAGTATTTCTCTTTTCTGTGTTGCGGAATAATTTTTTTTTCAACATCCTCATCAGACATCATCTGAAAACAAGACTGATTTAGTGCTTAATTATTGATTTTTTAAGTTGAATTGTTTTGGATTAAGATTTATCTTTGTTTTAAAAATTCCCAAACTATTCTACGCGTCCCCCCCCCCTCAGGAATGTAAAACTTGCATTGTAAGCGCAGCTCTTCATTGATGATTTTCCACTAAAGTCAGTTTCGCAGTATTTTGAATACTACTGTATTTGATATCTATTTTAAGCTTAAAAAATACGACACACTTTTTTAATTTTTATATATACTTTAGAATAATTATAAACAAACATAATAAATATTCAGATTTATATTTCTTTAGCGGATCCTAAATGCCCGGGATTTTGTTAATTAAGAATATTAACAATTTACGTCACAAATTTATAATGTCTATTTTGTGTATTCCTTTACTTGTAAATCTGAAATTTCAAAAAATCTGCAAATCAAACCACTAAGCTTCTAGAAGTAACAAAACTGTCATGTTTTGTGTTCGGTGTGGTAGCGTAAAATTGATGATCATTGTCACAAATCTGACAACTTTTTCAAAACTAATAGGACTATGACATGCGGTGATTAAATTTCCTTTCGCAGCAGAACGAAGGTAACCGGGTAAAATGGGCCTTCTTTAACCAAGCAATTCACACTTTCTACCTGCAATCTTACTTTCATGTTAAATGCAGAGTCAAAATAACAGAGTTTTAACAGAATAAATATTCATTTCTGTATTTAATTAGCGAATCATTTGATTAAAAAGAGTTCATTCTGCTGTAGAAGGCGGTTAAATCACCGCAAGTCTCCCTCTCTCTAGGGTTCTATGCATGTGAAAATAATGAATTCTGGAATTTTCGAAATTGGTGACCCTTTTTTGCGTTACCACGTGGAATACCAAGCATAGTTTTTTTTTTAACTTCTTGCAGTTTAGTGGTTTACTGTTAGATTAACAGAAATTTCGATTTTATCCGTAGATCCGTAGTCAGTTTTAAGAAATATCTGAAATGAATATTTTAATAAAGACACAAAATTGTTGAAATTTATAAGTTAATTTAACTTGTAAATTCTTCATTTCTTACTCTACAGACAGTAGCATACCTATTCCTATAAAGGCTAGATGCTTTAGTTGCCACATCTCTCCTAGAGCGAAAGAGTACCTAGTAACTCTTTCGCTTTAGAGTAAATTAAGTCAATCTCCCGACCGCTCTTGGAACATATACCGATTTCTTTAACATGTTTAAAGGGGTCTTGAATAAGGGTCTTGTATTCCATGAAAGCAAAAAGTGAAGCCGCAGGCCGTTCTCTTTGACTTACTGAACTAGGAACCGAAAGATAAGCAGGAATAATCCCTGACAGTTCAAGAAGAAACTTGTGACAGGCTGCATAGGTTTCTACATGAAAGTTCAAAGTTTGATCTAGTGTCTTTCACTGAAAAGGGGTTTCGTTAGAGGAACGTAAAATCGAATCATCAATGAGGTTACAAATAATGAATAATGTTTATGACTTATTTTAGTCGACTCTATAAATTTCTACAAGGCCAAAGACTGTTTAACAGAAAGTTAATGAATATTGGGGTAAAGGTTTATTGGCACGTATGAGTTATAACTTCTCAAATTAAGGCTTAAAAAGTAAAATATAAGTCCCCCCCCCCTTCTTTCGGAAAATTACATTATTTATTTGAAAAATTTAGCTAGTCAAATGGTAAATAGAAAGCAAAAGAAGCATATTATTTACTACATTTTAAAAGCTTTGAGAGTAATAATCCAGTTTTTAGCCAATAAAGTCTTTATTTGTTACAGTTTTGTGATAATAATAATAATAATAATAATAATAAAATACTGGAAAATATTCAGGTTTAGCTATTTATTATTTTATTTTTTTTTATCTAAAAAGCGATTGCAAGAAGTCAAGGCTAATTTAAACGAGTAATGACCTACAGAAAGGCGTCGATTTATGTTGACTCCAGAATGATTTAAGATAATGATCTGATAGTAGAATTTAATAATTGCTTACATTCGCTTATATAAAATTGTTACCTTCCGCAATAATTAAGACTTTTTAATAAGAGAAATACCCCCCCCCCGTTGCTCATAACTCAATAACATTAATTTAAAATCTTATTTTTCTTTTTCTGTCAAGGTACTGAAGGATGGGATACAGAATCCGTAACCAGCGGAGATATTTTAATAACCCCTTTTCCAATCTAAGTACCCTCATTGCAAGTGAATGAAAATACGAGTAATTTTCCAAGTGAGGATAGTCAAACATTCTCAAGGAAAACCGACCCTCCAGTTCTAGTAGTGGAATTGACTTTTTACAAGTCAGTGTACCGAGTTGGGAATATCAAGTTAAAAATTTATTGAAAAAATAAATTTTATGAATATTGATTTGAAAAAATCAGCAGATATAGTTAAAAAATGACTTTTGATTTTTATCATTAGTGGGGAACTGGGCAAAACATCATAAAAATAGCTATTTTCATAAATTTTTACAGAGCTAGCTTGATGCCCCCCCCCCCCCCGCTTAAACTTAATTCACATCTTCAATTAAATTTAAATATAAATCTTTCATTAATTCTTACTATTTCACTTATCATTTAAACTACCCACTTCTATATTCATTTTTGAAACTAATGTAAAAGTATAGTCAGAAATGACGCATGCTCCCAGTTGGGAATATAGTGAAAATTGTATACAATTTTTTCCCCTTTTAAATGACTAATATCCTTTAACTAGTGCATTATAAGACAAAACATGAAAAAAAAAATTCAAATATGCCTGGATCTAAATTCAGCGTGTAAAAGGTTAAAGAATTGTGGGACTTTATATACGGTTGATACAAAGTTGAATTTAAAACAAAAAGGGGGGAGCAAATTATTAAAATTTATATTTTATTTGGGTTTCACTGATATACACTGAACGGCCGTCAAATAAAGGTTGTTGTAGTTCAATATTTAAAAGGTAAACCATTCCTGGGACAATTATAAGCTGGCATCTATACTTCCATTGACATCTGTAATAAGTATAAAAATAATCATGTCTATAATTGCACGTCTATAAATCACGATAGGATCTAAAAATACAGACATTACACTATGTTCCCATTTCAATCGCAATTAAAAATTTTTGGCGTGGATAATTTTCAGAAAAGTCCAAATTTGAATAGAATCTTCGGAGGAAAAATCAAAAAGAAGATTTTTCTGATATGAATAGAAATGTACTTGAAATTTAAATTTCTAACTAAACTAACTTAAAATAGAGATTAACTACGTAAAACACGTATGGGCAACCTCGACCAGCGGGCCGTATGTGGCCTGCCCCGACTTCTGATCCTGCCCACGGAATATATCAAAACCCCATATAAACCCTACAAAATCCCATACAAATCCCAATTATACGGCATCCGACTTTGCTAACACCCTAAAGTTTAGCACGCAACTTTCCAAAGGTTACCCATACCTCACATGAAACCACAATTCTTAAAATCGTGATATAACAAAAATAAAATGCGTTACAGCAATAGACAAAAACTACAAAATTATCAAACAGATTTTTAAAAATTACTATTATCTGTAAAAATTACAAAAAAAAAAAAAAAAAAAAAAAAAAAAAATCTGAAAAATTAAAGGAAGCAAAACTCCTTTACATAGCTTCTTTAAAAGAAAAGTTAATTTATGTTTTATTAAAAAATTTTAGTTTCAAAAATTTCAGTATTTCTATTGTTGATCCTAGCTATTTCATAGCCAGAACCAAAGAGCGATTTCAGGCTTTCTATTTCCTTGCTTTGACCTAATGCTAGTGCCTCTGTATCTAAAATAATGTGACGATATCTATCCATTATTTTCCCAATAATGTTTTACAACTGCTATAAAAATAATTACCAGATCAGTCTTGCTGCTCCACCGCTTTCTCTTTTCTTATCTGTTTAAGTAACAAATCCAGACATAAATTACAGAAGACTCTTGCTTTACGTAAACGATCTTCGTGAAAAAGCAGTGAAATGCGAATTTATCTAAACATTTTCTTAAAAAGCTAAAATGTAACAAGAAAGTTTGGATAAATTCACCTCTTAAACTTATTGCAGAGGGAATTTTTTCTTTTCACTCAATCTCTCTCGCCCAGTATCAATTTGGGAAAAATATCTGTGTCATTCTTCCTTCATTTTGAGAAGACTTATTGCAAATCGCAAAAATATGGATCAAAGGATCGTCTATTTCTGACAATGGTTCCCAATGGGTGCATCACCACTCTACAGGGAGCTGTTAGGAGGGGTGTTAAGTTTGTCACACCACTTAGGGGTTGAAGCATTGATTCATGGATACATTTCATCCCTTCTTTTCCACGGTTTTAACAATTTTTCACTTAGACAAAGGAACATGTAGAACCCATATTTCTGTTTTTAAAGTTGTTACAATGTTTTAACTTTGAATTGCTGTTCCTGAGTATTGTTTTTGAGGTGATGGCGCTTGATTTAGTCGTAATTAGATTTAAAAGGTTGACGTAGTTTTCAAGTAAA
This sequence comes from Cheiracanthium punctorium, assembly GCA_038373885.1. Lineage (NCBI taxonomy): Eukaryota > Metazoa > Arthropoda > Arachnida > Araneae > Cheiracanthiidae > Cheiracanthium > Cheiracanthium punctorium. The sequence continues at coordinate 718,379 of JAWZYV010015626.1, read as the reverse complement.
ATGGGGAATGTTTATTTACTTGATAATAGTATATCTTTTATTTAAGATACTTCGCATTAATATATCTCGTGTTCTCAATATTTCTCAATGCTCATTATATTTACTATTAGCCCCCCCCACCAGTCTTTTATTTACTAATTTGGCAGTAGTCTTTAGTTTTGATTAATTTACTATTTAGTTTTATCATTTTATTTATATTAACATTGTTGTCTTTCCTACCATATGCTCAATATATTCGATCAGAGTGCTTTTGACTCCTTGGCTTATTATGCAACAGCACGTAAAAATTTCTGCAATTCTTGTTGTAATTCCAACATCAAGCGCTCAATAAACACGATTAAATCACTTTTGCTTCATTGTTTACTGTAATTTCTTCATCGTACCACCGAACTCTACTACTAGAGCTGAAATGTTAGAAAGGCATTAGGGCACCTCGAGCAGTTTGAAACCAAGCTAGCTGGGCAGAAACGTAGGAGGGTAACTTCAAGAAGTATGAGCTATGAATGTGTTTAAGAGCACATTTTTTAATTTTAGTTTTTTTTAAATTTTAAAATTAATGCCATACTTTTAAAATGCTTTTAATGATAAGACTTGTTCTGTCCGATGGCTCCCTTAGTCATCACTTCAGTTATAATAGTAAAGCAGCTCAATGCATCACACGTCCAGTGAGCACAAGTTCGAAATCTTTTGCTTGCACTTAGTATATGCAATTTGATACCACGTGATATTAGACAATGATTGTTCTTTGTTAACAGTGTCAGTTCTTATCGGCCGCTGAAGTCAAGTTATGTTCGGCGTGGTCAGTACTTAGGAAGGTGACCACATGAGAACACCGTATGTTATTGGACCCCCCCCCTTTCTGTAGGTATTTGAGTCAGTAATATTAAAAGTGTTCTTAAGCAGCAGATTTTCGTTAGCTTTCTTTGTAACTTAGGCGCGAATATTATTGATTTACTTAATTTAAGTTAAATGAATGCTTTTTATTATTAATTTTAAATAAATTTGTACAATTGTATGTCTAATATTTTTATAATTGATTGTAGTTATTACCGTCATGGGCTTCTCAACCTCTGGGGATGTCTCCCATCTATAATTTGTAGAGCTGTAGCAAACCATATGTATTCGTTACTGAGATGCGGAAAATCACTCAGACACGAAGTAACGAATTGCCACTTTAGAATATCACCCGTTACTGCATTCGGATCGACCAGCTTCGAGCTTCGAATACAAACTGCCAGACCAGCTTTGAAGGGGGAAAATAAATTCCGGTTATCGAGTACTAATATCTTTAGTTGTTTGTTACTGGATACCGGATTGCAGTTTGAAGGGGAAAATGAGTCTTGGTACTTGAGGTATTTGAGTAGCAGTAGCAATATGTTTCGCTTTTCGTTACTGATGACGCAATATCAGATATATACAGTATCTACTGCTCTATTATGATATGGGATTTTACATAGCGTCTGTTTTATACAATGCGTGGATGTACGGTATATAGTATGTTATGCGTGGGTGCCAATATCAGATTTTTTGGGGGTGGAGCGTGGGGGGAGAAAAGGGGTGTTCTTGCAATTGTAGAGCAATATCTATAAGAATAGAAGCACGTTTGAAAGGGGGTGCTCGTGCTTCCTGACATTTTAGTACTAAATAGTAGTGTAATCAGGATTATTTTTCAGGGTGGTCCCGAAAGATTGAGAACTTGTTTTTTGAAATGCTTGAGCTAGAACCGAAATTTGAGTAATAAATAACAGGTTATTTAAATACGCCTTAAAAAATATTTTTATAAAGTAAACGAACTCACGCATTTTTATTATTTAAAATATTTTTTGGTAATAAAAAAAATATTAGGCATGTAAACTTAAAACACATTTTTTTTAAAGTTATCGTTTCGTTTTAAACAAAAGTTTCGAGAGTTACCCGGGATTTCTATGCCCACCCCTGAGTACGCCACTGGTATTAAAATAATTCAAAAAAGTTCAGTATGTTTTTAAAATGTTGACATCTAAGAGGGATCACCCCCAATCTTTCAAGAATCCCCGCTCAGAAGCAACATTAGGCACAAGATTTCCGTTATACATTTTCTGATGAGAATGAACAGGTTAAACCAGCGTTCAGAATTAAAAAGGGGGGGAGGGAGACTATGGGGGGACAGCATGTTTTTGGAAGATTTCTATGGGCGCTATCTGAGTTTTTTGGATAATTTAGCATTGCATAAAACAATACATTTGTTTAAAACATCTATCAATCGGAGAAAATAAGCTCTAAATACAACTCTTACGCTTTAAAGTCAAAAAATAATCTATGATACTTTTATTTGTGTTTAAACCAAAAAAATGTAATTGCATGTAGTATTTTAAACATTCGTAATCGTACGTAATGCTATGTACAATGGCGTAGCCAGGATTTTATTTCAGGAGGGGTGTGTGTGTGTGTGTGTGTGTGTGTATCAAATTGCTAACTAAGTATCAGTTATAAATAAATATCACATTGTAAGCTAAGTAAAAGGGTCAGATTTAGGAAAGGAGGGCTGCAGCCCCTCCTCCTCTAGATACGCGCTATAAGATTTGTTTCTCGCGTTTGAACTAGTAACGAAAGTAACGAGTAACGAATACTTAGTAATCGGTACTGAGTTTAGAGTAACGAATACATACGGGTATTAATATTTTCGTTACTATTACAGCACTAATAATTTGATTTTTTATTTTCAAATATTAATTAGAATTTTTATTTTCAAATGGAAATTTGAACATATTTTATTCTCTACTCCCGCGTCCCCCAATAATCAGCAGGTAGTGACGCCTGTGGTTACTATTTAATTATGATAATATATTTTGTAGTTAAAATACTACTTACGATAAATAAAGGTGATAGTATTTTAATTTTAAAAACTAATTATGATAAATAACACGGAAAATGTAAGCTCCCCCCCCACCTCCAGTGTAGTTTTGAATTTAGTGAAGCAACATGGTGTAATTTCATACAATGTCAGGCGGCGTACATGATCCTGAATAGTAATTATGCTAAAAACATTCCACCAAGAACAACAAATAAAGGGTGCTTTTTCAACTTCAAGGTATTTTTAGGAAGTCTGAAAAGAAACACATCTAATTCAATTAACTACAAAAGTATAAGATTTCGAACTGTAGAAATCAAATTTAAAATAAATTATGAAAAAGTAATTAAAAAATCTATATGTAAAAAAATAGATTAAGTATTTTTTATGATAAATTAATTAATTATAAGCATTGATGTATTAAAAAAATTCTGCATAGCAAGAGATTTGAACCTGTAACGCAAGTGCATGAGTCCAGAGTCTTGCCACTTATATCTCGAAAGGCTCCATGGAACCTGCGTATAACTCATATCTAAAGTTTTGGTAAAATGATTCGAAAATAAAGATTCATTTTTCTCTACTATAGTTGAGTGTTGTACTTAATATTATACCCTTAACATATTCGAATGGAATACTACCACTATGCCAAAGATAATTAAAATCCATTTCCCTTAAGTCGCGCCTCCTTCTTTTTAGCTAGAGATTCCCAGATTTTCATCTGTTTGCTGCATTAACAAATTTGTTGGAAGTATGACTTTTAATAAGGCAAGTTTTCAATAGGGCAATATGTAGCACAATTAACAAGCCTGAAGTTTATGAAAATCTTTGTAAATACTTAAGACTTCAATATTTGCAAGTGAAAAAAAAAAAAAGAATAGCTTTTTTTTTTTTCAAAATGGTATGTATGACGCAGAGTTGAAATATTTGTTCTCTATTTACTTTACTTTCATTGAAATATAAAAGCTTTTAATTTAAAGATGACCCATAATGTATCTCGAATTAATTTAATTTTTCTTCCGATTTAATTTAATTTTAAAATGCGCAAAATTGCAATCGCTACTCCTTTCTAACCAGGAAAGGGTTTTAAAAGCTAAGCCAAGCGAATAGAGAATTTTGGAAGTAACAAATAATTCCTTTATTTAATATTAACTACCACATTTTAAGTGAACCCTGCAGGGTCAGTTTCTTTACCATATCTTGAACTATTTTTGTTCGAACTGGACCGTAGCAAATATCTAGATATCGTACAGCTGTTTAATCACTATCATTTTGCTTTGATATCAAAATATTTCCCTTCTCTCTTTTTATTGTTTTTCTTGAAAGCTGTTAAAGATAACAAGCTTAAATCCGACAAGATCTGAGAAAAAGCATTGACTCATATTTCTGAGATAAAAATAAATGTACTAAACCGTAAAATTTAAAATTGGAAAGTTTAGACTTGATCAGTTTTTGTTACTCATGTATGAGAATCATGCAGTTTATCATATTATAGCTTATAAAACCGCAAACACTGAAAATATTTTGTAAAAAATTTAATCAACCTATGAAAATTCCATTATATATCATTTAATGAGCTCCATTAATAACAATAAAGCAAATGTTCAATTTCAGCTATTTATCTTATTAAATTACAGACTTACACGTTTTAGATGTTCTAGATTTTCAAACACTGCTTTTGTGTTTTGGAACAATTTTAATGTGTCTGGAGGTTTTCTTTTCTTTTTTTTTTTTTTTTTGTCCTTTTGAATAGGGATGGACGCGAGACGAAAAATAGGAGTCTCGCTTCTCGCAAAATAGCCTAAAACTTTTGTCTCGTCTTGCAAAAATCCCTATATCGTAATGTTAAAAATGTGTGTCTCGTCTCGCAAAAAGCTGTAAATCTCTGTCTCGTCTCGCAAAAATGTCGTCTCGCATGCATCCCTGCTTTTGAATAACGTTCAAATAAACTGTGTTGAGACACTGGCAAAAATTATCCACTGTTAGATAAGCTGAAAGAGCTGGATGTAGCTGAAGTACAGTTGAAAAGTTTTACTACACTAAAAAAAGAAGTTATTTCCGTTATGTGTATGGTAGAAACTGCTGTAAAATACGGAGTATATTTATACTGCGAGTCATTTAACGACAAGAAATATAAAAGCAAGCAGGAAGTACTTACTATGCACGCATACCAGTGTATGTTATTAAATCTAAAAAGTCAGAAAACAATAGCCTTCACTCATGTATATTTGAATATTCTAATTACCTGCGTACTAATTGCCCTTCACTAGCACTCATAACAATAGCAGCTAAATGGGGTTATACTCTTAACTATAAGCAGATAGGGTCCTGAAATTTTGTGAACATGATTTTTAATAGCTATGAAAATATTTGTAAGACGAGAAACGTGGGGTGCATACAATAAGTAATTTCTGTATGAATAATCCACTTACGTCACTAATATTTTTTATATTTATTGCACTGCAAATGATATGTACTTCTATGTGAGTTTTCTTTATGGAAGCTACTCTCTTAATTCTTTACTGTTATCTATTGCATACGTATCACGTTCTTAGTTTAAAATCGGACAAGCATTTTCATAATGCAAAACTCATACAATAGAAAGTGAAGCGAAATAGTTTTTTTTTAAATGCTAAGTCTGATTTTCACGATAATTTTGACTACAAACGAATAATAAAAGTAAAACGGGAAGACTCAAAGGACCGTCGTTCTATTTTTAGCATAGAATAAAAAGTTGAAATTTGATTTCATGTCCTTGATTAAGAAATTCATCGAGAAATTCTTAGCGTCAAATTTGTTCTAATAGAAAGCCTATACAGTAAAATGCAATCTTTTGGAGATTTTAAAGCTATTTTTTATTACCAGTTGAATTTTTCATTTTCAAAACTAATAAAAATTCGACAAAAACTTAAACGGATTTAAAAATTTTTGAAAATTTTATCCCAAATCCACACCTTCCAAGAGTGGTTCCCAACCCTTTTCTCCCTGCGAGCCTCTTACTAAATCCGGAAGTAATTGGCAAAACCTAGTGTGCGGTGTAGTTGTCCTGTACTAATATATAATTTTCGCGAACTCCTGGTGATTCACGAACCACCGGTCGGGAACCGATGCCAAGATGTAATTATTTGAAATAAAAAAATTAGATACTTTAAATGGCTTTCAGTTTTGATTTGATTTATAGCAAATTAGGCAAAGTAATTTTTGTGATATTTTCGTAATCGTTTCATTTCTTGATTAAAATTTAATTTGCAATGAAAAAATTTCTTTTACAATATAGTGATTTTTCGAAACCAGATTTGCGCTGCTTCTTGTTCTGGCAATCTAACCTTCACTAACTGAAGTAAAAAATCCCAAACAGACAAAACACAAGAAAGCCAGTTAACACTTCATTTTCATCCTGTTCTGAGCAATGTCGAAAGTTTTAAGTCTACAGTTCAAAGAGAAGTTTAAAATCCATACCAAAATTTGCACTGAACGGACACACAAGAAAGGGAATAAATAAGAACGTGGTACAATAAATAAACTTCACGCCAACGGATAAAAGCAATTTTTCAGATGCAAAAATTTGAGAGAAAGAAATGCGGTCAACATAAGGAAATTAAAGAGTGAAATTTTTATCATTTAATTTCCTGTTGACGATTGCGGAGCGAGTAACAATTGAGGCTTTTTTTGCACTGAAAAATTGTGGGGATTTAAAATTAGAATTTGCGAAATCATTTCATCAGTGGCATAGTTCTAATGTCACAGCCTGCAATCGCACTTCGATTTTTAATGCGCTTTTTAAATTCTTGACATCAAAATTAGGCCAATCTCACTTACGGCATGTAACTTCTTACTCTATTCATCACTTTCTTGATGTATTAGATATCCCTTAAAACTCTTAAAAAGTATTGAAAACAGGCCTCTACCGAACAAATTTAAAATAAATAAATACTTTAAAACAAGGAATATTAATAAAAATAAATGTGTGGCCAGGAAATTATGGGATATCATTCGTAAAATCTAACCCTCTCTGATTTAATAAATATAAATTTCACAATTCTTAAAGAATGCAGTGTTGCTATAATTTAATTACGGTACTCAGTAACAAACAACAGCATTATTTTCAAGTAAACGTCAGAAAATTTCAACTGAAATGGTACCAAAATAAATAAATAAATAAATAAATAAATAAATAAATAAAAATAAATAAATAAGAATAAAATAAATAAATAAATAAAAACACTCAGAAATTGAGAGGGCAGTCTGTTTGAAAAATTCAAACTAAATTTGTCCTAAAATATCTTCTTTAATAATGCATTAGTTCACATCTTTGCATTTTAATTTCAATATACGAAAGTGCCCTCTCAGTTTGTGGGTGCTTTTTTTATCAGTATTTCAGTTAAAATTTTATGCTGTTTACTTGAAAATAATGGGTGTTGGACAGGCAATGGGTTCGGTATATGGAGTATCATAATTAAATTGTAGCAGTACCACATTTGAGAGTTGTGTAGTTTATATTCATTAACTCAAACCGAGAGAGTTAGTCTATGAATATCAGATAATTTTCTGGCCACACTTTTTTCTTGTTCGTTCTTTTAAGGTTTTATTTATTTATTTATTTTTATTCGGTCGAGGGCTCTTTTAGCTGCTTTTTAGAAGTGTTTTAGGAGATATTAGCTTATTTTCAATGATTGAACAACTGTACAAAAATGAATATAATATTTTCTTGTAAATTCTTTTAGTAGATTTTCATTCGTGACAATAAAACTGCCTCACACCAAATTTTACCATAATAATTCGTACCATTTTTTATACTAGCGCGCTAGTCTGAAAACCCAATTATAAACTTGAATGCTTGTATATGTACAAGTTTGAACGCTTGCACAAAAAGAACTATTAGTCCAATTGTTTTAAAATTTGGCATGGTTCTGTTTTTAAACCAAAGATGACCCTCTTCAGATTACTTGTGATTTTGTGAAATTTTAAAGAAATCATTTTTTTTAATTTTCGGGTTTTAAATTTTAACTTTTTTAGTAGAGTTTCATTATTGACACCAAAAAATAGCTGCATGCCAAATTTCACGAAAATCAGTTTTGCCATTTTTGATATTAGTGTCCCACGTTAATCTCAAAATCCAATTTTGAATTTTTCAAGAAAAATTAGGATCATTGAAACTTCGCGAGTTTTCATCTTAAAAATTTCAATACGATTTCATTTTAAAGTGCGTTAGAAATTACGAAACGAAGTCTCGATTGCACTATTTTGAGACAAGGCATATTTTTTGAGAAAATCAAGGAAAGTTTAATACAGAATGTATAGCACTGATCGTTGGCTGCCTCATCGTCACTGTTGCTTTGAAGTTTGGACTTGGTTTGCTTTTCGTTTGTTTTCTGAGAGAACGATTGATGTGGTAGATTAAGGGTGCTTTCTAAAGGTGAAAATTAGGAAAAATAGCAAAAATTAGATAAATGAGAGGATTTTTGGATTTTTAATTTTGATAAAAATTTTTTTGTGTGTTTTTTACATATTTGTTCAAGATGATATGTACAGTGATGTCAATTTGTGTACCAAACAAATTAGATACTTTCTTGGTTAAGGAATTCGCAGAGAAGTTCTCGGTGCCAAATTTATTCTAATGCTAAACGTATTCAGTAAAGTTCCAGATTTAAAGGGTTTTGAATTTTTCAGAAAATTTGACCCCAAATGCACGCAGTATGCGATAAAATTATCCCAATAAAGAGTAACGCTAATCTCTGACTCTGTCACAATTCCGGTTGGTAACACTACAAAAAAAAAAGCATGCAATTCCGATTTCAGTAACTATTATAATAAAACTAGAATATTTATTTATTTCTTTGGAGACACCAAAGATTAAATATACTGGATGCAGACATTTTTCTCAATTGTTTTTTCTAGCGCTGGTTTTAATTTTCTCCGTTACCGATTTTGTCTTCTAGTTCATTATAAAAAAGGAGATCTTTTACATTGCTTTAATTTTGGTTTTGATTAATGACAATTAAGGGAAATAATTTTTGTGATATTTTCATAATCGCTTCATTTCTTGGATAAAATTACAATAGCATAGGATACTATTATGTGTTTGATAATACAATCTGTTTATAATATAATTAGTGCACTTCCTAATTTTTACATGAGCATACAATTTCTTTAACAGTAATGCTCTTCCGACTCCAAATTCGCGCTGGCTCTTATTCTGACAATCTTAACTGCTGCCAAAAAAAGTAAAAATGCCATAAAAGATTAACAGACAGAAAGAAAAGAAAGCCAGTTAATATTGCATTGTCTTCCTGTTCTGAGCTATGATCAAAGTTTCTCGTCTCCAGCCCACGAGGAAGCTAGTTTAAAATCGATTGCAAAATTTGTACCGAACAGACGGACAGACAAGAAAACTAGTTAATAAAAGCGTGATAAAATGAAGAGTAAGAAGGGAGTGGGGGAGTTAAGTACACGAAGGTTATAATTACTTTTAAAGATGCTACAGTTAAACAGTAGTAGTGTAATATCATCATCAATGTTTTTATGATTCAGGAATTAATATTAATTCCATTAGGGTACAATTATAGGGTAAAAAAGTAATTAAAACATACTTAGCAAAAAAATATGATTATTTTCTTATTTATTTATTTTTAATGAAAAAGAAATAAAAAATAATTCCAAAGGTGCACAAGTGCAAGATAAAGTAAAACTTCAGGAATATTTAAAAATGCATAGTGAATAATATAATTTTAATTTTTTGTGAACAAGATCTTACAAGATCAATAATATACATCCTTTCTGTTCATTCCCATTAATTTAGTTTTATTTTACCAATTTTGTTCTTTTTTCTACGTACTTTTTCTTTCTTTAACAGCTGATGTCAGCTGCTTTCTGCTTGCATATCGTCTCCAACTCCATATCTACTCCTCTACGCATGTTACTATACTCCGTGCTTCACTTGCTGAAAAACCACTTCCTGTTAAGTACGATTATCGTTTAGTTATCTGGACAGTTAGCTCCCTCTTTCAGTACTTGGGTTAATATCCCGAAATCTGAGGTTTTCTTCTTCCTGTTTCTCGACTGTTCTCCTTCAATTATTGTTTCCTCTGTGACATCCTATGCGATCACATTTTTCCACATGTTATTTCTCGTTCAGAGGCCTTAGGACCTCTAAAAGTTGCTATACCAATAGTCAACGTAAACACCAATTTTCTTTCCTTTTCGTTTTGTCACTTGATTTGAGAAACATCCTTCCACGCAACTTTCTCAAAGATCTAAATATATGAGAATTTACCTTACAAGCATTCTACTCTACCTGCTATCTACACCAGCGATTCCCAACCTTTTAACGCTGTGCCCCCCCCCCCCACATTACTCAGGATTTCGTCATTATATCATATACTTTATTCTTCAACAGTGAACATTTAGTCGTCTTTTCACTTAGCGTAAATACAGGTTAAGACCCCTTAGAAAGACCCCCACGGAGGGCACCTTATCCATCGACCTAGATCCCACTTGTAGATAATTGGCCGTAATCCAACAACAGTTAGTCATCTTTCTAAAAACTAATGTTATCGGTAAATTTTGAATTAAAATTTTAAGCGAAAATAGATATGTTTTGGAGTAAAAAAAAAGAATAAATAAGCTGATTTTTTAAAGTATGCATTATCACTTGCTCTTTGCCTGTTCCTCTGCGCCCACCAAGGGGTGCGCACCCCACCGGTTTGGAACCGCTGCTCCACACTCTGCTTCCGTTTTTCTATCTCGCAATGCAAGCTGTAGGCCATACAGTGGTTTTGACTTAGCACCACCACGCTCTGGGCCTGACTTCATATCTGCAGTACTGACATAAGTTTCCAAGCAAAAGTAAACGCATTGCACAAATGTTAGTGCTAGTAATTGTCTTTAATGTTTGAAGTTGTATCCTTTTAACTAGTTTTAGAATTTGAAATAGGTAAAAAGAATATTTTCTATCTGTGTAAGCACACTGTTTCTCTACTACTGATAAAGTATGTTTTATCAAATAATAAATAACTATGTGCTCAATAAAACGATTCTTTAGCGTTAATTTTTTTAGATTTTTAAATGCGTTTTTATTTTTAGGTTACTTGGAATGCCAGCCGCCTACCAAAGCAGTTTGGATTTAAAGCCGACTACTTATCAAAACTACTGCCGAAAATTGCAGTACCTTGTGGAGCGGCAGCGTGAACTGTGTGGTTTAAGCCCCAATGTACTACAGACAGTAGGCCGAGGGGCGAAGATGGGCATCGACGAATGCCAACACCAATTTCGGATGAGTCGTTGGAACTGCACCACCTTCAGCAACTCAAGCACGGTGTTCGGGGGAGTCATGGATGTCCGTGAGTGATTAAAAATATCGATTAGCACTTTCTCAAATTTCGTAATTTTTATGACCTTCCCGATAAAAGGCATCGACTTAATTTTATACGCGACGTAAAAGTTTTACGGCAGCTCGACCGACAGTTTATGTGCGCTGAGTGAAGTTTTTATCGCGTCGCAGTAAGTCGTAAAAGATGGAGGGAAATGGCAATAAAGGCTGAGCGGAACGCTACACAAACAAAACGTTGTGACAATAGCAGATTATTTACAGCCTTCTGACGAAGTCGGTAAAAGCACTCTGCCATAAAAATCCATCGAACGATATCGAATAGGTGTGCCGATAACGCCAAATGGCTGCCGTACAACCTTCTACGGTATTGACCTTAATTGAGAGCTCTCCGAAACGCATTTTCTAGACTCGATCTCCAAAAATCACCATCTCCTGCTCACCCTTGGTTATCTTTCGGATTACATTGAGACGCACGGAAGAGAGACTTCTCCGATAGGAAGTCGTAAATTTTTTATCGCGATATTAAAAAATAATTCAGCGGCAAGAGCGATTCGTAATTCAAACGACAATTGAGGTAAATTAGAGGATGTTTACCTCTCATTTGACTAAACATTTAATCGGCATGTTTATCATCTCGTTTTACGATACATTCTTATTTTTCGGAAACTGTGTCGTAAAATTTTCTGCTTAAATATACTGCTATTTTAAAGGTTATTAAATATGGAAGTAAATGTCTTCTGCTATGGGATGCTTTTAATTTTCATTGCCTTTATCGGGCTTAACTTTAAAAAATATTTATGCAAATATCCCCAGCAAGATATTAATTGGAATTTAAGGTTCGCAGAAATTAAGTAACATTGTGTTTCGATTTTAAACGTTTCTATGTATTCTAAATTTTGTGATAGTTTATTTATTTTATAGCAATTTAATTATATAAGAAATATAATTTACGACTTACGTATGTCCTTAATATACTCTGAGCTCAACTTTCACTGATGTATTCATATATATATACGGAATTTAAACGCATTACAAACGCATCAGATATTTTTTATTCAATTGATTCTGGCATAAAATAAAGGTATAGATCATTACTGAAAAGAATAAGATTTGTTTAAGAAGTCATACGTATGCTAAAATACTACTAAAATTTCGAAGAGATTTATAGAAACAGTAATGGGAAATAAGGAGACGTTATCCCATTTTGCAGTTTTAATTTTTATTTTAAAAAAAGTTTTCTTCGTGTTGCAAAAATTTTAATTAATAGCTAAACTCTCTTCTTTATTGTATCCTTTATTTATTGATGAAGTTTTCCTTTCAGGAAACTAGTTATAAAATAAACTATTTACTATTAGGTGAGAAGAGGGATAAAGTCTCCAGAATTGCAAGGACACTTGATCTCTTGCCTAAAGAAACTTGAACCTTGATCCTTGAAATATTGATGCATTTAAATGTTTCAAATTAAGTGTTAAACATTAAAATTTTTCTTAAATATGTGAAATTAATGAAATACACAAGGAGAAAAATCGACATTTAGTAAATATTACTGTGTTCCATATAAATAATTGTTAAGATTCAAATTAATCATTAAGTATGAAGATTCTTACAAAAATGCTGAAACTTATGTAGTTCGGAAAATTCCATCAAGCATGATTAGTTCTGATAGTTTATAAACAATGACTTCATGTTGAAAACACGTTTGTCTACATTTTTGAGATAAATAAATTTGACAAGAATTAATTTCTCGTTTTCTTATAAAACTGACTTATGTTCAGATGCTGAAATCTTCTTTCAGGGTTTTCTTGAAAAAAGAAGAAATTTCCTCCCTTTGAATTTTACAGTGACAAAGTCATTTATATCAATGGAAAATTTTTTGAATATTCATCCGTTTCATCAAAATAGTTATAAAATGAATCTAGCTCCGTTGAATCATGAACACTTTAAAAAGTCTTTTTCCCTGCATATTTAAGATTCTCTTTTTTTATGTAATTACTTTTTATACTTAGTAGCTAAACATATATTACTTTTCATATACTACTTTGCACGAAACTAAAATTTTTCCTTCTATTTTAGCTTCATATTAGTACCTTGATCTTTTCAGGATCGCCTCCCCATGTAATGGTGGATCATGTATCCCTAACGTACATTCTAAAAATCTTCTTAAACCAAACTAACCAAAATCTATTAGATTTAGATAGCATCTTTTAAGCAGTAAGGAATGCTAATCTATTGTACCGTCAGTCAGCATAACTATTTTAGATTCATTTTGGGAAAAAAAAAAATAGAAACATAAAATACTTAATGAGAAAAAAAGTTTCGTTATAAAAAATCTGGCATTCCTGCCTTACAACCAAAATAAAGAAGTCGGAATGAAAATTTGTCAATAAGGAATAACTTCGTCAGTGTTAACAGTTTAAAAAAACTTAGTTGCGTATTATTTCTGTGGGGGATGCTACCTAGGGAATCTGTCCAGTTTACGCTACTGTCTTATTTTACATTTGAATTTCGCGTATGGAAAAATGACGACTTACAGCTTGTAGTGTTATTAAAAAAGAGAAGGGAAACTGTTAAATTACCGTCGAATCTCGGGAAAACACACACACACACAAAACAAAACATTGTACAATTGATCATATACCACGAACTCTAATGATCTTTTACAGATCAGAACGTAATATCTCAAGCATAACATTCATACCCGCTACTTTAATTTAATGGTTTTCTATCACTAGTTAATGCATAAGCTGTATAATTTTTATTCCAATGATACAAAAGAATCTTAAATTTATTCCCATCTTATCACTAAGGATTGACCATAAATTTACTTGTGAGTCACCAATGAGTAGGTTTGATCGTAAAATGGACATATTGCGACAGTACGTTCCTTATGATATATATCCACAGAAAAAAGTATTAAAGTCTAAGCTCGATTTCCTATTTTAGTTTTTTGAATAACTAATTAGTTTTGGAGAAAACACACAGCTGGAAAGAAATTCGAGAAGTTATTATTATGTACGGCAAGATTAAGTTTTTACGAGAACAATATTTTAACTATATAAAAATGACGCATGAAATTTGATTTTTTCTCGTATATGTTTTAAAGAAAGTGTACTTGTAGTGTAGTGAGTGTGTTAATAATATAATAATATTCTCGCGCGCTAAAAAGATAGTTTAGTGCATTTAAGGAGTTTTGACTTGACATGGAAGCAAATTTTCGTTATCCTTTTTTTCTGCTAATTTCAATGCACTTTTTAACTCCAATGGAGTTTCATTAATGTAAATAAGCTTAAAGTGAACGATTGTCAGTGTTCCAGTGAAAATGAATACCACACTGGAAAAAAAATATTTTGCTGATTCTCCAAAATTTTGGTTGGCTTTATTTCAAAGAAATACTTATTTTGAATAAATAAAATTTTTGTTGAAAATTAAATTCAACGAACTACTTTGCAAATTTAAAAAAAATTAAAAATCAACAAAATTATTCGGTTGAAATAGTGACAAATCAAATTTTGTTGAATCAACAAAATTTCATTGAATTCAACAAAACATTTTTTTCCCGCGCAATTTTACTATACATATATTTACAAACAGCATAAACTAATTTATAATTATTAAGTCACTGACGTTGGCACGTACTCACGATACTTAACAGTTTTCTCGGTATAATTGAAATATATTTCGAAAAATCCCTTGTTTTTGTTTTTAAAAATGGAATTGTATGCCTTAAAACACTAGAGAATACATATTTTTTGAATTAAAAATACATTTATTAATGGTGGCAACCATATTATGGCCAAACAAATGAAAATGATTCCATATAAGTAATACGTAAGATTAAAGTCGATTTCAATTCATTCAGACAAATATGTTTATCTTTATGAGACTTTTAACCTTTTGTTTTCGTTAAACTAGTTTTCATTCTTACTATACATATTTATAGTATTTTACTACCAAATAGTATTAAAGCACATTTCTCGGAAATTTTGTGAGAAATCTACTAATTGGCATATGGTTTCGTTTAGTAAGGTTACGATGTCTGATAGCATTCAATATTCCTTTTGTTAAACCTTGACTGGTTTCACTATAGTATTTTTTCATGCTTCATATTGAAAGATTTCATAATTTATGAAAAAGAAGCACATTTTCATTCAAATTTCCTTTTTTTATTTGATTTTTAAATTGAATGAAAAAAGGTCTTTTGCTTATTTAATTGTTAATATGTTTAAATTAAATGTCTTGAAAATAAAAGTATTTCTTTAAAAAATTCGATCTTAAGTCGAAAGGAACTAATT
This sequence comes from Cheiracanthium punctorium, assembly GCA_038373885.1. NCBI lineage: Eukaryota > Metazoa > Arthropoda > Arachnida > Araneae > Cheiracanthiidae > Cheiracanthium > Cheiracanthium punctorium. The sequence continues at coordinate 702,931 of JAWZYV010015626.1, read as the reverse complement.
ATACTTCTAACAAATTGGGGATTATATAAATCTATATGTAATATACCTATAAATCTCTATATAAAGTTAAAGGAAAATTTCAGTTTTAGCTATACATGCTGAAATCGTATGTTATGTATCGTTAAATGTTAATACTGTACGTACAGATTTTTAAAAATATTTCGGCAGATGGATGAAAAGTTTATAATTTCAGTTTTTCACTATGTTACAGACAAAAAAAGCTAGTTTTTACATAAGGATCACTAGCATTGGCTTTCTGCAAATAAAATAAAACCAGTATATTTATCGAGATATCTTTTTTAAGATTTCGTTAACACAATACCCACGATTCTGTTAAAACAAAATTTTGAAAGATATTTTTTTGCAGGCTGTAATGACAATAAGAAATGTAATAAATATATATATAAATGGAGAACTAAAGTAAAATAAGTAAATATTCATTTGAAAAACAATTGGTAGTTAAAACAATGATCAAATTGAAAGAAAAGCGCACATACAAAAGAAAAAAAAATTTAATCAATTTCTGCGAAACCCCTGAATTAGAGATTTTAAATTCAGCCTTTAAGTGTCAAAAGAGCAATAATTCACCAGGTTCAATTTTTTAACGTTAAGTATCTCAATAAATATTTTGTTTTAAAAAAATGAATTTTTTGCAAATTACTTTTCAAAGGACGGAGTTCACTTTAAATCAATCTACTACCTCTTATAGAACGTATGGCATCAAAAGGAACTGCATGTTTTAAAGATAGCTTTTTAAATTAGAAGTGTGTGGCTAAGTCAAACTTAACAGAACTGTATTGATCAAACAGCTTGAAACACGCGATAGACAGGGAGTTTCATAAAAAAAAAATGGACAAAATTTCAACAGGTGATAGTTCACATCCAAACAAACAAATTTCATCACAGAATGCATGATCGTAATTAAAATGCAAAGGCGCGAGAGGTTGCCGATGGTCATGTTCTTATGCAAGACAAAAACACACAAAGAACGATCAAGCTACATTGCAAGTGTTTAATTGCATGTGTTTAATGATCAAAACAGTGACCGGCAGTGGATACGTAGGTGGTACGACGGCGAAGAAAGGATTGGTGAACATTCTGAAGCACACCAGATATATTGCGAATTTTTTCTGCATAGCCCCAAAATTTTGTGACGAGTTCTGCAGATTTAATGGGAGTCTCATGCATAGAAACCTTCAGCTATCCTCACAAAAAGATATCAAAACATCTGGCGAGAGTGGTGCCGAAGATTCAGAGCCATCTCTCCAACACTATTAGTTCAGAAAGGTTACGCCCAGACAGTTTCGCATCTTTCATACATAATGGCCTGGTGCTCCATCCTGATGGAACCACATTACCCACCGGAAGTGTACAGGAACGTCTTTCAATATATCTGGCAGCACCTGCTGCAAGAACATGAGGTATTTTTCCCTGAGGAGGCGTTGTGGTAGAAGATATGGTCCCAATTGGTAGTCGCCGATTATTCCTAACTGAACATTGAGAGAAACGCATCATCACATGTCATTAAACTTGCTTTTGAGACTTGATCTTTTTTTCTGTTTTGCCTCTCATAAGAATTTCTTTGATTCCATTCTTTGATGAAATTTGTTTGTTTGGATGTATGCTACCAAAGTTTTGCGCATTTTTTATGAGAACCTTTGGCATTTCACGTGACAATAACAAATTCAACTTTTCATGAGTTATGACACACACACACACACACACACACAAAAGCAGAAAACGGAATATTTAAATGAGTTGTTCTTTTATTTCTGGAAGAAATTTAAAGATAACGTTTAATATATTCATCCATATAACTCCTCACTTTACAACCGATTTCCATTCCGATGATTACATCATTAAGACAGTTGGTCGGTGAGCGAGGAGCTTACTCTAAGAATACACGAGAGTTGCAATGGTTATTAAAATTATGAGGGGAAAAAAAAGCTTTTAAATTTTCCATGTTTTTAGTTGACGGCTATTTCAGTTTTGGGTCGAGCACGCGCGCGCCATATCCCTGAATTGCTGGCCAAAATTTGGTCTTAAAAAGAAACAGTCGTTTTGGGGGTGCTGCTTAAAAAAATAAGAAGAAGAATCCATTATTTCTTAATGCCGTGTAAAAAGCAACAATGGGTAAATATGGATAAAAATATGTACAAATTTTTAATTTTAATATAATATTATGCTGTGCATACAAAAAAAAAACCAAAAAAAAACTTATGGATAAAACTTGTATTATTTCTCAGTATTTTTTATGAATACTGGTCAAAAAAGAAGAAGTAACGTCGAGTTAATCAATTATTATTTTACGTTAGTTAAAGCTAATATTTTGTATAAATTTTCATGTAAACTTTAAATAGAATGGGCAATTTTTCAAAATCCTTCATTTCTTCAAACTGTAAACGAATCATACCGTATTGTTGTTTTTCTTTTTGTTGTTGTCTAGGCAAAGCACACTAGGGCTATCTAAAAAAGGAAGGAATGAATGTGATATGTTAAACTTAGCACTAAATACTAACGTGATAGAATTGCAATCTCTCTTTCTCATGGCCTGACTACTGTTAAGGTAACTATGCTGAGCTAAGGGTACCGTAGTTTTGGATGCATCTTTAAAAAAGACCATTTTTCATTCATTTTAATGCAATTTCACAGTTAAAAAATACAATTTTAAATATGAACGATTTCAAATGTGAAATGTTTACACCTATGTCGAAAACATAAATGGGGGGGGGGGAAACGTCTGGCTTTTTAGCTCCAAACTCTTTGAACTAGGCCCTACATTGCTTTTATCTGCTAAATCATTATAGTAACGCTGCCCGGCTGGAGATGGAAACTGTGAATTCCACAGTGCTCTTACCACCTTTTCCACCTATCACAGAGCGAATCCCCGCGGACAGATCCGCTAAAAAAATTTTATCGTATTTTCTGGATTTTAAAAACACTTTTGAGGAGATTTTTGTTCTTGCTACGTGTTAGTCACTGACTTCAGGCTTAATGACTGTTTAAGTACAAGTATAAAGAAAAAATAAAAGGGAAAAAATGTATTTTTAATTATCGATAATATTTGGTGAAAACTGGGCTGTGCTGCTGCTCCACAGTTCCTATGCACGAGCCGCCACTGGTGTGTAGTTTAGCAAGCTGATTTCTTCAACAAATGTTTTTATTTTTTTTACGTTTTGGAAGTGAAATTCGATTTAATATCATAGGAAATATTTTTAATACAATTTTTTTTTACTTTTCAAGTTTTTTTTTTTTTTACTTTTAAAAAATGATTTATTTTTAACCTTAATCCTTAGACCTGATGAAAAAATTTATCTTTCAGTTTAATTCCTTTTATTATATTATAATAGAGTTAAAATTTGTAAAAACAAAATCCTGATTATTAAATTTTCGAGAAAAATTGTTTTTTACTTATTTACAAAACTAGGCCATTCATCCCGTGCGATAGTATAGGTAATTTTTGTGTCATCATTTTTGAAAGCAGGGTCTGAAAGAGTTAATGCAAGAGAACATGCTTTTGCATAAAAACATTTTTATAACGTTATTTGCGATATTTTAAATTGGAAAATTCTGAAATTCATACTAATTTCCTAACAGATTCCCTTAAATAACGTTAAAGGCACAGACATAACGCAAGTAGCACTCGCAGGTTGTCAGAACGGGATTACCACGTCTTACATTGTGCAAAACGCGTTCTAGTTCAAAATTTGTGCTTCGACTAATTGAGCTTCACGTTCTACTTTAGTATTCTGAAGTATCTATTATGAAAGATTTTTTTATTGGGACAGCTTAACGTACAGACAACAGATTTTACAATCCGTTCTACAATCCACGTACGCTACCACGTACTAAATAGGTTCAATGTAGTACAAAACGATGACAAAAATACCCTCTAGGGGCTACTACCGAAATTAATACAGTGGCTTAAACCAGCGAGAAGTTCAAATATACCTCAAATCAGTGTTGTTGTTTGCCACCAAAGACTTTGGTTGGACATTTTGCTGTGCTGTACCTTAACAAAGTAGGTGTTTTGTTTATTTAAAATATATGTATGCGTGATTAAATACTTAAAGAAACATCAATCCTATTAATTAGCCGTCAATTCAAATAAACAACGAAACTGATTCAAAAAAAGCTGTAGAATATCGGTTATTTACTTAATTTTATAGTACGTACTGCAATATTAACCATACAACGTTTTAAGTACGTGTGGAAAACACTGAACTGGATCCAGATTTTGACGAGCATTGTACGTGTTTTGTGCGGACATTCTGACGTAAGCGACATGTAAATCTGTACGGGATGGTAACGTGCTATCTGAACGTGGAAATTACGGCCTTTGGACAAGTTTGTGCTACTTGGGAATGTATCTTTATAGGTTAAGCAAGCATATATTATTAGGAGAAAACACACCCCCATAATGACTATGGCCTTTTCAATTACTTTTTTTGTTGCAAATAGTTTCTAGTTTTTCCCATTACTATATAAGGAATTAACAATCCAGGTATCTGTGGACTCCAGTTGTGAGCACTGTCTTTCAAGTTTGACCGATGCGTTCTTCCATATGAAAAATGAAACTATTTTTGTGGAAAGAAACGGGTAGTAAGAACGAAATTTCACATTTACTTGCTTATTATCTAATAAGTATGCAACGTAAGTGCGGAAAGCAGTTGGAGAAATTTTTCCTTACCAGAAAAAAAGAGGTAAATCAATTGAAAATGTTCATGCAATGAAGAAAAAAGAAATGGAACCCGTTTTCCTTTTGTCTTATAAATGTCATGGTAAAAGATTTGTGCATCGGTTGGATTTTGCAAGTTTTTTACCCGTGGAACACGAAAGAACTTCCGTAGGTGTTTAGCGAGGGAGTTTTTTTTTTGGGGGGGGGGGAGGGGGGGAGATTGACAATACCGAATATAATAAATTAGAGTAAGTGTCAAAATCGCTAAAATTCATTTCATTCGTGTTATTAATAACATGACATCTCGAAAGATATCTTAAATCAGTTTTCAGTCACATATTACCCTTTGAATTAAAAAAAAACTCTCAAATGAGTTCCATAAAAATGATCAATTTTAGAAAGTTGCAGACTGCCGCTTAAATTACCAGAGGTACAATTCTGACCAAATTGATTTTACAGAAAAGGAAAAGTACCTAAAACATTCATTAACATTATTTTTCTGATTTCTAATGTGCGAAGTTTAATACCCTGCTACATCAAATATTGATGTTAGATAATCATTCCATTAAGGGGTACTAACCCGTATTTACGCTACGTTTCGGAGGAAACCCCTAGCAGTTAGGTCGGCGGTCGCGACCTAGTTTCGAACCAGGCACCTTCCGTCTCCCAGTTTAGAGCACTTTGCACTCGGCCACTCGCGGAGTCTGAACGGAAAAGAGGGTTTGCAAATAGAAAATTTTACCGTGCATTTTGCTGAAACTTTTTAGCAACTAAAGGCAACATCTAAGACTTAAAAGAAATTTTTAGATTTTTAAAATTTGTAATTTTACTCAAACATAGACAGCAATCATTTATTTTCGGTATAAATATTTAGATTTTTTATATAATTTAAAACACATTTATAAATATTCGATTTTCGAAAAGAAGTGAGAATTTTCTATATTCTTCTATGAAACATAATTTTTTATTAAATAATTAAGATTTTTTTTTTTAAACTCTGAGGCATCACAGAGAGTTACAATAGTAAAGAGTACAGTCAAAAAATTTTTCGTCTAAACGTGATTACTTTTCGACACAATCCCCATAAGTGTTTAGGCAATTGTCATATCAGTAGACTAGCTTTTCGCTCCCCTCTTCGAAGAATGTTGCCACTAATGGTTTAAGATGAACCTGACTATTGTTTTGAACCTCCACATGGATCTGGAATCTTTGACCATTTAGACAGTTCTTCAGCTCACGGAAAGATGAAAATAACTCAGTGATAAGTGATCAACTAATTGAGATTTATGAGGAGCTTCGAAACAACATTCAAGCCTGTCTCACATGCCTGGCAATATAAATCGTTAAGAGGATCGGAAAGATGTTCAACCGAAATGATAGATGTTAAAACTTTTATGGCTATTATGACCAACAGTATCCAAGTTTGCACTTTTGATTTAAAAAATAATAATAATTATAATTTTTTCTTTACTCTTGACCTTTCTTTTATGTTCCATAGAAAAAAAAAAAAAAAAAACTCGTACACTTCAATTAGTTTCCATTTTGAATGTAGTATATAAACTAAATTTTGTATTTTTCAGTTTAAAAACTTTTTTTTTATTGATCCTGAAATTTTTTTATTAAAAAAGACCGAATTAGAGAATTTTCAAAAATTTTAGACAAATGCAAACAACTTATTTTGCTTCAGTCTGCGTATGCATATTATATTTTAATATAGATTTTAAAGCTTTTGAAGCAAGCAATTGAAGCAAAGCTTTTGAAGCAAGTTATGCAAATTCAATTTTCATATAATAAAAGTGCAATTTTTCAAAGATTTAAGAAAACGAACTTAAAAATCTCTGAAGGTTAAAATTTTGCAAAATATAATCTGCTCTAGTTTGTGACATTCAGAGCTTTGATCAAAGTAAATAATTCTTAATATAGAACTAAATTAATGAACGAAACATAGTATTATCGTGAAAAAAGCGTGTGGTGCTTTGTGCTATATTTTTTGTATCATTTTTGTACTAATCATACCGATCGAATATTCTCAAGAACTTATATATGGAGCACCCCACGCTTTTTTCACAATAATACTATTTCTCGTTCATTAATTTATTTCTATATTAAGAATTATTTTTCACTTTTTAGTTAGTTCAATTTATCACTAAAGCGTGTTTTTTAGTTTTTCAAACTATATTTATTTTTAACTTTTTAGTTCGATTTGCTATAAAAGCGTGTTTTTTTAGTTTTTTAAACTGTATTTATTTAAAATTTATATATTTTTTAAATTTTCGATATCTCTCATAAGACACTAAGGAACACTAAGTTGGAAAGTACAAACTGTGAGATAATTTATTTTCACTGTGCACCAGTGGCGTAGCCAGGATTTTCTTTCGGGGTGGGCTGGGTATCAAGTTTAAAGCTAAAGTTCAATTGTAAACTAAATATCAAATTGTAAGCTAAGTAAAGGGTCCCATTTCGGGCCCTCCCTCTGGCGACGCCCCTGCTGTGCACCAAAGTATTAATTAACCTGCAGTTAAATGCTACCTTCCTCACTAAAAAGGCAAAATAAGTCTCTAATTAACAAACAAGTTTCATAACGACTACAATAAACACAAACATCCATGTAAAAAATTTTTAGATTTGCCATCTGGATTTCAAAAACTTAACTACCCAAACATACCATTGAATACAGTTACCAACAGCGCGAGAGGTTCTAATCCATTGTGTTGAGTGCCGAAATGGTATGCATGCGTAGACCGCGCGCATGCTCCATCTCTCTCGCTCTCACGCAAAGGATCTCTAAGAAAATTACTAATCCTGATGATCCTAATCAAGATAATGGGATAAACTTATCAAATTATTGTATTGTCATCGATCCTTGGTATGTCTACAAAGTTTAAATTAAATCTGACCGTTTAAAGTGGGTCAAAATCGAGTTCAAAGGAGTCGGTTACAAACATACAAACATACATACATGTGAAGCTAATAAAAGCGTGTTAAAATCCGGATAATGGGATAAACTTATCAAATTATTGTATTGCCATCGATCCTTGATATATCTACAAAGTTTAAATTAAATCTGACCGTTTAAAGTGGGTCAAAATCGAGTTCAAAGGAGTCGGTTACAAACATACAAGCATACAAACATACATACAGGTAAAGCTAATAAAAGCGTGTTAAAATCAGAATAATGGGATAAACTTATCATATTATTGTACTGCCATCGATCCTTGATATGTCTACAACGTTTGAATTAAATCTGACTGTTTAAAGTGGGTCAAAATCGAGTTCAAAGGAGTCGGTTACAAACATACAAACATACATACAGGTGAAGCTAATAAAAGCGTGTTAAAATCAGGATAATGGGATAAACTTATCAAATTATTGTACTGCCATCGATCCTTGATATATCTACAAAGTTTAAATTAAATCTGACCGTTTAAAGTGGGTCAAAATCGAGTTCAAAGGATTCGGTTACAAACATACAAACATACATACAGGTGAAGCTAATAAAAGCGTGTTAAAAAGAGTCGATTTTGCTTTCACACACTTTGGGAATCATAAATCTCTCTCATTTCATACCATTACAAAAACACAAACTCATGCTGGTTTATAAACTTAATAAAAATAATATAGTTAATGCTTCTAAACTAAATTATTTTCATTATACAACTTTTACTCAATTCCCTTCTTGTAGTTTGGTAGATAGTAGTTCAATGGTTTTCACGTTGCTTTAACGGCACTACAATAATTTCAAATTTTGTAACAGGTATTTTGTGTTTTGTCATTTTTTGCTAAAAATTTTAATATTTTTTTTTCATATTAAATTTGATTTGGGGATTACTAAAGTCTTCGCTATAGAGAGGTTTTCGCTGTAACGGACTTCGCTAAAGCGGTATTTGACTGTATATCTTAGTCCCTTTTCTTCATGTAAAATCATGCCTGAAGGCAAAAAAGATTTTTTTATTGTGCAAGGTAGCCGTGTTTCTTCATTTAACCCTATATTTTGGATTTGGAATAAAAACATATAGGAAGTACCATCCTCATTATAATAATTTGTAACTAAAATACAAAAAGAAATTTGAATTGACTTAAAAAAATCGTAAACACACTTTCAATAATTGATGCTCTCTAATCATCATTTAATAATTTTACTCTATCAGAAAGTTGTGAATTACATTATTCTAAACGTTTACAATTTGGAAAAATATTGCGTTAAAATAAGAAATCAAATGAGTGATTATTCACAAAACAATTATCAACAGCTAAGCAAAATCGATGTTTCTAAGTTTTCCAGAATTAAAAAGAATTACATTATCATTACTTACAAATGAATATTTGGTTTATAGTAAAACATAAGCTAGCTATTGTTCCCTGCTAAGGTTAAACTTTTTAATCTAAATTTAAACTGTAACTTTAGCATTTTCAAACATTATATTTAATCCATTAATTTTAAGATCATATTTAATTTGATCATAATAAATATTTTAAGTACAACTGCGGAAAAAAATCGCCCACTTGCTCCTTATTTGGCCTTCGAGCGTTGTACAGAAAAGTTATATGTACCATTCGTTTGCAAATAACGTAATTTAATATTAGTTTAATTTGCATAAGGGGCCGTCTTCATATTTAATTCTGCATCAACTTCGTTTTCTCAATGGCAACTCTATTTTTTTTTTTACTTTATTAAGCGAAAGAAAACCATCAAATTATCCTAAAAATAAAATTTCCCCAATTTTCTACGATAATTTGTGGAGATATTGCGAATTCTTTTTTGGGCGATTTTAATGGAATTTCTGCAAATTGAAAAGCGCTATTTGTAGGTTCTAAACTTTTCGCCTTTCATTAGTTTCGCTTGCGACAGTTAAAAGAAATAAATATTATTTACAGGGAAAATATTGTATCTAGTCTTAAAGTTTTCTGCACAGAGATTATCAGGGGTAGAAATTAGAATATTTAGTCAGTGCCAGTGGTCCAAATGAGCCGTGACTCCAAAACTTCCTTGGTCCATATACATAATTTAAAGAAAAAATGCAAGACGACTGCTTACAATTTTGAAAATCTTTCATAATTGTTCATAAAAACTAATGTGAGAAATTAATTTTTCGCTATAGTCATCTACAAAAACTGAAACAAGATGAAACGGATAACCTTTCGAAAACTTAATGCAAATTAGGAAATTTATCTACAACTCCCCATGCAGTTTTGCACTTAGCCTACTATCAGATAAAAAGAAAAATACCTTATACAAAAGGGTTATCAACCTAAAATAGTTGATTGTAATCTGAATAAGTAATATCAATACATCCGTGTGATTAATCTTTCTTATAACCAGTTTTGTTAATTTTTACCGTTTATCTTTTAGGCAAAAGCTATTACGTACTCAATTTATTCATACAAAGAAAATAACTCTACTTAACTAATCTAGTGGAGACTGTTATGAATTAAATAATATTTTATTTATTTATATATTTGTTGATGTTAGTTCTCAATAGTAATTCAATATGGAGGAAAACAATAAATTGTATTACAGCTGCAAGATTTCTGCGCTTTCAGATCAGTCATTACTTAACCATTTTCTTTATTCAAGAACACGAATTTTCATTTCAATTTTAAAACACTTAAGTTCATAGGATAATTTCATAGTTTGTTGACACTAATTATAGTTGAATTTTATTAAATTTGTCAGAGCCCTAATACTGTAACAATTTTACGTACCATTTCTCAAAAAAGTACTCGAGTATAAGCAGTTTCCTATTTTACGACGGATGATCAGAAAAAGGTTACAAGCCGCAGCATATGAAAATTACATATTGTGGAGAAATGTCGGGCATGCTGAATGAGGGTGTCATCCTCCTGCATGACAATTCCAGGCCCCATACTGATCAAGCAAAAGAGAAATTGTTGCGACGGTTCAGGTGGGAAATCTGGAGTCATCCCCATCCCCATACAGCTCAGATTTGGCACTCAGTGACTATTTTCTGTTTCCGAGGTTGAAGGAGCACTTATCCGGCGCACGGTTCTCTTCCGACAGTGCTGTGAAAACATCAGCCGAGACCTGGTTCAGTGGACAAGGACCTGATTTCTACCAAGGCGGATTAAACAAGTTGCTTCTGCGTTCTCATAAATGCCTAAATAGAGTTGGTGATTATGTCGAAAAGTGATAGGCCTTTTCATTCCCTTTTGTATTTCTGTCTATTGTTGATAAATATTTCTTTATTCGACTTGTAACCTTTATTTTTTCTATCACTCCTCGTAGCTTTGCGAATAATTAATTTGTTTTTTGAAAATCACAACGCGACAAAACTATTGAAAATTATAATTATACATAACCTAATTCATGTTTGGAGATAAAAAATTTGAACATACGAAATCCACACAGGAAGCTTGACTTTTACTCGAATGCTTTTTTGAGAGGGTGTGCAAGGGAATCCTACGGCTTTGGGGAAACGAATTTCAATAATCAATAAGTGATAGTAATGTGAGTGTACCCACAGTATTGAAATGTAGTCTATAAAAACGGGCCCCCTATTACTTTCGATGGTACTTTATACATAAGTTACACAAATTCACCATTGAACATGTTGTGGCTCGAGCAGTATACTCTCGACTTCAGTACTATTCATATTCTAGCATTAACGAGCTCCAATCTTTTGATTTGCAAACTTTCTTTCCCTTTATTTTTTTATACATCAGTATCATTCACAATTAATTCATTTATCAGAAAAACAAATAAAAATTTATTTATTTACTAAATCAGGTTTTAACTGTTATTAATTAATGATATCTCCGATAATATTTTATGTTTCATTTCAACTAAATTTCACAATTAATCATTCATATAATGTTAATTTAATAATTAAAATTATAATAAAAAAATGTTAGAACTGCAGAGATCAAATTAAAAAAATAATAATAATAGAAAAATATGGAAAAATTTGATAAATAACAAGAGAGAGAGAGAGAATGACTAAATAAAACATTCAATTACTTTTCTATTAAATGGACGGAAGTTAAGTAGTACCAATGTATTAAAAAAAAGAGGGGTTGCATTACAAAGGATTTGAATTCGAACATGTGAGAGTGTCAGTCAAGAGCCTTATAATTCGTGTACGGACGGCTCAAGCGGGAATTTGTCTAACTTATAAAATACTACGGAAACTACGTTTTTGCCGACTACATTTAATACTGCCTCCATGAACTTGTATATAGGACGATCATCGACGTATTCTAAAAGAGTTAATGAAATTTGTCTGTAAGATACCACTGTGAGTCGAAGTTTATGTTGTGCGCATGCGAGCATCAGAATAGATTGAGTTATGATTCGTCGCTAGAGGGCGAAATGTAGCTAATCATAAAAGGGGTCGAGTATTTTCCTTTCAGAGGCTGGCGCAATTTCGCCCGTTTGCCGATAGTCGATCATCGTCCTATACCTTTCCAAGTCCGTGGTTGCATCTTATAGTATTTTACACGTATCTACCACTACGCAGAAGATCATTGAAAAGGCCTCACCATGGATCACTGGTTATGTCGCTGGAAATGGTAGACGGGCGAAGTGTGAAGGTCCCATCGCGCGTCTTTCGACCTAACCGTTCGGAGTTTTCCGTGGTTTTCTCCGAAACTTAGCGTAAATACATGTTGGGACCCCTTAGAAAGACCCCCACAGAGGGCACCCCCCTTATGTTGTCCTTCTGACAAGGATTTATAAGCGGGCTTCAAGCCAGGCGCACAAATCCGATATACATGCTCACAACAACAACAACAGATCATTGAAATTCGTTTCTCCAAATCAAACGCCCCTTTGAGTGAGTTTAATTTTAAAATGTCTGAATTACTTCTTTTTATGCGTTAGCGTATACGAAATACCAATGGAAAACATTTCTGCGTATTTTGAAGAAAATTAGTTGTTGTTGTGGGGGGGGGGGGGGCGGTGTCTTGGAGATTAAGTACCTGCCCTACTCCAAGCTAATCGCCTAAGTGTATGGTCGTGGGTACAACTTCCACTCTATCCCCTGGCTGTTTGGGCTCATTCAAAATATTGTCCTGTAAAAATATGCATTTTGATATAAATAAAGGTCTTGTAAATAGGAACAACTGAGACAACGATCAAATGAGTCATAGATCTCGATAAACACTCTGTATCAATTATCAGGTTGTTGTTGCTGTTGTGGTAGTGGTGGTTACGATAAAGCTACACTTCGGCTATCTGCCTAAAGAGGGATGCATTCGGCGAAATATTTTTTAAGGGGTTCTCAAGCATACTCACTTTACATCTGAAGAAAACCTCCCAAAACGCCACACAGTTAGATCGACAGCTGCGGGGTAGGCCAGAAGCCCAGATCTTCATACTTCAGCCATTTAGCAATGTTCAGCGTCTTATCCTCTCAGTCATTGGTCGGCCTTGAAGAAAATTAGGCTGTAAACAGCTAGGTATGTTAGTTTTATTAAAATAGAATGTTTTATGACCCGTTTCCTATACTCGACTGTTTAATTTCTTGCTTTGACGATCCACATTAATATTAAATCAGAACGATCTAAAACAAATTAAAGTAAAATTACAGCATTTTTGATAAAGAACTTTATCTCATGTTATTCCAGTAATTTCTCCTTCTCTTGGCTTAAAAAAAAAAAAAAAAAAAAAAAAAAAGGCTTATACTTGTCCCGTATTTTCTGAAACTCCAAGATTAATATTTCAACATTTGCTTTGCTTTAAATAAAAGTTGTAAAAGATTTCATTCGATTATTTTAAGTATTAAAACATTTAAAAATAGTTTTCTTTAAAGTTCAAATTTCGAAAATTCAGTTACAAAATATACACGATTTATGTTGAATTTTCCAAACACCTAAATACTAAAGTTTTTCCGATCCCTTCAGTTTTTTGAAGACTCTTTCAGACGGCAGTAATTTTGAGCAGTCTTTGCGATTTCAAAATCCGTAAATTTATAATTTGATAAAGAGATTTAATTAAGTTTTAAAAGAAGGTCAAACCCAAAATTATTGCTACCTGTATGAACATTGAATCTTAACTTTTCTTTTTTAAGTTGCTAATTCACATATCTGTGCATTAGTTTTTCTTTTTTCCCGGTTAACTAAAATTCTCTATCTGGCTGAATTATAAGTACTTTTATTTATTCATTTAAGTTATTTTCCTGTTTTGTTTTCCCCAAGTTCTGAAAGCTCGGATTGATTAAAATTAAATTTCTCCCTTCGATGAGACGCTTTTTTCTATTCGGACTGTGGAAGCATCAAGAGTAAAGAAGTTTGAAATTTGGAAGATTAGAAAACCTGATAAGTACAAATATACTGCTGTTTGAATGAACAAACGTTTAACTGCTTCTTCCGATTGCAAGGACACAACCATGATGACACTGTCATAAGTTGCCTGCAACTTAAGTTGAAAAATACTAAAATATGTGTTATAGTAAACGTTCAGCAGATGATCGTTCTCTATATTTCTTTGAGCTTATACTGTCAATCACCTTATTGAGCTGTTACGCATTCACCTATGTCTAGAATATCAATAAATAATAGTATTTTTACATTTTTATATGCGATTGGGTCCGAGTACGTAAATTATATCCCTAGGAAAGAATCGTTGAGCTGTTCATAACATATTTTGAGATTAGCCATGCGAACCTTAACTTTTTTGGACTTTCTGTTTTTTATATAGCGTAAAAATATTTTGTGTCCATCAAAATTTGGAGTTAATCACTTCTTTTATTTTATAAACTCTTTTTCTATGTACTTTGTGAATGGCATAATACAATGGTTCAGATCGACACAACTTCATCTATTTATATATTAATTTTTTTTTCAGCGTTGTCCCGCCAGGCTTGAAAGAGAGAGAGAAAGATTTACTATAATAAATAAACAATGGGTACGATAATTGTTCTTCTTTTGTTTATATTTTCATTTTAATTAAAAATATCGTTTACAGAAAGGAAAAATAATTACCGAGAGCTATTTTATAACCACGAGACCGCACGCTAAAAAATGCTCTGTTGAATTTAACAAAATTTGTTTGGTTAAGCAACTTGGTAGTATTTTTGTTGATTTGACAAAAGTTTGATTCAACCAAGTCGATTTAACAAAATGCCTTTTTGAATTAAAAAAGTTTCAATAATTTAGAACCAATCAGAATTTTTCAACAATCATTTTACGCATGCGTCAATGGGTAGTGCGTGACAAACGAAAGATCATATTTTACAAGAAGAGTTACTCGTAGTAACGTCCATTTTATTAATACATTGAACTATGGGTAATATCAAATACAAGACTTACTAATCGATTGGTAGAAATCAATTTCGACTGTAAAATCATAATTTTTTTTAATGAGCCATGAACATAACTGTTAACAAAGAAATTTTGTTAGTTCAAACAAGTAACTTGATGGATTTAAACTAAATAAACCCTTTAAACAAATATTTTGGTTAAATAAACAAAACATTTGTATATTTTAACCAAATTGTTCGGTTAAATTGACAAAATGTTTCGTTGAAATAACCAAATAATTAAAAAAATTATTTTGTTAATTTAACAAAAACTTCGCTAATGCTAATTTCAACAGGATGATTTTGTTGATTCAACAAACCATTTTTTTCAGGGAGAATAAAGATCGGCGCTACCAATGAAAACATTTTTCCAAGTGACGTTCACCCTCCAGAAACATAAATCTAACAGCATAAATGCGATGTGTGGTCACTAAAAAGTAGTTGTAACTTAGCATTTAAATGCTCTTAAAATAATTTGTAGTGCATTTGTACATTAGAGCTACTTTTTGGAATAAAATAACACTTTTATTATTTTTTTCAATTAAATTGTTTTTTTGAAAACTGTGATAGCGAAGGATAAATGATTTCAGAGTTTTGTAAAAGAATAACTTTGTTTAAAGTTTGTAATATTTTTAATTTTTCAGTAAAAAAAAATCTATGTCATACTATTAAAAACATTTAAAATGTATAGATAAAATTTGAAAGACACTCAGCTTGTAACACGAAAAAAAGAGGTTTTTTGAATTGAAAAAAAAAATGTTTCAACAAAAATTTGTTTGGCGCTTGAAATATTTTGTTTATTTACATAAATTTCGCTAGTTTAACAGAAATTTTCGGTTAAAGGAAAGTCCATGATATATTTGTTGAATCATTGAAATTTTTTGTTGAATAGACAAAATTTTTGTTGTTCCAAAAAATTACTTGGTTAATATAGCGCCAACCAAATTTTTGTTGAATCAAAAAATAAATTTTTCAGTGCGGACTATTTTTATTTACAGCAGATGTTTCAATATAGCAACTCGAAGAAAAAACTGTGAAATGTTGATTAATTGGAAGCAATTTCTTATTAAGTAGCACAGTTGTAAGTATAGTAAACATGACAAATTTGAAGGGCATGACTGTTAAAAAGTAACCTCAGAAACTTTGGCAAAAAATGTAATTCTATAAGAATCAGTCATTAATTTTGTTTGAATCATATCTTTAAGTGTTAATAGTAAGCTGTAATAAATTTTCCCAAGTAAATTTTGGATTGAGAACTAATGAAAATAGTTAGAAAAATATGAATATTGCATACCTACTTTGATTCTTGAGACGAAGTCGAATTGTCTAAAATCTATTTTGTCTCAGTTATGTAATAGTAGCAAAAACAAAAGAAAACGTAACTTTATTAATTGTTATACGCTACTATTTTGGAATTATTTATTAAGACCAATTGTTTGCACGAGGGATATAAACTTGTAAGATTTAGATGAAAGTGCCTTAATAGTAGTTTGAAAGTTAATTAGCCAGTTTTTACAATGCAAGAAAGAATGCACAAAGAAAACCACAAAGCAGTTGACTGTCTCCCTGACGTTCGGATTACTACCTAGGTCTAAATTTCATATTTTATTACATTTTGCTTATGCAACCCATGGGTGTTTGTAATGCACTTGTCAGAGGTAATGATGGCAACCCTCTGGATGCCACTCCACAAATGCCGATTTAGGTTTTGTGTGCCTGTGCTGCATCACTGGAAAAAAAAAATTAGTTCATTCAATTTAAGTTTTAACATTCCTTACGTGACATAGTCATATATAAATATATATACAGAGAGAGAGAGAGAGAGAGAATGAGTTACTTGAACTGCATCGTTGTTTTTTAAATTAATGTTTAAAATAATTTCATCATACATATTTAATTAATTTCATCTCTGATTTTTCACAAAACAATCTTAAACAACTTATCAAAAAATCAGCCTCTCGGTCTTCACTATGGTACATAAAAATATGATTCAATGATTCAATTTTCTAAATTAAAACACTCATAAAATATTGGAAAATAATTTTTACATTAGTTTTGTAAAAGTACTTTTTTATATTAAAAATGCTATACAGTGCAACTTAATTTACAATTTTACCTTTTATAGGTAAGTTGTGAAGTTAAAAATAGTAGAATTATTTTCATTTCTAGTAAATTACCAACCCTTAATGCGTGGTTACAATGATATTTTTCAAAATAAAAGTTTAAATGTCCATATGTTGCATCTATCTGTTGTCAAACAAAATCATTTTTGTCCATTTACGTAATAATCTACTCAAAATAAAGCAATACTCACGTATTTATTACAACTGTCTCTTAAATTCAATAGCTCTTAAAGAAGATTATTTTAGGTCAAAGGTATTCGAAAAATAAAACCACAAATAATTGAGCAATTGAATCATCAAGTCGCTATCAATGATAGTTAGGATATCGCCAAAGTGATCCGTTTCTAAATCAATTTTCATTAGTCATTGTCTAACAAACATTTTTACGGAGAATCTAGCAAAATTATATGTTGCCACTGTGGTGACAGATCTTTTAAAAATATATAACAGATGGGAATTTTCTGAGCAATTACCCGCTTTCATTGCATAAAAATAGTCACGTATACATCAAATTAAATACTACTGCGGGAAACATTAGAAGTTGCGCAAAGGAAGCGAATTGTTTCAAATTCTTCTTCAAGCCAGATCTCTTTTATTATTACCATTCTGTAAAAATGTCTCAATTAACAAAGGTAAAAATAGATGTAAGCATGTTTACTATCAATCATCTGTTTGTACAGGATAGGCTGTTAAATTAGTTGCTAATGTAATCTAAAATTCATCATCAGTAGGCATGCAGAGGAAAATAAATAATTTATGAAGTCACTAATATTATCTGATGTGATTCGAGTTTTTTGGAAGTAAAAAATCGTCAATGTTCATTGCTTAATAGTTTGCCTGAATTTGTTTCTGGATTTTATATCTATTCTATGGAAATATGCATTAAAAAAGTCCCACGCAGCGTGTTTTGTTGAGTTTGAAAAGTATGGTCAGTGATGTCAGAAAGGGATCCCAACATTTTGCAAATTATTATTTTCTGTAACTGTAATCTTAACTTTTGTCAGTAAATATCAACCGCCCTGGGAAACTCTACGAAATGTAACCTATGCGATTTATGTTGAAAATCATTTTTTTTAAGTTAAGAGAAAATAATTTTACGTTATCAGACAATTTAGAGCAAGTATTTTAAGCAGAAGTTTTTAAGTTTAAAAATGTATTTTTTAAATTAAGATACGTGTTCATGTGCAACTGCCGAATCTGGAGGCAGTTGGTTTTAATATTAGATAAATTAGCTGTGCCCACACATGATTATCTGCACTTATTCCTTCATCAGATTATTTTTCATAGGCATTAATAGATACAAAAATTCTCGGTTGCTTTAAGAACACCGAAAGTGAAGTAGCGGCAACCTTGGTAGCGTGGGAGAGTGACAACCTCTCTCGAATATTTGTATTACTGTGTTACCGTGTACCATAAAGGGATATGGTACACGTAAAATCTGCCATGGCTCCAATGCCCTTTATGTGGAAACGATAAATCTGGAGGGGCCAATCCAGGTGTTGATCTCTCATCTGCAATTGGTTTAAACTTAGAAGACACCGAGCAAAGTCGGTCTCTCTCCCACAGGGTCTCAATAAAATAAAAGCCGCTGCATTTCGTCCATCACCGTCCTATTTGAAAGATCTGTCGCCACTCTGTGGTTAAGCAGAAGGCATTAGAAAGAACAACAAAAACTGATAAAAACTGATGCAATGCAATTAATTTATAAACATTTTCTTTTATTAAACGTCGACCAATTCAATTAAAAACATTCACATGTTTTGTGATATGATTTAAATAAAGTATAGGTCAGTAACTTTGATTTCAACATAAAATTTATAATTACACCTTTACTAGCTTCGTTAGCTTAAACTACGCACTTCCAGATTTTTAAATATCCACTACTGGTTTATAAGTTTAAACAAAAATGGCCATAAATTTTGTTCCAATTGTACTAATCACTAAAGAAAAACTGTTTTGGATAACATATCGTAGGTTATTAACGGTGTATTTAAAAAAATAATAAATAAAAAAATTAAAGTGATTTTGCACATAAACAAAAAAAAAATACTAATCATGTCAAACACTTCACAATTTTTAGAATGCCTATTTACAAGCTGTACTATGAAATAAAAGATAAATATGTATCCGTTACTGAACTTTTAGAATATATTCTTACAAATCGAAGTTTCCAGGATGTGTTGCTCTTCGAATTTTTTTGCTGTGCAATTCCATGTTTGAGAATTTTATTCTGAAAGTTTCAAGACTGTACCGTTTTTTAATTTATTTCAGTGTGTATTGCAGTTTATAAAGAATCATCCTGAGATTTTCGAGTTTCTGGTGCAATAAGTTTATTTTAATTTGTGTACCAAGATCGTGAGGCGGACTTGGTGCCTTCAACATGCATCCTTAAATAAGCTCTTTTTTTTTTAATAGAAATGTTGCCTCTATTCGAAATTGTCCATTGGAACTCAATTTGGACACTTTGATAATTGTTTTATTTTCAAAAAGAAATCCTAATAAATATGGAGAAATTTCTATAAGAATAATCATTATTGTCATTAATACGAGATAAATCTTTATAATTGTATGAACAATTGTTATGTATATTTGTGATTAAATGAATACATCTTGTCGTACACATAAATGTCCTTTTACTGAATATGAAATATATAGGCAAACACCTATCTACAATCCCAACTTGCACACATGCACGAGAAAGATTCAACAATTAATTCTAAGCGCTGAATATTTTTGTCATGAAATGTGGCCGTATATCCAGATGGAGAAGCCGATCGTAAAACTGTCTGAGGTTTACATTTCCTCTACGCATCACTTCCAAGTCCCCCATTTACATTACCAAATATTAAATAGAAAATGTAATATAAATTAACTGCTTGCAAAAACTAATTTCCATTGCAGTAAAAACCATGGCACATAAAATGTAATCGCAGAAACGTACAGTTAGAGCCATGACCTTACGTCAAATGCATTTCTTAAAGTCTTTTACATTTAAAGTTTGTAAATACTTAGATTGCTGAGTATAGCTTTTTTTTCCAGCGAGGATGATTACAAATAAAACGAAAATTCTTCTTTAAATAGTTAGTTAATTATATTTTAGACATTGTGAAAGACAATTACTTGAAATAAATGTAAAAGATTAGATTAATATACTGTTACAATACTATTTAATATAAAGTTAGCTAAACTTCTTCTTCGTATTAATATTATAGAGATGTTCTGGAAAATTTCCTTTTTCGGTTATGGCATGTACCCGCATTGCCTTTTGTAAAGTTCGCATTGATATTTACAATAAATAAATAAATAAATAAATAAATATATTAGCTAGGAAAGGAATTTTAGCTATAAAAGCTAGGAAATATATATTTCCTAGCTTTTATTATATTTCTGTAGTTCAGCTATTGGCTTTATACTCCGTTTTATAGATCCTTTTGTATTAAAACACTCTTTCGATATAGATATCAGAAATTTTTTCATGTACATTTTTCTTTGAAAAAATTTTCGACAAAACATATTTATCCAAATTATCAGCTCTTTCATTTCCTTCACCATAGTTCATTCCTACATGAGGTTTTCATTCAGTCTATTAATGCATGAATATATTCATGATCACTCTGTATTTGACGAAATGTAGCCGTGGTAGCCGGCTTGCAAGGAAATTTCCATGCAAGCTTCTTCTTCTTCTGACATGAATCAAAAAGTCTAAGGAAAATACTTGGCCGAGTCTTGTAAGAATGTTAAAAGCCAAGTTCAGCAGCCTGATGAATCCAACAGTCAAACAAGTGCAAGTTGTATAACTGGTCCGTCCTAAAATAGAGAGTACGAGCAAAATTCATTTTAAATATCAAACTTTCGTCATGAAGAATTCTCTTCCGCCTTTTTGAATTATTTGGCAATCACTTTTCTGTAAATCACCACCAACAAGGAGAAGAAAGATATTTTTACTGTGTTTTGGTGCCCTCTGAAATGGAACACCCGAGGGTGAAAGAAGTGACCAGATAAAAGTTTATCAGCACTAGGAGTATCAAAAAAAATTGCGACTATATTCCATAAGCCCAAAAAAAAAAAAAAAAAAAAAATCTTATCTTTAGGAAGTCTTCGGAAGCGAATGAATAAGAGCGATGAAACCTGGCGACGCTAATTTGACGGGCTGCAGACATTAGGTTTCTTCAGCGCGGCTTCGCAGCTTAATGAGCATCAAGCTGTACATTGAAGCAGGCTCATTTTTGCTACAGTGCAGACTTCAGGGAGGCCTTCAGGTAATTAGAACCGATTTGCGGTGGACGAACGGGCCTCCTAATTGCAAGGCTCCGCCCTAGCCTGTCAGCGGATGTGCACGATTTATCGGAGCCAATTGATGGGGGGGGGGAAATCTCAACTTAGTATTAATAAGCGTCGGACTGCTGGCACTAAATTTAGGAAGAACTTTACGACATTCGGTCGTATTTCAACACACAGCCGCAAAAAACCGCTCTGTTTATTTCCCTTCCAGAAATCATCGTCGGACCATATTTTGCGGCCTCCTGACAGCTATAGCCCGGGCGCAAAACTAAACAGTTTACTCGCAGAACAAGGAGCCTTATCACCTGGCACGGCGCCACTCTAAAGCGCCTTTGTTTCCATCCGAATGACAAAAGAGTGGCACCTGCACTCACCGGGAAAGAATCATTTGCCTGATTTTGATGCACAAGCAACCTTTTCTTTTCCAAGGAATTAATTCGATAAACTACACGGTTCAGTCTTTTAAGTGCCGTCGAGCTCTTGCAGACTGAAATACATACGTGCAAGTAAGAATAAAAGAGTTTTACGTCTTGGAAATTTTTTTTTGCTCTTGAGCACTGTTAGGATTTAGAATGTTTGAAGCAGCAACTATTGATTGAAAGATAACATTATTTTTGGCGTCTAAACATATAATAATCAAACTATTATTCAATGTTTGGTGAAATTGATAATTGGACATCCGTCCCCTCCCCTAAAAAAACAGTGAGCAAATAAGTAGTTTCATTCAGCCAATAACAATTTCTGCTTGTTTAAAGAAGAAGCTGAAGTAAAACTAAATCAACAAATGTTTTGATGAGTTCTAAAGTGATGTATTTAGACGTATCAATCGTTAATCAAACGGTAAAAAATTATTTTTACAGCGTACAAGTCGGCTTCTAATTTTAAATAAAATAATTAGAAGTGGATAGCAAAGAAAGGATTTAAATAATTTTGCCAATTTGGAGACACAACATTAACAATAACTATATTTTTAAAGGGCTAAGAATTTTACCACTGCTTAAGTTAAATATTGGGAAAGGGGAAGGATTTCATGCATGCTAGGGATATTTAAACAGTAATAGAACATGAAAACTCTAAATAAAAGCAACAATAGCTTACCAAAAATCTAATGTGGCATAACTAAGAATTTAGTGGAAAGAGAAAAACTTGAAAGTTAAAATAATCGTTAATCAAACGGTAAAAAATTCTTTTTTCCAACGTACAAGTCGGCTTCTAATTTTAACTAAAATGTTTCGTAATTTTATGTATTAAGTGCACAAAAGTCCGTTACCCCGATCTACCGACAGTTTAAATTTATGTAACTACTAACTTCAAAACAAAGTTAAATTACTTTCGCTGAAAGCAAAACAGATTTACGGGAAAATAATCATAAATATGAAACATTTCTTTGGAAAACAGATCCGCACTCTCATATGTGACCATCTTTCATCGTAACCCAAGTTATTTGTACCAACTGTTTGCAAATGACACGGAAATTAATTTGTTAACCATGTAATTTGTGTAAGATGCCATTTCCATATCGAAATGCTCACTAACTTTATTTTTTCCCAATGGAAAAAACTAATTTTTTCTTCATATTTCAAAATTTCACGCCAACCGAGAAATTGCTGAGACCTTTTTTAAGGACGGGGGGGGGGGAGATGTCGATAAACTGCCAAGTCAAATATCGGTTTACCAACTTATTTATTTTTTTATGAACTATACTACCAACTTCTTACTTTTGCCAACTGGGTTTGTGTAATTTTGACAAGTGTACCAGAAATAGAAAGTAAATTATAGTTTTTGTTAATTTTTTTTAATAACTTTGACAAGTTTAATAGAACTTTGCGAGTGTTGGGGGGGGACTCCTCCCTACCCCCCTCTTTTAGCGAGGTTCCTGCACTCCAAATTTCAACGAGTTTATATTAAACATAAAAAAAAAAAATACAAAAATTTCTTTCCCTCAGAATTAAAGAATTTTATGCTATTTTAATTCATGTATTCCTTAATACATCTTTCTAGAAGCTGGTTTTTGTACTATTAACAATCAAAAAGTCCAGATATAATTTGCTATTCTCTTAGTGTTCAATAAAGCATTCATTCGAAATATACACTAAGATTGTAAACAGTCGAAAAATACGAAAATGTCAACCGATAAATATTTGGATATTTCTTTGTTAGAATAAAAAGATAATTTGTTGGATATTTAATTCTTTGGATATTAAATTTATTGAATATTAAATTACTTGTTAGAATTTAAAAATGTGTCATTTTGTCAAAATAAGTACCATGTATATCAATTAATAAAACGTTAAAATTAGGGAATGCAACCCCGCTTTTGCGGGATTACAATATCATGACTATAATTTCATATTTGTGTAAGGTATTGTTTTAATTATGAATTAAGATAAAGTATTAAACCTTATAGTGCTTATAAACTTACTTTTTCGTACTTTTCTCTATTAAAATAAATTTTTATTTGAATGAAATGTCAATCCCGCACGAGATAGCGGGATCCCGCGGGATTGACATTTCATTCAAATAAAAATTAATTTTAATAGAGAAACGTGGGAAAAAGTAAGTTTGTAAGCACTATCAGGTTTAATACTTTATCTTAATTAATAATTAAAACAATACCTTACATAAATATGAAAATTATGGACATGATATTGTAATCCCGCAAAAGCGGTATTGCATTCTCTAGTTAAAATTGTAAACAAAACGTTTCTTTCCTCTTTTTTAAAAGAGTAAGTAACAGTAATTTTTGATTGAAACTGCAATAATATTTAGAATAAGCAACTCGTAAAAAAATTTGTTCTGCATTTGAGCTGTATTTGAGTTCATTCAAGCAATTTCAAATTCAGCTGAAAGTAGGTGATAGTTAAGTAAATTAACCTGCCATTATTAAACGCGGACTATTTTAGTAAAATTTTGACTAAGTATAAATTTGATTTAGTAGCAAACACTTGGAAGCATGGACATAGAGACGGGGAAGGGGAAGTATTCCATCAACTTTGTCAATAGAACTATTCGTTTTAAAACTATCACCCCCCCCCAATATCTAAACAAAAGGTCACTATCCATATTCTTTAATATATTACAATGAAACCTGTGAATTTGACCACGCTTGTAAGTTGATCACTTATCTAAGTTGACTTAATTGACCAAGAACGGAATGACTTAATTACCTTAATGTTGAATGAACTCTTTATAAGTTGACTACCTGTCCAGCTTATATGTTGGCCAGGTAATTAGGTAGAATTTGTCCCGAACCATAGCTCAAAACCTTTGTAAGTTGACCACTTCCAGATTTTTTTCTAACAACTATTATATTTTTTTTTCTATTTATTGCTTCCCATCCACACTGAATACATAGTACAGTATGTACTACCGTACTGCTCTGTCAATCACTACTCTCCATGACAATATAAGAAACCCCTTTAGATGCCCTTTTCAGTATACTCTCAATCCAGCGGCGGCCTTCTATTTGAAGATGCTCCGCTGAGGACAGTTTTTGGGTTCCACAAAATCGCAAATGCTAAAAATTCATGATGAATAAACGCATGCTTGTAGACATCATTAAAAAATTAACTAAAATCCTACTAATACCATTTTGATGATCGTGGTAACGGCAGGTTCGAGTCAAAATCGCATTGAATGTGCACGCTAAATCTGTGGGGCCGTGTATCTTCCCTGTTTATTTGCCTGCATTAATACAGTAATATGTACGCATAGTTAACGTTTAACCCTAATAAGCAATATTATTCGTATTTCGTATTATTGTGATTTCATATTTTATATAACTTTGTAGTATACTTCATATACTACTTGTACTATGTAATGTATAAGTACGTAGATGATAAAATACGAAAATAAAAAAATAAGTATTGTACCCTTGATAAGTTGGCCACCTGTCTAAGTTGACCACGAAAATGTGGAACCACTGGGTGGTCAGCTTAGCAAGTTTCACTGTATATGCACCCCGACCCCGAAAAAAATATTGTCAAGATCAGTTTATGATAGAAAGATCTGACGGAGAATTTGGTAATGAAATTCATCCGACCCAAAAGCGTACACAACGCAGGAGAACCAAGTTTAAAAGTAATATTACTTGTGCTCTAAAGGTCAGTATTTAAAATATTTTCCTAATTGCTTGTTTTACATACATTTATTTTATATCCAATCATATTAGGATTACTGTCTATTAATAAAACTACTGACAGATAAGAACAATATTTTCTTGCTTAAAGTTAATATTGTAACAATAACTAATTATTCTTCCACTAGATTTTACTACAGCTGTATGCTTCACGAAAGGAAGTAGCCCGTTCCTCATGTCTAAACTAGGCTAGTTTCACTTTTTTAACATCAATGCAAAAATCATTACACATCTATAGATATGTTTATTTAAATTCTACATTTTTCTATTTATTTTTAGAATTTCAAGCTAATAGGTCTGATTCTACCGGATACGTTGATGTCTAAAAGTCGGGTAACGGATTACATGCTCAATTTTCAAAATAAATACGATTTCTTTTTATGTCTTTGGCTATCTGACAAAAGTTTAAATCCATTGATCTGATAATGTCGGAAGAATTTTCTTTCAATTTAAAAATTGCAAATGATTTTGTAAAAATTTTTAACGGAAGGATTTTTATATCTTAACAGTAGCTAAGACATTTCGATATATTTATGTGCATGTCTGCAAAATATTATATATCTATTAAACCGATTGGTCTCACGGTGCTGCAGATGTTTTCAGTGCTGAAAAACACGAAAAATCGCTGTAAATTGGAAAACGAAAAATTTGTCGTGTTGTAAAGTAATTAGGATGATATCCTTTTTTTTTTTACATCTATGCAAAATCTCAAACCGATTGGTCTAAGGCTTTCCTTCAAAAAGTTGAAAATTGCAAAATATAACTAAGATTTATTTCTTTTATTATTTTATTGGATTGCTGTACAGAATTTAAAACTAATTGCTCTAACGATGTTGGAGACACTTCCAATGGTAAAAAATGCGAAAAATCTATCATAAAATTGAGAAGCAGATATACTTTCAAATTTTTAAAGTGTGTAAAATATTATTCTTGTTCCTTATTTTAATTTTTCAAATATTTTGAGAAACTTCAAACGGATTGGTTTGACAGTGGTGGAAAAAAATCTTTCAAAAGTGGATTTCTTTTTCCATTTTTTAAAGTAATTTTTCTCTAGATTTTTCTGCATTAAGTGTGGAATTTTCAAGTCGATTGGTATCATAGGCACATTTTTTTTCTGTGAAATTTATCTAAAGGTGAGGAAACTGGTAATTTTTTAAAAGTAAGCAACAGTTTCCCTCTTTCTCTCTGCGTATCAGTGCAAGATTTTAAACCTATCTGTCAATCGGTGTCAATTTGCGTATGACATTAAAAAAATAGAACCATGCACACATTTTATGCTTTATGTACCGTTTTCATACCGTTCGATTTCATTTAGACTATTTGAACACTCTTTTATTATATTCATGCAAATGGATAAGTTAAATTATTTTAAAATATCACACTGGCCATTTCTCAAAAATAATTACTGTATATGTTTCTCAGAAATAGGGTACAATTCATTTTATTGCAAAAAACAAGCGCGGTAATTGTGACCTTCATCTTCTGTTTAGAGGTAATCTCCCAAAATAGCTTAAATTAAAAATACTAAATATCTCTGCAAAGAATGGTCTAAAATTTCTGGAAATTTATATTACAGGCAATTAGCCGTCGTTAACAATGGGATGCTGCTATTGGCGGGGGGGGGAGAATATTGCTTATTTAATATGACGATAGACCCTTGTGCAAAATTTCTGCTCAAAAATGTAAAGTCAGCACCATTCCAAAAGGAATGATGTTTGAAAAAGCACTACGAACGAGATCTTATAGACACTGAAGTAGACTCCTCCCTCTCCAATACTGTACATAAGAACATTACTGGTTGATATATGAATGGAGCAATAAGTAAACAGTGTTTCGGAGCAAAAGTATTAACTTGGAAATTTTTAATTTGCCAAAAAACTGTTCAAAATTTTCTATGGAAACTACTTCATCGGTTCTATCCAAAGAATGTATCTCTAAAGAAACGTGTTTTGTGAGAGAAAACCACAATTAATTCTCTTTAGTAAATAAGTTAATTTAGAAACAAAAATTTTAAGTAAAACAAATTTTTATTTCAGTCAATTAAGAGAAAAAAAAAGGTATCTGTAATAATGTTTACTATGGCTGTACGGCTGTATGTTTTTTAAAGGTATCTGTAATATTTCACTCGTAATATATGGTAACGATGAAGATAACAGAACACTAGTGCAGTATAATAATGACGATTGTAGAATTTAAGTTCTATTTAAATATGAAGTGAGACGATTAAAAAAAAAAACCTCTTTCTGGAAGTTTTGAGCATTTGTGTGTGTGTGTGTGCGCGCGCGAGCTAATGTATTGCAGTGATGTACCGTAAGAATACGAAATTACTATGACGTATAGCTAGCTAATCGTTACTAACAAGTCTGACATTTATTGAGTGAAAGCCAAGATGTTCATTCGACCTCACAGCTCGTGTGACAGACTATCGCATGTAGCAGATTAGAATTTATTTATATTTAAATTTTTATTCTTTATCAACAAGTTCCAAGTTCTTTATCAACAATCCATACAAATATACAAAATAATGTCATACGTATTTTCCCGTCACGTGGGTTGTTAGAAAAAGGATAGTAAAAATTAAGTGAGCACTACATTAGTCATGAATATGATATTATGTAAAAACTGTAAGTTAGTTTTTTTTCATACTAATTCCTTAAAAAGGAAGTTTACGCTACGAATATTAATGCTTTATATCACTAGGCCCCACCAAGGCAAATGGATAAAAAAAACTCAGAATGGTAGACGGCTGAAGTGTTAACGTGGAGTGTTCTGGCCTATCGCGCGGCAGTCGATTAAACGGTCTGGAATTTTGGTCTGTTTTCTCTAAATATGACTTAAATGCACGTTAGAACCCCTTAAAAAATCCTGCGACGAAGGCACCCCCTCCATTTTTCAGATATCCCTTACATAGTTTCGCCAAAACACAACAGCTTTATACAGGAATAACTTCCTAGCTGATTTTGACATGTATTTCAACCTCATTTTTGCTATCGAGCATTAAATTAAGGTAATTTTATAAACACTGATTATCCAGGTGTTACATCCGCAATTGCGCTGTCTTAAAGACAAAATGTTTAATACTTTTGGTTATGATAAATGCTCTGTTAATTTGAAAAGTTAAAAATTGTGCATCTTGATGGAATTATTGAATAACACAAATTTCATTCGTTTGCCTTATCGTCCCAAAAAAATTAAATTTTCTATTACAAGAACAGGGCATGAATTACTCTAGGGTGGACTACATCTCCCCCTCTAGAAGGTTTTAAAGGAATTTTTCATTGAAGTATTCAAAAAGCCTATCCAGTTATGTCAATGCAAGATATATTAATACTGATTCAGTTTACCGTATTAATACTAGAATTTTCATAAGATTACTCTTTATAAGTTTATTTTGTTTGCCTCTAGTTTTCTTTTACGTTGACGTACGTTTTTTTTAATTTAAGTACTTGTTAAAAGGTAGCATCGTTTGCTGCAGAAAAATATTATTTATGCATCGCCTACGCTAGTGAAAATGCAAAGACATTTATTGGTTTGTTGTGTAAACAGAAAAGCAGTTGAATTCTTTGCTGTCAACGCAACTTGCCCATAAAGTTTTGGTACAGAGTAACTGAAAATGAATGTCTTTCCCCAATTTGAGACCAGAGAGAAGTGTAAAGTACAAACTTATAAACCCAAAACTGCATTTATATTTTTTTTCTCGTTTTGCTCATTATACCATTTCAAAAGCTGAAAATGTATCCAAGAGTTAATAAATCAGTTCAAGGTTCTTTTTTCTTTGAGAAATATGAGAAAATATTTGACATTTCACGTATAAATATAATTGTTGTTGCGTTGCTTTTCGCGTCACAACACCAATTATCTATAAGCATTATCACAGCTCTAGGCTTTGCAGCAATGAAGTTAAATAAACCAATTGAGTTCACGAGGAACATTCAGAGAGTACTTTTTTCATTGAACACCTTACTTTTGCTGAAACAGTTAGCGCAATCATTTGGTTATGTTTGGCCGATGTAATTATAATTTTCAAATTAAAAAAAAGTCTAGTGTATTAGTATGAGCAATGATAAAAAAGCGGAGAACCAAAACTTTGATCTAGTTCGACAATATTGAGAATCTATTTTCAAATTAAAAGTATAAGTACAGGGTGGTTATAAAATAAGTGACCCTATTCAGACGCCTCTAGAACCCGTTCTGATTATCGGATTTTGATTTAACTTGATATATACGTTACATGGACCATGGGGAAATGATTTCTGCAATAAGAAAAATAGTTCAAATTCTGACAGTTGAATTTCTTGAATAGTTCAAATTGTGGTGCCTAAAGAAGGACAAAAAAATCTGCCAGAATAATAAAATTTATTCAGTCGCAGAATGTGCTCAACATGCACTCTATTGACATCAATTACGTGTTGAAAGCGCATTTTAGCGTGTTCAATGGTTACTCGAAAAAAGTCTCGAAGGATTTCAGCCACATGGCGTGTAATGCTGGCTTTCGACTCAGGTAAAGTTCTAATTCCTCCTCCACAAACACGGTCTCTTAGGAATCCACACAACCACAAACCACAGAGATTTTTGTCGGGTGAACGAGTAGGCTAGGCTTCCGAAAAAGCTCAGGATATAACCCGATTCAACCACAGCAGTAGTGACATCTTCGACAATTTCATTAGTAACTGGTTTCCTCCCTCTTCCTGTTAGCAAGCCAAGTCTCCAGTCACTTCAAATTTCATAATCATTTTCTTCTAACCGCTTTTAGACATGGACCCTTTTCGCAATCCCCTTAAATGACGATATGCACACAGTCACTATTGCTGCCGTTCTGATAAGATAATTTTACATGTAAAGCTCGATTTTTCTTCTGTAAGAGCATGATTAACGATGACAAAAGCACGCAGAATGATTTTCTGGCTCAGACTGTAATTCTCTTCACAGGTTTAACTAATTTGCATGAGGAATCTTTGAAAAACGCCATCTGGTGGTCCCAATTTGAACTATTTTTTTATTGCAGTAATTTTCCCCCCCATGGTCTATATAACGTATGTACCAAATTTCATCAAAATGAGATAGCTAGAACGAGTTCTATAAGGGTCTGAATAGGGTCACTTATTTTATATTCATCCTGCATGTTTTCACCGGTTAATCTTCATGCTCAGTTCCTTTCCTAGAAGCAGACGAACGGAAAATGACAGAATCATGACGTATTTAATGAAAATATAACTCGATTTTTGTCGGGAAAAGATGCAGCTCATTTATCGCAAGTGAAATGTGCGCTATCATGATGCATTACGCCTAAAAACGTAACATATTTTTGGGTCACATCTTGATAACTACTGCTGCAATTCGTAATGTAAGCGTAATGGTAAACTGCTGTGTAACGTAAAATTAATGAGTGGATTACAGAGAGAGTTACTATTATATTATCACTTAATTCTGTTTGTTTGTGGGATTACGGCCGATTAGCTAAGCGTGGGCTCTAGGCCGAAGGGTGGGGTGCTCTCCGTGTGGGTCTTTCTAAGGGGTCCTAACGCGTATTTACGCTAAGTTTCGGAGGAAACCACGGAAAAATCCGAACCGTTAGGCCGGCGAATGCGATCTGGTTTCGCACGAGGCGCCTTCCTTCTCTCACTTCAGAGCGCTACGCGCTATGTTCCTGGTGGGGCCGAATAATTCAGATTTGATTGATATTTATCCTTTTGGTTTTATTTAACATTAAAATTTATAAGCTGGAGGCATCTCAGTAAAATTTCATTCTACTAAAAATTTATTTATTTTAGTACCAACTTACGTAACAGTTAAAACACTTACATTTACATATTTTATTCCAAGAAAATTATTAATATAGGTGATTGAGATAGTATATACTCCAGTACGATGAAAAATCGCTTTTCTGATATCTTTTCTTTTTTTTTTTGATATTTAAAACTCATTGGTAACATGTCAAAAAGCTCAATGGTAACGTACTTTCCGAAGTTCGTGACACAGATTGAAAATTGAGCATACATATCTCTACAGCAGGGTTTCTCAAACTTTTTTCTATGATGGAACACTTTGAGTATCTGTATCTTCACTGAACACCTTGTATAGTTTCACAGAGGATCTTGTATAAGTCCGAGTCTAGTGTATTATAGGCTTAGGTAGCAATATATATATTTTCTGACGAAGCACTTCGTGTTCTGCAAAGCACAGTTTAAGAAAGTCTGCTCTATACCAACGAATGTCCTGGTTCAGCCAACATTAAATTAAGCTCTCAGTCTACATCTTTTTTGATGATTCGTACTACCATTTTATGCTCAAGTTATTTATTGCTTTCACATTAAACGAAAATTGAAGTAATTTCTAGAGTTCTTTAACTAAATGTTTGATCTTAACTAAGAAATTTACTAATCAGAAAATAAAAATACATATATATATATAACTAATGGAACATTATTAAAGCACATTCGAATTTCAAAATAACTTAATAGCTATTCCGCATATTATTTCCACCTCGTGTGTGGCTCTCAAATTACCTTTCTTCTCACGCAATCCCAACGATGTCTCACATGGTCTTCCAAATTTATGACGTTCTGACGACGTGGCCTCATAAATGATTTGTATCCTTAAAAATAAAAACAAGAACTTTGTATTTATTACACGTACCTAAAGAATATTCTTAATTTCTTCATTCACTGGCCATGACTTCATTGATTTCCTTCTTCATTAACTCACATTCTTCATTTTTTTAACATTTCAAAATTAAAATTAATGTGCAGTGAATTTAAAAGTAGCTAATAGGTTTAATCGGTGGCAACTGATGACGGCCCACATAAATATTCCCTGCAAGAATCAAAGGCGTGACACATATACCAAACTTTTAATAGTGATCTAATATTTTACGTCAAAGTTAAAACAGAACTCATAGAAATAGCATTTTCAAACTCTATGAGCAATTAAAGAGCTTATGCTGCAGTACAGTGTTTAGTCAAATACTCTAACTAGCATTTTAAAAATATTATCCGAAAATGCCACCATTCAAAATAAAGTAGGATGTGAAATCATCCCTAAAACTTGTATAATTACTTAAGTGTATTCACCAAAAAACTAACTATATTTGTGCACAAATTTTGGAAGTTTTTTTAACACTACAAAACCAATTCTTTAAATGAATGCTAGCTATCAATGCATCAGAACAATGTTTAGAATACCACATACCTGTTTGATCTTGAATGGTGGCCATTTTTGGGCTTTTAAGACTCTTAAGAAGTTTTGACTATCAGATCTGATACGCCAAAGACGTCCACTTTTAACACTAAAAGCTTTTTTCTAAACCTTTAGTGGCTTTTTTTTCATTTTTTTTTCAAGCTTTGATGGACCATTAAAAATGTTATCATTAAAAGTTAGGTTTATAGTATATGGTTACTTTCTGACATCATGATGAAGATTCGCGAATCTGCATATAGATAAACAAGCTTCCTGATACCGCTTACGAAAAATGTTTCCACCAGAAGCAAGTTGCACCTTGATGTGGTTTCAATGTTCACTTATTATACGTCGTTTACTTATTAATTTAGTTTAGACTGGTTTTGAGCTTGTGTAAAAAATAGTAATGACTCTGTTCTAAGTCATTGAACAGTATCGACCAATGAAGAACTTCAAAATAATATTCAGCTTTCTCACATCCCTGTTGTTTAGAAATTCGTTACTGGCCTCAAATGGGCATTTAAAAAAACCTAAGTTAACCTAAAATAAAAAAAATATTAAAAATAAGGTGTCTTAGATCTTACGCGACGTAATGAAAATCGCAGCCACGTATTTGATCTTCATTTATGTCTGTAAAAATATCACTATAAAAAGAAAAATGCCTCTTTTTTGTGTGCAACTGACGAAAAAACTATTTAACATACGGCAGATAATCTGGAAGCATTTGGTAACTTAGCAATTTTATTATAATACCGATAATGTTTTAACATTAAAGTGTACAATATTGTGTAGTATATTTCCCCCGCATAATAGTTTAATTTCTCCATGAAAAGTGGCCAAAAAAAGTGCGATTATTACGCGATTAAACACGGCATGCCATAAAATTTACGTCATATCAAATTAAATTCGCAAAGAAAGGAGATTGAAGTAAACTATTTCCTTCTGCCGAAACATGGAGGATTTAAATATTTAAATTGTGCATTTACGGGGAAGAAACGAAGATAAAATAATAGGTAGTATTAGTAGATTTGTTGTGATAATATGGATTAAAGCACAATATACCGTTAGAATATACAGATAGGGGCACGTACTCCCAATTTTGCGTCAAGATATTTTTATTTTCAATATTTGTTTTGAAATTCAAAAGGAACTATCTATAGAAAAAAAACCTCCAAATCTTTCATGTGCCTCCCCCGCCTCATACCCCCCCCTCAAAAAAATCGTAAAAATCAGTCACACTACACCAAAGGACCATTACAAGTACAAAAATCATAAATTGAAAAGTAAATAGTAAATATTCAATTATACCTCAATAACACGTACATTTTTGAACAGCTGAATAACTGCTGCATAGAGTGCTTAAAATAACTCATGCCAGTAAATATTTTTCAGAGACTGGTATCTAGTGAGCTACGATTTCAGAAAAATATTTCTTTACCTAAATATTTATAACTGAAACAACGAAACTGAACTTGACTCAAAGCGAAAAACTCAGATGAAACGCGCCGCGCCGATTAAAAGAGAGCCAACAGCAGTTTGGCGTCTGTATTCTTTTCGCCAAATGCAGTCCGGCGCAATCATGGAAAAAAAGTGCAAAATACAAAGCTTTTGAAGGATTTTTTAATTAATTTAAAGCATAATGTGCGCACATATAACATAAATATTAAAGCAATATTATTGTAAAGTTCAAACAAGGAAACTGTAAGATAAGACTTAGAATTCAAGCTTCCGATGACAGCTCGAAAGCGAAACTACGTAAGTACTTAATTTTGGATTTCTAGTTAAAAAGTTATTTTTATGCATTAAGTAAGTGTTTCAGATTAGGAAAATTGAAAGGAAAAACATAAGACTGATTATTTAATGCTTAGATATAGCAGTTTTTCCGAAGTCACTCCGTTCCACAATGCTAACTCTACGGAAGATTTTCATCCATAGCCTACGACGGCTGATTCTCTGCTTCACCCAACGTAGTGTACACTACCGAGTCAGGACAACAAGAGCCGCTCCGCTTACATTTACGTACGTCAACATTAGAGAGGATCTGTGCGAATCATGAGGTAGCCATTAGAGATGAGACGGGCTCAGCCCGAGCCCGAAAGCCCGAGCTCGGGCTCTCGAAAAATTTCTTCTTTATTGAACATACTCCTTGAAACAGATTTTAAAAAGTAATTCAGGAGGAAAATAAAAATACTTATAAAAAATAGTGGCACGGGCGCCTAGAAGGTGTATGAAGCTCTTTGAGTGTTTCAGAGCGGCGGCTTCTATTACTTAGTTAGTCATGAGATCCGACATTATTTGATAAACATGGATATAAAGAATTGGAAAGTGCATTGAGAGTTTGCAACTATATTTGTCTTTAATTTGGATAAACGGCAAAATTTATCGTATTCTATCAATGAAGTAATTGACCTTCTTTTATCTTTAGCTGAAATTTCGGGCTCGGGCTCCGGTTTAAATAATATTGCTCTTGCTCGGGCGGGCTCGGATTAAAAGTCCTCGGGCTCGGACTTCAAAAAATGAGCCCGAACCCATCTCTAGTAGCCATCCCTATTTGAGCCTAAAAATTTTTTTGATCTCGCAGTAAAACTGCCCACCCTGCGATTATTTTCTGAGGCAGTCCGTTCCTGAAGGAAATTCCAACAAAGGGACTGGAGACCAGAGCTATTGCTGTATGATCATTTAGGTGGATATACACTAGTAAACCGAAGTAACTAAAGACCATACAACAATAGTCTTAGTTCCTTTGTCAAAATTTCCACCTCTGACTGCGGCAAACTAGGCTGCCTGAGTAGTTATCATGTTATTCCAGCTTCAACCCCCCCCTCCTCAAAATTAAAGAATATCTATGTGCAAACAGTAAGACTCACTCATGTCTCGCACTCCGCCGCGCAAGTGTAAGCGGCAGCTCGAACAAATATCGAGTAGTGCCTAGTTGCTTTGCCTCGCTAGTGTGTCCTTACCTTTAGTTGCCTCGCCTATTCTGACCTCGCTAGTGTATACACACCTTTAATACTCTAACCCAGGAGCACCAAAGGATCGCACCAGAAAATCGTTGCCTCTTTGATGAATTTGTCCACGTGTGGACTTTGTGCCCTGTTCTTAGAATCTCTGGATGTTTACCCCTTTGGCTACGGTTTCGGCCAAGAAAGAGTTTTACTTGCGTCCAATATTAGTTTGAATTCAAAAAGTATAAAAGTGGCGATCATCACTTTCAGATATTTTTTAATAAAAAAAATACTAAAAATATTTTAAAAATAATATTTATTTGAATGTTAATAAAACCAAATGTAAAAGAAGAAAAGAACTTGGTTAAAATATAAATAAAACAAAGCAGTACATTCCTCCTTATTTTTTTGCTTGAATATAATTTTGCACGAAGACAGGAATCGAAATCTAAATACTTCTATTTTATAAGCGAACTGATTAGAGCCCTCCCCACTGGATAGGCCATAACCCACTTTAAGCTCGTAATAGATATTTTTTTTTCTCTCTCTGTCTTTTTTTTTTTTTTTTTTTTTTTTGACTTAAAGAAGACTTAGCCCCCCATCACATTACAGCAATGGACATGCCTTTCCCCCCTTTACGGCTAAACAAAAAGAATTTGCGCCTATTCAGTTAAAAGTCATCCTCTCATAAACTACAAAATAAATTTATGGTCAGTACTTAAAATAAATTATTATAATAAGAGATGTTCTTTTCGCGGGGATGCTTTCCCTTTTTTCAAATGATGATATTTAACATTTTAACTGAAATTAAAATTTAGTTATCCAAAAATGTTACAATAAGTGCTATGTATAAGTTCTTTTTTTCTTGTCTCTCTGATATGGATCAGATCAGATCCGTAAGTTTGTTCGCCTTCATGATCTCTAACACCAAAGTGGGACTCCTCAGTACCTAGATGTATCTGTGCATATAGTACGTATGCATAATTAAACTGCAGCATTCTGGTATTATTAGCTAGCTAAGTCTTGGTTTTGGTGACTTAATAGAAGAGTCATTGTGACTCTTAAGATGAAAAGTTTGGACAGCCATGAATAAAATTATGAATGTGAATTCTGACTAAGCTAGCATTAAGCCCGGGGCGGACATTTTTCATGTGGGCTCCTTTGACACTAATATATGCTCACTCATAGAGAAATCGTACTGTGATTCCTCATTTGTGTATACTGATAATTTATGTGTACACGAACAATTAACCTATCTGTAAAACAGCGTCACATCTTAATCTTGAGTAACAATTTAATAAGGGGCTGAGACATCTACTTGGTTTGTCCCAGCGTTTGTGAGGTTCTTCATACATGTATTCAATTTTTAAGGATATGAGTACATCATTCAACTTTTTTTTTTCTAATGGCCGGGTCAGCGGCCTACTGTGCACTTGACCGGTTGGTACTGCGGCCGCAGATGATGGCCTTTCATTATGGAGCGAATATTAGGTAGATCGACATTGCCCCTTGTGACTGGTCTCATAATTTTTAACCAATTCCAGATGAGAGACCTATCACCTGTATTGGCATCACCAAGGGTGTCTTGAACATGGAGGACACTGGATCCACGACAGATTTTACGTGTACCCTTTAGCGTAGACGGTTCCGCGGCACTCCAGCCGAAAGAGTTTTTTCACCCTCCCAAGCAGTGGTCAAGCCGGTGCTGCTTCACTTTCCGTGTTCCTAAGGGAACGGAGCTTAGCGACTAGGCCACTGAGGGACTCACCTTCTTTAACATTTTCTAGTGGATTTTACTTGAATCTATTTAGGGGATCTCAACTGCCCGTTTTGGTATTTCCATTACGACGTAGAATTGCAAAATAAAAATTTTAATGCTTTAAAAATATCTATTCAAGCATGAGAGAGAAACCCTTTGGGAAAAAAAAAGGAAAGACGATGTAGCCCCTCAAAAATATCACTATTATTCTCTTGGTAAAGTAAAACATAACTTAAACTAATACAAGACGCGAGACAAATCTCTGTCTCCTGCCGTGTCTATCTCTGCTTAGGAAAAAGTAAAGAAAGCGAAATAGAAAATGCGTGTACAGCTGCGGACAAAAAAAACCCCGCCCACTTGTACTTTATTCAGCCATCGTTCGTAGTACAGCAAAGTTACCTATACCAATCCTTCACGATTGACGTACACTTTAATTTGCTATACATAAAAATTGCATAAGGGGCGATCTCCATATTAAAATTCATACAAACTTTCTTTTTCCAAAAACAACTCCCTAGATTTCACTTCATATTTCAAAAATTTAGCTCATTTTTAACCCGGATACTAATTCTCAATAAATTTGTAGGAAAAATGGGTGAGTTATGAGCTTCCAAAATGCCCCTTCCCCTATGTTATTTTTTTTTTCATTCTTTAATTCATATCTCATGTAATATTGATAATAAGAAGCTGATTTTTATTCGTTCTTTAGAACTAAACGACCCAAACATAATATACTATTATTATAATTCTTAATAAAATATTAATATAAATTATGAATTATTAAATTAATATTCAAAAAATATATGAATAGCGACCTAGCAAAATTTCGATGGTAATAGATGCAGAAAGTAATTTTACATGGCCACTCAAAATTTGAAATTTTACGTTCAGTAGTTTAATTTCCATTAAATAAAATGTGTTATTTCCATGAGTTAAGGGACCATATATAAATTTATTAAGTGATAATTTTTTTCAATTGCGTAAAATAAACGTAAATCAGATTTCTTTTGCACAAAAATAGTAAAATTTAGCGGTATTAAAAAATAGCAAATTTTGAAGCAAATAAATTGGAGGTTTGTGTAGTTTCATGGTGATTCTATAAAGAGCCTATTGTTGTGTCCACTATACTATTTTCCCCAAATAAAATGTTTTCGGTGTATAGAATTAGATGCTGTAGATGTATGTCTTCCAATACAACGTACTGTTTCTGAAAAACTAATATCCTTAACATTAAATTTGACCTTTTTTAATATCTGAAGCATCAGGTCTTTGGACTTCCCCTTATTTTATCAAACATTCATAATCACTTTTTTCTGTCAAAATTTGCATCAGACTATAAATTAAAATCCCACCGAAAGACATAAAATATTGCACACTGCAGACAATAGTATTAAATGAAGAAAGGGAAATAACAAAAACAGTGATAATATTGGGTCGGCCAAAAAGTAGCTGTCTTTTTTACATGAAATTCAAACAAATGAATTTTCAATCATGAAACCATTCGTCATGTTCGACTGTAGCTGAGTAACTTTCATGTTTGTAGTCAGAAGTGCAGAGAACAGATTCTCCCTCCTGACAACATTTCACCTGTCTAAGAGAACCTTCAAATACTCAATAACAATTTCAAAATTAGAAAGATTTTCAAAATCGTAAGCAGTCGTTTTGCATTTTTTTCTTTAAATCATGTATACGGACCAAGGAAGTCATTTGGCACACTAGCACTGACTGAATATTCTAATTTCTACCCCTGAAATCCCGCACAATAATCTCAGCACAAAAAAATTAAGACTAGAAACAATGTTTTCTCTGTAAATAATATTTCTTTCTTTTAACTGTTGCGAGCAGAACTAATGAAAGGTGAAAAGATCGGAACCTACAAATAGCGTTTTTCAATTTGCAGAAAGTCTCTTAAAATCGCGCAAAGAAGAATTCGCAATATCTTCGGAAATCGTAGAAAATTGGTGAAACTTTTTATTTAGGGTAAGCTGAAGGTTTTCTTCCGTTTAATAAAGTCAAAATTGAGTACTGCCATTGAGAAAAACGAAGTTCATGCAGAATTAAATATGAAGACGGCCCCTTGTGCAAATTAAACTTATAGTAAATTAAAGTATACGTTATTTGCAAACGAATGGTATATATAACTTTGATGGACGACGACGACGACCAAATAAAGAGCAAGTGGGCGTTTCTTTTTTTCCGCAGATGTACGTATTAATTTGTCCAAGTTTCATTTAATTATAACACATAAAGAGGTATTCGAGTTCTCATAAAAATCTTCTAGTATGTATTTGTTTAGAAGGATTTATTTATATGATATTAGATGTGTATTTTAAATATAGATCCGCTGATTGGAGAATATGTCACAGACTCTAATTGACCCACAAAATTGCTATGACTCTTTGCTATTTACTTATTTTAATGTATGAATAAAACTTTTTTGTTTTACATGCTAGTGTACCTTGATTACTCCAAGAAATAAGCATGTAGATCGGGATCTGTATAAAAATTTTCGATTTTATGTTTATTTACATTTTTTTATTGTTATTATTATATATAGAATATTTAAAGTAAACCTTTACGTCATTTCAAACATTATTCTGGGTGGGAGTATATATCTAAAGCTAACAACTTAGAACTCGGCCATTTTTAAGGATGAAATTGAAAACCCATATAACAGCTAA
Organism: Cheiracanthium punctorium; assembly: GCA_038373885.1. NCBI lineage: Eukaryota > Metazoa > Arthropoda > Arachnida > Araneae > Cheiracanthiidae > Cheiracanthium > Cheiracanthium punctorium. The sequence goes on along the minus strand of JAWZYV010015626.1, from coordinate 662,894 downwards.
TAATTCGTGCAACGTATGTTGAAAGATTTCCATTCAAATGTATTTACTAACCATATGTTTAATTTGTTATGAATAATTATTAATATGGGGGTCGACCTCATAAAAGTGGCATTACAGGCGGTTTGAGACATGGTTTAATGATATTAATATAAATTAGTATGAAAAACAAAGAGGTAATACAGGCGTAACACATAGGCAGAACAAAGCCACATTGTAGGGTAAAACAAGAATCCCAGAGGTCAACGAGATGAAGGATGTCCTAGGTGAGAGCCTCCGGGGAAAGGGACAACCTTGAATGCAGTATTGTTTGCACACTTCCTTTGCTCATAGACATTTCCTCCGCTATTTCGCGAGTGACGATTCGCGAAATCCTTCTCAAGAGACCCAAGACACTTGTTTCAACCTACAATGTGACTTTATCTAGCTTACTTGTTACACCCGTATTACCTCTTTCTTTTGTAAGCTTATTTCTATTAGCATACAAAATAACCATTAAACCATTTCTCAAACTCCCTGTAGTGCCATTTTCATTAAACCACTAAATCATTTCTTAAGATGCCTGCAGTGCCATTTTCATTTGGGCGAACCTCACATAATATAGAAAATATAAAAGCATGAATTTATTTCAAACTTATAATTTCGGTAATAAACAGTATTAAAGATTCGTTATAAAAACATGTACCAAATAACTTATCAATAACTTATAGTTTTAATAGTACTGACTGATCATTATAATTGTTTATAAATCAAAGCAAAGATAGGCAATAGTGGGGGAAAATTATCAAACGCAGACTAACATTTTTCTCTTAATCCTTTCATGCAAAGTTGGTTCGAGATTTTTTGCTTAATCCTAACCGTTGAAGTTATTTTAACGAATTAACATATACCTAAAAATTTTTAACCACGCGAAGGGAATTTTTTTTTTTCATTTTTCAGAGTTATAGGAAAGTAAAGAGCACTGTCTGTTTTCATTCCATCCCTAAACATCAGTTCGTAACTTTTCTAAGAAAAAACGTGTGTTACTAAATTAGGCTCACTCTCAGCGGTTACTTCGCCTTTACCGAGGGCATAAAAATCTTTAGATGTTATCAAACGATACACACAGCAGTAGAAAAGTAAAATGCTTCCTTTCTATTCAGTGAAACGAGAGATTTTTTGGTTGTTGGGAAAACAGATGATAAAATCTATTTATACTTAAGACGATAAGTCAAAATCATGAACAGATACTTAAAAGAAGTATGCACGATTCTGCATATTTTTCGTTGGCGTTTTCAGACTCGAATAACATTTTACCATTGATATTAATATTATTATTCTTTAAAGTATGAAATTATAAATTCTGCTGTTATTGTTTTTTTACCTTTTGAATACTTTTGACAGGAATAATTATTTTTAGAAAAATTAAATTAAAAATTGCCGTGATAATATAAGAATGTTTTTTTAAAGAAAACAATGCAGTTATCGCACTTTAAAACAAAGTACAATATTTAACAAAGACACTTTTTTTTTGGGGGGGGGGTAGTAAAACTTAATGACAAAAACACTTTTTAACTAAGATTGAAATTGGGCTTTCTAAATCTTTAGATAATTTGTCCCGTAAATCAGATAATTTGTCCCCTAATATACTTCAATACTTCATTGTCTTACGGGACAAATTATCTGAAGTTAACATGGGCAAATCAAAAATTTATGCAAGAAAAAATTGTTTAACAGTACAAAGTGTTAAAAAGATGAGAGAGAGAGAGAGAGAAAGAACGAAGACTTTAAAATCCAAAACACAATAATCAAAATTAATTTGATATCATTATCTCAAACTACTGAGTAAGCAAATATAAATATGTAATGTATGTATGAGTAAAAATGTATGGGTATGTTTATATGTAATTAAAGTAAACCGCTATGAAGTAGTTACTTCACATATAATTAATGAAAGTACCATGAAACAGGATGAATAGGAACAGTAGAGTGAATCGGAATGAAATTTCTCTGACATATAAATAAATTCCCCATTAAAATACGCTGGAGTATTTTTAGTGACCAATTTGGGTTTTTTCTAAATATATAGAAAGGCAATATCATGAGAAGTTAAGAAATTAAGTTTGCCATGTTGGCAGCATTACTGTCTTATGAACAAGATTGCAAGTTAAACCCCAATAACTTCCCGTTTTCATAATTTGTAAACCTTGCTTATAAGTAAGACCTTATCGTATTCTAAGCCTAACAGAAGTGTTTTTCTATTAGGCATATGTCTATACAACAGTACTTCGTTATACAATTTACGCATTTCTCAAACTGCGTCGTCAAAATTGAGGAATTTCTTGTGACATCATTGGTTTAAGATTTACAGGTTGTATCGGGACACATTGTGTTGCCGTTGTTGGACTTGCTAACAAAAGTAGGAACTATTCACAAGATCATCATCTGAAGATGCCAACTCCAATCATTCAATTCATATTTTATACAATTTATGAAGAGGATCCAGATTTTGGAATCCCATTTGCTCACGAAGATTCCTTGCCTTGAAAGTTCGTGGGAAAATGTCCTACAGACTAAGTGGCATAAAGCCTGTTCTCAGAAGATGACGGATATCCAGGAAAATTTTACAAAAGGGTCCTTGATACCTAGGGATATCAAGAAACAGAGGAGAAGGTAATGTTAAAGATGTCATAAACGTACTTCAGCCAACTGATTACATCCAAATATCTATTAATTTCAAGGACATGTTAAATTTATGAACGCGATAAGTCGATTGAATTTGTATTAAATCTTTATTTTTCTATTTCAAATAAATTTTCTTAGAATAAATTTTAATCTTTCTTGAATTCAAATTTTTTTTCTAATTCCAAAAAATAGTATACCTTTACTTTGAAAATAAAGGTTTTGTTTGATAGTAGTTGGGTATTCCTATTCCCTCTCGTCATTATTACTTATTTTCATTCCCCTAATAAATGTTGAATTGGGAAAAAAAAAAACAACAGATATTTAGTATGTGTTCGAAATCGCCCCTTTCTACTGGGTGAATCGGGAAACCGGTAAAAAAGTTTTTAAAACTAGAAGTACGGTTAAAAATTTTTTGCTTTTGATAAAAATTGCGAAAACAAAACGAGATCCAAGTTGATTTTTAGTCAAAAGTCCAAGGTTATTTAGTCAAAGAACCAAATTTTAGAAAACGTGTTAGCTGTATTTTTTTAAGTGCGGAAACGTACCTTGGTGCAGTAGATATAATACTGTCGAGGTGAATCGATACACTTTTCAACTTTAATCGCAAAAGAAAGTAATGAATAAGCAGTAAAAACAACGTATGAAAGCACCAAAGCAAAAATTGAAGTAGCTTACCGGGTGCTCTTATACGTTGTTTTTTGCTGCATATTTACAACTAGTTGAAGTACCCGTTCTTCGCAATCCATTCCCGATCGCCATTCCCGAATGAATGGACTTTTTGATATCAAGAGTTTTTGTGATTACTATTTATTGTAATAAAGAGATATAGCAAAATGGATATCGCGTTATATTGTGTTCAATAATCATCCACACCGAATTTCAATGCAATCGTTTGTACGGTGCAGAAAGCGATGCGGCGTAGCGCAATCTAGTGGCGAGTTTTAGCAATACGTTTTTGGATAGCTGATGGGACAAATTGTATTTATATGCAATAGTATTTTTGAGATAAACAACAATTTTTGAAAGGAAAATGTAAATAAAAAGAAATGCATGTAAAGCGCGCGTGAACTAAAATTTTGAAGTATTTTTGTAAATATTCATGATTAAGTTAGTTTAGTTAGTGTGTCAGCTATGAAACAAAAAAAAAATTAAACAATGGTGTTCACTTGATTGGTTAGCCAACCTAAAGAATGAAGTGGGGGGGGGGGGTTGCATCCTTTGGTGTTTTTATCTGCGCTAAGTAAAACTCACCCTTCTTTACGAATTACGCGTCTTTCCTTAGACATTAATACATTTTTGGATAGTTGATTAATTTGAGAAATGTTAGTTGTAATTTATACGCTTACTGCTATATTATTTATTTCAAAAAATACGATATTTTGAAAGGAAACATGCGAATTAAAAATTAAAAAATTACCTGTAATGGCTCGTGAATTGAAATTTTAAAGTAGTTTTGCGCTTTTTGTGATTACGTTAGCTTAATTAGAATTTCATCTATGAAAATAAATTAAAATGAAATCTAATTAATATATAGAGTTATTTAAACTTGCACTTGAATGTCAAATTTTGGGTTACTCAAGAAAGTTTACAATTCAAATTTCTTGAAAACTATGGATTTTCGGCCATTCATATGGGGGTTTAAAACTGTAGTATTTTAGCTCCCCTGTAACGTCTTAAAAGGAGTACGTAGAGTTACCAGTAACCCTGTATAAGAAAAAGCAGTTAATCAATTGTCTTCTTTCACTGTTCAACCGATCTGAGACAATGAAAAAAAAAATCTGCCAGTTTCTCAACTGTGTTGCAAGACATCAACCACATTTTTTTTTCGAAGCGTTTTATTAGCTTAGTCTATGTGCATCATTCCGTTTCAAAATTTGAATGCGAATTGTAACACACTTTCTATCGGCCGATTGAGCCAAAGCTTTGCATACATGTGTAACTCCGATGACACTGAATACTGCTGTTTATAACTTTTCTATACTCTCTTTTTATTATTTTTAAATATTTTGTTCCAAAAGTAGTGTTCTTTCGCACATATCAGCTAGTATCTTCTTAACTATTGATCCGACTTTTTTTCATCTCTGCATCATCAGAATTCATCCTTTGCTCATTCGATTCGAAGATGAAATTAGTTTCGATTCTCTAGCTTAAATGTTTAATTTTTAGTGATTTTTCGAAAGAATGATCAATAACTGCCTTCAGTTTCCTTACACCGTGACATCCAAAAAAAAAGTGTACATTCTACCCATTCGCAGTTTCACTGAATACGGAGTGTCCTTTCCTAAATAGTTTTAAAAAGAATGCTCAAAAACAAGAAATAATTAATTTTTGCCAATTTTTTTAATCAAAAGGGGTAAATTTTGCTCGCAGCTAGCACGAGGAATGTCATTTTCCCCTTGTAGTATGAAGCCACACCTCCAATTCAGCTACGACAAATTACCCAGCACTCAATCAGTACACTAGAACTTCATAAATCTGGTACCACTGCTATTTTATCGTCTCCGGATTATAGAAATCCTGTAATACGAATTATAAAGACTCGTAATAATGAGGTACAATTACCAAAAAGTAGAATTACCGTTCTCGAATCGTGAAAAGATAAAAATGAAAAATAAGGGGTTCCAGTGCGAATTGAAGTTGCATCCTAAGAAGTTTGATCGAAGCCACGCGAGAGTCCAGAACCGAGGACCTGCGTACTTCAGCGACCTCCCAATGTTCCGTGGACAACACATTGGGCAGTATGCTTATAAACACAGACTATTTTTTGAAGTTGTTTATTTGTTACATGTAGCGATTGTCGGATTGTTTGTTCAACACAAGTCTGCTACACTTTTGAATACGGATTCCCGACATTAATGGCAAAGGATCGGTGCTTCCGCATGGGATTTGGAAAACTTCAAGAATTTAAACGCCTCAAGCTGTTAAAAATTATATTAATGACTATGTCATTTTATCTCTCACCCCCTTTATTGAAAATTGTCCCAAAAATGCGACATAATAAAGTATGCGACATAAAAGTTGTTGAGTATTTTACATATATTTAAATACTATTAGTTCACAACAGCTTTAATCTATTATTACAATATTTCGTAAGCTGTAGAATATGCATCACATGTATTTTTCTATAAATAGGTTGCAATCATAAAAATTTCAACAGCTTAAGAAAATTGTTGAGTAGTGAATTGTTTATTTTTTTTAATTGTGCAATGTCTTTCCTCCTGAATTCTGTATCTCTCAATAAACATTGATTTACTTAACTGTAACTGTGCTCGCGCACGCATTCTTTTTACTTCTTCTATACTTTTTTCGGCGACGTTGGTCCACCTACTAGGTGCCCCCATAATAAAGTGGCCAACACCTTCGTACCGTTGTAAGGTACAATGCCTAATTGGCAAAGCCCCGCCCGTTAGAAAAAAAAAAATATGGCTAATGTAACTCAGATGCTTTCGTTATATTTATCACTTCCCATATTATACATGAGATCAGATTTTCAAATTGAAGTGATAGCTAATTTTGAATAATTATGAAATGTGTGTTTGCAAAGTAACTTTTGAATAGCAGACCCAGTTTGAATGACAAAAAAAAAAAAAAAAAAAAAAAAAAGGCAAGCACATATTGGCAAAGCTCCCCCAAAAGCGCATGAATAGGCGAATCGTTATAAATAATCACTAAAACATATTTTTAAAATTATGAATAATTATGTTTGTCCTAAAAGTGTCTCTTACCAATTAATACACTGTTTATGCACGAATCCATCATTCCACATCACTAGAGAGAGAAAATTTCCTTATAGGTGAATATGACCTTTAACGTCTTCAACTCTAACTACAAAGCAACCCCATACTTGCCAGCTCAACTGGATTTTCCAAAAGCCTTCTAGATTTTTGTTATTTCTAACGGTCTCCTGGTTTTCGACATTTCGAACCCTTTTAATCGGTGGTGTAGTAAAAAATGTGGGGGTCGCTTATCGTTTAAAAACTTTTAACATTTATGTACGTAATTATGTAAGTGTAATTATTCCTAAACAATAAGTTAACTAATTAATTTTGAATTATTTGTTAGTTGATTAGTTCTTCATTCTGGTATAATTTATTAAATGTTAATAATTGTATAATTTATTAAATTTTAATAATTGTAACTTAGATCTACGCTGCTTAAGAAAAACTTATTTTTTCCATCTGCAATCGTCAACAATCAAATCTCAAAGTAACTAAAATTCCCTTTTTGACTTGAACTGTACCCTTCGGTACCCAGGCTTATACCCGCTTTCGATCGTTCTGGAAGACACTCTTTGACTAAGAGTGAGCTTCACAAGATATTCACACATGTATTCTATTTTTAATTATACGTAGCATTTACAAAGGAATAAATTCTTATGGTCTACTAAGGCTTCTTTAGATTTCTTTCAGACGCAATATCACAGAATGAAAATTTTAATATTTTAAAAAGATTCTCCAGTTTCCCCCCCTTGGAAATAAAACGTGTGGGAAAGTATGAGCTCAAATGTAAAAGTAGGGCAATTGAGTCTTCCCTCAAATTCACTAATTCTTGCGGTCCTGATATTGCTTTTTCCATAGTTCTGAAAAATTATAGTAATTATGTTATTTTTGGAACAGTGATGAAGAAATTTCTAAGTTAATTAATGATTAATTTGCAAAGGTTTTTAGAAGTCTCAAAATTGGGTGCTAAATTTTTTAATGGAAGAATTTGCTGGCTTTTATAGTTTTTCAAATACCAAATTTGAATAGATTTTACGAGTAAATAATGCTAAAATTTAACAACTAAATTTTGAATTAAATAGCAGACATTTAAATGATATTTCTAAGTCTTAAAAAGAGCTTGTTTTGATCTAAATAAACATTGAGGTTTTCTAGATTTCATTTTTAAAGAAATCATATCAATTTTGAATTTATTTTCATATTGCAAACAAAATGTAATATAAAAGTCAAACTTTTCATTTTAAAATTCGTAATTTAGTCTACTCATATGAAATTACAATTACATTAAATACATACAATTTATTCAAAAAAAGGAAAAGGTGGATTTTGTGATAAAGAAACAATTCTGGATTTTTTCTATGAGTCTACTGGTTTTTCTTTGCCAGATGTTTATTAAAAGGCGAATTAAGTGAACTGCGAGTTACAGTATCAGTATGATTGAGTGATAATATAAGTTCTAGCAATGATATTAATATTTTGTGCGATGTAAGAAAAATAACCCCTTTAATTCGAAATACTTTTTTTATTCAAATTTACTCAAAGTTATCTTTAAAAAACCTCATTTCAAGATTTAGCGATCGCACTTATCATGAACAATTTAGCAATAATCAAGTTTTCAGTATAAATGGTCAGTTCGGGAAAATAAATTTATGATCAAGTAGGGGAAGGTGGCCCAAAATGATCCTAGCAGGCAAAACGATTCACATATGTTTTCTTGAATACAGGTAGGGCTATCTACCTGTTATCACATAAACTAGTTTTGTTAAGTCAAGAAGAAGCAATGGCGATATTAAAGCGATCGGTGTATTTCGTGTCTAAGTAGAATTCTTCAAAAAACTGGGTTTTATCATATATTTTATGAAGTAAATACTAAATTTCCTATTTATTTAGAAATACAGTCTTTAATGTATAGAAATATGACTTGGTTTACTGAATAGAGTATATTTTTAGATAGGAATTACACTTGTTTAGTTTGTTATGCTTCTCGGCATGTTCCAGTAGCATGACGTGAAGTAGGCAGCCATACTGCCTGATAAAATGATCCATCGACTGAAGAAACTCTCCGTGTTCCTAATCACAATAGCAGCCCTTTAGGTTCCTAATCACAATAGCAGCCCTTTAGACGTTCTCAAAATGCGTGACTCCTAATTACATTATTTAATTTATTTATGTGTTTATTGTAGCCCAAAAGTTTTGAATTATATTTTTGAAATATCCCATTTTATTGTTTGTGACGCTTTTTAATTTTAAAATTTTCATAAAATAAATTATGCATACTTATATGATTGTAAAATTGATTTTATTTCATTATGTATAGTCAGAATTACTTTTATATCTTTTATTTTGCCAATAAAAACGATTTTAAATTATTTTCAAATGAAAAGTATATTTATGACGCAAAATGTAGTGTAAAATATGATAGTAAAGAGTCACAGTTTTTTTATGTTATTTTATACAGGTTTTAATCTTAAGGGAATCATTTTGGTTCACCTTCCCCTATATTATTTTAAAAATATCTAAGGCAACTGCGTGCTGTAAAATTACAGTCTGATCCCGTTAACACGCGATAGTTGGATGGAGTCCAACTTTTTAACGATAGCAAAAAACAAAAAACCTTTCACCAGGAAATGCGTCCAGGTAAACTCATCGGATTCCACGAAAGTTTTACACTTGTTGAAAGTCGTCATTTCCATGCTGTGGGATATGACTGCTAAATTTCATTAATGTGATAGTAAAACGGGTCTTACAAATATACTTATAATATAAAGTTGGAAACTTTGTGGGACTACCATTTTGTGAATTGATATCTTATATAAGATGTTCATATAATGAGAACTTGCATATATACATAATATAATATAAAACAGCTTACGTAATATGGTGGATATCCTATTAATCCTTCGAGCAAGTGTAAGCACAAAACATAAATAGCTTTTAAAAAACAAATCCGGAACCAAGAATAACAATGGAGACATAGACCTTGAATGTTGTACACAAACCTATGCAGCAATAGAAAACAGAGCTATAAAAGCTAAAAAAGGTAGGATTTATATACCAAGTGAGAACTCGTGTGCCTAAGCCTAACTACAAGAGCCCAAAAAGTGGAGGTGAACTGGAATTCAGGTGCGACTGCTCGAATTAGTCTAGTTAAATGGAAAACAAAAAATACACGTTTCTGTAGGTTGTATGACAAAAGATTCATTAGAATCCACCTAGGGGCATAACCAGCTATGGAAAAAAAAAAAAAAGAAAGAAAGAAAGAAAAGAAAAAAGAAAACTTGCAAAAGATCCAAACATGGAGTAATAAGCTCAGAGATGATGCCAATACTAGAATTCGAAAAAAGGTGTTGCCAACATAGAAATTTAAGTGACAAAAAATAAAGCCGCAAGAACCAAGAATAAAAAAGAGAGAGAAATTAAACAACCAAATAATATTGTAGCATAAACCATCTAGTTAAATAGAGAGAATTACTTAACAACAAAAACAGAGAATGGGGGGGGGGAAGAAGTGTAAAATACGGGGTGTCCATAATTAAACTTGAAATTTGCGAGTAGTCTGTAGCAAAAAGTATGTAGCGGAATATCATGAAAATGGGTAATTGCCGGATGAAATGATTGGAATTGTATGACTTCGTGAGATTTGTGACTTTAACTCTGAAATGCTTCCACGGGATTTTTGCAGAAGAGCATCTTATCAATCATATTACTATATGAAAATAAAAGGGCCTTTTAAAGTTCAGAATAATTTTTGGAGAAAATGAACCAAATTAAGAAATTATTCTCGGTTTTTAACTTATTGACATGGAATTTTCAGCATATTTTCACTCGATGCTTATAAGCAAGTTTATGCTTTTGCCTGTTAAATCTATGTTCTAACGAATGATTCTTAGTATAAAAATGGATATGAATTTGAAATCTAATTGCTCTTATATTTGTCTCGGTGATTTACATGATTGTAAAAGAGTAAATCATAAATTTCAAATTTACTCTTTTAAATATTTTCAATTTTGTTTAAGTTTACGTGTTTTCTACTTTTTGGTCAAGTCCATTGTTAGCCATTTGCTGATATCGTATCATTATTTATTTGCCAGTTAACTAATTGATGAAGTAAAAGGACCAAAAAAGCAGTGAAAAGTCTTTTAGTGGTATTAAAACTTAGGTATTTGTTGATTTTAAAAAATGAGTTGTAAACTTGACTCTTGTACGGAAAATTGTATACGAAGTTTCAGCATGCTTTCAGATACGATGAATGTCAATTAAATGTATGTAAAACTGGTAGCCGAAAAATTTGTTTTACTGGAAGTACGTGAAATTCACTGGTTCTTGGAAGTCTAACTCAGATTTACGCCAGCTTTTCACGTTCATTACCTAGATTATACTACTTTATAATTAGGCTATTTAATAAATTTAATAACATTAATTATGACTTGAATGATATAGTGTTATATTTACTAACGCAGAGCTTGCAATATCACATGGGCATTAAATTTACCCCTTCATTCCGTGCTCTCTCGGCGTCTGATGCCTGCATGTACGAACCGTACATTCAAGTGACATTTGGTATATTGCTGCTACGTTTCATGCTCATTTCGTTTACAGCATTGTCCACTCAAAGTTGTTCGGCCGTGTGTTGAAGTGTTGAAGGATATTAATGTATTCCTAACACAGTGCGACACATGTTTAAAAGGATTTACGAGCAGGTTCCGCTCTATACACTACGACTTTAAGCCCGTCATTATGGCTTTTTTATAAAAGCTACTTGTTGCATGTCTGTTTTCTGCAATTTCACTCGATGGAAAAATATACATAGAGGAAACCGGGACACATTGTCCATAGAGGCAGGTTGACCCATGTACTATATTTAAAATCTATCCAGCATATCGTGGTAAAAGTCCAAGAACTTGTGCATTAACAAGTTTTCGCCCCCCCCCATATCAACGGTATGGTTAAAGAATCCGCCATTCAATAGCCATTTGTAATTTTCGATTTTTTTTCTTTCTCATGTGTAAATTTTTGAAATTTTAAATAATCGTTTCTAATTTGTTTATAAAATAACAATGAACATTTTAAAGTAAATTGGTCAGAAATGTTATTCTTCAAAGCTGTATTGACTTTGTGAATTATCTGTTAGAAGAGTTAGGTTGAAAGCGGAAGTTATGAAAAAATGGCGATAGGGAGATTTTTTGAGAAGGGTTAAATAAAGCAAGGAAATTTAAACGCAGACATCAAAATACACAAAATTTAGTTTTCTAAATTTTGCGTATAAGTTTAAGAAGTGAAAAAAAAAACATGTCTTCACCGCTTGAAATCACTCTAAGACAAAGCCCTATGAAAAAATGTATTCAGTGTATTCAATGCAAACAATGGGCACATCAGTCTTGAGTTACTGGGAGAATGAAATTTTAAGTCTGCATCCATTGTGATGAAAAATTATCTTGACGAAAATAGTAGTTAGCCCTTTAACGCGCAGTGCGTCCGCTCCGGGAACGCCAACCTCTGACGTTTTGACTATTGCCAGTCACGAAGGATAGATTTGATTTCTATAAAAAATAGTTGCGGGTGACAGAGCGCCACGAGAATACTTTACTTTTTAGCACGTCATTTCCCGTAAAAAAATTATCGCGATTATTTTTAACAGCACTGACATCTGCCGAAAGATGGAAGAACGCGAGAACAGCTGGATAGATTGCCCAATGCTGAAAAAAGGGCAGGCGTTGTCATCGCTCGACTTAACTACCAGCAAGATGGCGGACGATCGAAACGTTCATCGCGTGCCACAGATCTGGAGACCCTTTTGCTCTTTTGCCCCTAACTCTTCTAGACAGCTGGCCGTGCCAGGCACAGCCAGCTGTCTAGAAGAGTTAGGGGCAAAAGAGCAAAAGGGTCTCCAGATCTGTGGCACGCGATGAACGTTTCGATCTTCCGCCATCTTGCTGGTAGTTAAGTCGAGCGATGACAACGCCTGCCCTTTTTTCAGCAATGGGAAAGGGTTGCGCCTCAAAGGGTTAATGCTGTTGTCATCTTCTTTCTGTTTGATTTTCCAAACAATTACAATTAAGAAAGTAATATAAAGATATTACTTAATTACACACTGTTGTAATTTCTAGCTTATAAAAAATGAAAAGATTTTATATTAATTTTGTGTTCTTTCAACGCTTTCGCTGTCGGAATATCTAATCAATTAAGCCAATCTACCCCGTTTTTCTTTCAGATTGGCGATTGACTTGATGAAATTTTGTTTTATAAATCAAAACTATTATTTAGATATTTTTAATTTGAACCTTAACTATTAGGCTTGAAAGTTCACTTAATGTCCGGTCTAAAAGAAGAATTAAAAATACCCATTGCCTTTATTTTTTAAAAATCATAACGCAAAAAGTAGGTCAAAATGCTCCAGGCTCCCCTTACAGATGCTAAATGACATTTAGCATACTTAGTACTTTTGATTTCGACAAAAGACGCTTCTTCGGTTTCCCTGTAATTTATTATTCGTCGTATAATAAGTTTCTACTTTAAAAACCCCATTCAACAGGGTCTTGGGCAATCGCATTGATCTTAATAGTTACCATATTTTCGGGTAATTCAGTTATTTATGTGGCACTGAAGTTCTAGCAGATTTTATCTATTTTTTTCTATGTGTGGAAATTTGATTCTTTATAAAGGTTTTTAATGATACAAATTAGTATGTATGTAGTAGAGATGAAATGGCTCAGCCCGAGCCCGAACCGAGCTTGGGCTCTTTAATTTACGATTCTGTTCGGGCTCGGGCATGTGAGAAATTTCTCCTTTATTGAACATACTCCTTGTAAACAGATTTTAAAAGGTGATTCATGGGAGAAATAATCTAATAATTATTATTTGATACACTTGAATATAAAGAATTAGAAAGGGCATTAAGAGTTTGCAATTATATTTGTCTTTAATTTGCACAAACTTCAAAATTTATGATATTCTATGAATGAAGTAATTGACTTTTACTGATCTATTAGCTGAAATTTCGTGCTCGGGCTGCAACTTAAATAACATCGCTTGTGCTCGAGCGGGCTCGAATTAAAAGTGCTCGGGCTATAAAAATGAGCCTGAACTCATCTCTAGATGTATACCTCCTGTTTTATTTTTCAATTCTTGCCCCAAATTCTGTAATGTCAAAATTAAGTTTTCCCTTCAAAACTATTCACAGTAAAATTCTGAACATATCAAATTTTATACAATGCATTTCTTAAAATCTCGACTATTACTTAAAATATAAGTAGAAAAGGAAATTACATATCACTGAAAAATTACGAATACAGTTCTGTAGTTTAAAGAAAGTAATAGGTATTTTTCTTATCTCAGGAAAAGCTTACTTGTAATTATGTATGTCTCAACTCCAAGTCCGTAACGATTAGTATCAGAAGGTCACTGATAACGAAGATAACAGAGTTCGAAACTGACTAAATAATTTCGACTTTTACCAAATTGATTAATGTGTCCATTGCTCCAATGTATTATTATCATCTGATAGGGCGCAACGAAGAGTGTCGAATGATGTTGTTTAAAGAAAAACACGAGTAAATGTTTATTGTGTGGCAGGAATTTTTATCGCGACGTGAAAGACAATTTGTAAGCAATTAGCATTTTGTTTATTCGCCTTCTTTTTTAAACTAATGAATTACATAAGAATTTCAAGTTTATACGATGAATATTAAGTTAAAAATTCAAATAGAATATAACCATTATTATTAAAGTTGATGCATTGTATGAAAATTAAATGTTTATGGTTGCAGTATTAAAAAGTAAATACTTAGTTCTTGAGAGTATAAGCTCTTGATTCCAATAGGATTTAAAAAATGGAGGGTAAATTCAACCACCATAGGAAAATTTCTGCTTACATTACTCCCGAATTTACATTTTCTTCCCACATTCTCCATCAAAATACAGGAGCTTTGAAAAGTAAGAAACTGAGAACTTTCATTGTTTGCTTCGGTAAAAATCATTGTCAGATGATTTTATCGTTCTGTTTACTGGAATACAAATTTGTGACAGTGAAAAGGGGGGGGGGGGATTACGTTCCTGCCTTTCAAAGTATTTTAGTTGTCCGTTATTTTCTATTCATCACTTATTTGACACAAAGTTCTTCATTTCAAGCAATGTGAGATTCTTTTTTTTTCTTTTTTCTAATAAATATCAGGTAAAATGGCTTGAATTAGCCAAAGTCTACTGGTTTGTATTCTACAAAAGATTTCAACTGGAAGAATTTTAAAGAATACTGAAAAGCGATAGTGAGCTTTCTCTAAGAAAGCTTTTATCTTGCAAAGTAGCAGTACATTAATATAAAAGTAACAGTACACTAATTTAACAGCATAACTCTCTACCTTCCCTCAAAAGAAAAAGAAAACTATTGCATTATAGTTGATAAACAAAAATGTAATTATTTACCTTGCATCTTTCGGTGTACTGTTATAAAACATTTTTTTCCTGTTCCAATTCTAAAATATATACTTCTGCTACACATCAAAATAAAATGGTATCCTCAGGTATAAATTACTTTTGCAATGATCTAGAAAAATCTCCAGAAAATACACGACTAAACCCGTTTCGGGTGGACGAACCTATAAAACGGAGACAAGATGCAATAAAATGTCATGAGTGGCATTTAGTATTAGCGGGAAAATGCAAGGGGTGGGAATGGCATCAATAGCGCTCTTCACAAGGAAACACACGGTGCTTTATTTATTAAGAAAAAAAGTTATTTGGTTACCATGCGAAGAATTTTTAACGTCTCTATATTTTTTATGTTTTTCAAATTTCCACGAGAGAACTGATACAAGGTTAAGATAAGGAAAGGAATCTAGTTCATCACTAGGAATATATTGTAATGATGGGTTGTTATCCTGAATGAAGATAATGCTACATTCTGATGAAATTTATTTAAAACTGAAGTGCTGCAAAAATATCGCCAAAAAAAGTTCATCAAAGAAAACTAACAGTAATTCTGGGGTAATTTACATTTCGTAAACGCGGTGCATTTTTTTTTTTATTTGTGTTAGTGAACATTCATCAGATTTCCTCAAGCTCTTAAGGGGAAAAAATAACAAAAGGAGAGAATCACGTTGGATGTAATGTAAAGCTTGCAAAAGCTTTCAGTTTAGAATTAACAGCAAATAAAGTAGCATCACTAATTTTTGTCTTTATATAATATTAATGAGAGAAAGCAGTGTGTAATTATAAACACAGATAAGTTAATTAAATACGAAAATTACAATTTAAAAAATAATTTCTTAGCCATATACTAAATGAAAGAGAACATAATTCAAAAATGGATGAAATGTAACAGATAGGGTATGGTGAGGGAAAATGAGTTCGGTATTTCTTATTGATCAAAAACATAAATAAATTGTTTTTAAATTATATAGTTTAGCCTATATTTTCAGACATTAGTTGGCAATATTCATGCTCATTAAAAAGTTTTTTAATTGCGTTTGGAAGCATAATATTGGTTTTTTATTTTCTTACTGAATCCATGTTCTTTTCATGTGTCGTGGAGAATAACAAAGAAAACAACAAAAAAAAGAGAAAGACATTCCGAAAAAATGACATGCGCCATGCCTTTTTTTTTTTTTTTTTTTTTTTTTTTAAAGCAAAAACTTTTAAGAAACTAATCATTTTGGAAAAATTGAGGCATTCGGTTACTATTTTCAATTTAGAAAAGGTCTAAACCGCTTATTATCAGAAAAAAATTAGAATTTTTTAAAATATTTTTTTATTTATTTATGTTTTAATGGGGTGGGATAAAGTAGGCATACTGTTAATCTTTGTTTATCTTATGTTTATATAAGCTCTTAATAAACTATTTAATCAATATAAATGTTGTCTCATACGTCTAAAAATAAAGGCTAAAAAATATTTTTTGAAACAAACTATCTATGTTTTTATATAAAAAAAAATACTTCACTTTTAACTTACCTTACACAGCAGCAATGAGATGTAATACAATGTTTATCTACAACCTATCGGCCGTGGCCATAATAGTTTCAAATTTGTGTAATTTGAAAGAAATGATAGAAAATAAATTAAATTTGATAAAGTGCTTTTTTAATCTATTATCCATTTTAGCCAACCTTTATGAAAAAAACAGCTTTCTATAATGTTTAATATTTTTGCGTTTAAAACTAATATAAGTACATATTTTTTTCAGGTGATAAAGGGATGAATGCGTTGCATAAAGTAAAACAAAAAATTTGATTGTTTAATATTATAAGAAAGAGAAAACAGCCAGTGAATACAAAAATACCTGTTTTTAATCCATTTTACTCAACCATGCACTATCGATCCTGCACTTCATCATGTACTTTTTCAAAAAGCTTCTCCAATCAAATATTACAGGACTACATTTCGAAGCTTGAGCCCGCTGTATGCTCACTTATATTAACTCTAGTTTGCCCCGCAGTGGCCTAGTCACTAAACTTTGTTCTCGTAAGAGCACGGCAAGTGAAGCAGTGTCCGGCATACACTTGCTATTCTTTCAATTGGGAAATTGTGGCGAATTTGTATAATAAGCCACAATTATACAATTTTACTTACTATAGTGAATAAAATCCTGTGTACAAGTTTTATGATTATTAAAATAAAAAATTTCTAAGGATGCTTTATCACGAATCAAATTTGAAGAAATTTCTTTCGCGTGAGACTTTGCAAAAAGTTTTGTTCATAATGAATACTTTTTATTTCTTACGTTTTAAATAGCATTTCAGAAGTTAATAAAAAGTAAAATAATAGATGACCAAATTTTAATTTTTGACTATAAATTATATCACCTCACATCTCTTTTTTTTATTTCATTATGCTTTTATGAAAATACAGTTTCTCTCTTACACACGCACGCACACACACCAAAAGAAAAAAAAAACGCTTTTGTGTTCCGATATACGCAGTACTAAAATTTCACATTATGAGAAATATGAGGTTACAAATTATTAATTTTTTTCTGAATAATATATGATAATCATGTGCGATATATTAAGATGTATCTCGTGTTTTAATAGGCAGTTTTTCTCAGCTTGTTTTAAACTGCTCAGAATCGTGCGAGAAGTAACATTACGTTAATATTTTTAATTCAAACTTTCAAACGTTTTAAAGATAGGGAAAGCACCTTGTTTTTTTAATTTAACTCTGTAAAAGAATGAGATAGTTTTCAATATAAAATTTAATTCTGAAAAAAAATCTTTTTTCTACATAAAATTTCAAATTAATGAATTTTAAGTTATTGAAATTTATGAATAAGGAAGGGCGGAAGCTATGTCAAAAGACAGATAAAATTCTTTAATAAGAAAATTCATTTTTCATTTTTCTTAATCATGAATGAAAATATGCACTGAAACAATTTTGGAAATCTTAAATTAATATTTATAATAATATGCAAAATACGCGCAGAGCGAGAGAGATGAAACTGGCACTTATTATCTTAATTGTATTATATATATATTTATAAATATATATTAAACTGAATATGGTAGATGGCTAAAGTGTGAAAGTCTACAGGGTCCTGGCCTACCACGTAGTTGTCGATCTAATGGTTTTTTAGTTTGGGCGTGTTTTCTCCAGATATAACATGAATGTCATTAGAGCACCTAAAAGAGTCCCATCCAAGACGCACCCTCCCTACGCAGATACTCCTAGCTTAAGTTTGCCTTAAAACACACTACAATAAATACAATATAATTATGTAAACTTAGTTTTCATAATTATAAGTCTAACTTTACTAGAAAGCAATGGCTAAAAGTTATAACTCTCGCTTGAGTATTTTCATGGAACTTAATGTAACTTAACTCATATGAAATTTAATGAGAGTATTATAACTTTTTGATCGGTTCCATCACTTTTCTTGATTTTTTTTTTCTTAACTACTTCAGCCATAATGAAACTCTTCATTAACGAATGCTTCAGATGAATAAATTTGAGCTTTCGTCCCTGGAAATGGCTATGCCGAATTTTTACTGTTATGCTTTACTTGCAAAAAGTAGATCACCTCTACTTGACTAATTACTCCGTAAGTACTTGTTTCTGGTGGGTAGCTGGATACAAGCCTTCCAGCATGCACCATCTAGCTCAAACCCAGAACTCCCAATCATTATGCTTAATTACGCGATGATGGAACGGCGTAACAAGACCTTCTCAGTATCTTTCTGCACTTGGCTTATCCATTCAAATCGTTAAACAGAGAAGCCAAGCCAAACTGGAGTACAGTTACAAGCACTTCACTCAACGAACTGAAAGTGTACGGCGCGCGTCGGATCCCAATAATCAAAAAGGCAGACTGCAACACTGCAGAACTTTTCATTTGAAAATGGTGCACTTTTGGCAAGTTCATGTTATCTTAATCATCCTTCAACGCTGTTTATATTTCAATGATAATTTGCCCCTGCAGAGGATGGAAAGTGATGTAAAATATTTTTGGTTTGAAAGTGTGTAGGCTTTCGCGCTTTCTAGTTTTCAAGTGCGCTAGCTAATTTTGTTTCACTGCTGAACAAACGATGATAATTTGATAAATGCAAGGATTTCTTTTACGTTTAACTTAAAAAGCATTTTAAGAATAACTGAGAAATAGCAAAATATATATATTTACTGTACTACCATTTTTTTTACTTAAAAATTCGGTCTACATTTCAACAACAGCAAAAGGAAAAAAATATTTTTATGACTTTCCATTACGATATGTTATTCAGTATGGAACAAAATAATGTGAGGCTGAAAATCTCCGGTCAAAGACGCGGCCAATAAAAGATTAAGGACTATTATAGTATATTATACACATTGAAATAATAATGTAAAATTTCATAGTGTTGATTTTGTCGAGGTATAGATTAGAAGATGAATTTTTTTAATAAAGTTATACAAATTTATCGATGCAGATGTTGTATCAAACAGTAATTTTGGTAAAATAAGACTTGATTCTAAATTTTCATCTGTAAATTTATGAGTAGTGATTGGTAGTGATTCATCTAGACACATACACTAATGTAACGAAATAAATTAATGAATCGTGTGTCCTTACAGAAATGTCTTAACATTCCTCTTAAAAAGTTAGACTTCATATGAACATTAGTGGAAACTCAAGAACGCTGAAAGCAAAGTCCCCATTCTTACACCAAAATCGAATAAACTTTGTAATATATGAACTATCTAGGTTTTTTAACTCTTAAAATAGTCTGCCTTTTTTTAATTGTAACTTGTTTAAATTATAATATCTTCAGTCACTTTGGGTCAAGGATTCCACAGAAAATCGTTTACAGAATTCGTGAAAGAGGTAGAAACAGTAAGACATCTTGGAATCATACAACAATGTGTAGCAAACATTGTCTTCATGCACTGGTTGATAATCACAACAACAAAAGAGTGCTGGAGTGTTAGTAAAATTTTCGATGATGGTTTTGGAAAAGTAAATTTATCTTTTGAAAAGGCATTCGCGTGTTACTGAAATATTATAAAAATTATTTCAATTTGAAGTGGTTTTTTTTTTTGGGGGGGGGGAGTGCACTTATGCTTCAGTAAATTTTATAGTAATTACCAGTGCTTGAAGCCAGCATTTACGACCCCACACTGGGAGATGATGCATCCTACTTTACCAAAAACGTAATAATTTACGAGGAAACGAATTTTTGTGCACCGACATGTATTTTATGCGTTATCTAATAAGCCATAAACTTATCTATCAGTAAGGTGCATAAATACGCAATCTATTTTTCCCAGATTGATAGAGTATTTATTTTCAAATTTATAATACTTTTATTTCATCTTAAGTTTTTAATTTTACAAAAAAATGTCATTTTTCTCAAAAATTGTACAACAATTATGATCTTTCTGTAAATTGTTTTAACGTTATGGTGTAAATAATAAAACGTAATTCTTCAAAACAGTATTATTTGCACTCTCTAAAAAGTTGAACATAGCATTTTCAGCATTAAAAAAATCATAATTTGCTTTTAATTTTATTTTCAAATTTTAACTAAAAATAATTAAATGAGCTTCGTTCAAAAAAAAGAACTGAAAAAAAAATGCAAAACTCACCCACTAAAATTTAAAACATTATTCTCAGCATTTATAATTAAAAAAAAGTCGATTTTCGGAAGCGCAAAATTTAAATCTTGCCAATGGTATTTCCCAGCTACTATGCATAGAAAAAAAAAAGTTTTGTTGATTTCAACGAAATTTTGGTTCATTTAACAAAAATCTTGCTGATTTAAATAAATTACACTCTAAGAACCAAAAAAGGGGCACTCCAAGAAGGAGTAATACAAATTAAAAAACTTGACAGAAATTTATATGCATGCAGGCTTTGAAGGTAAATGCAAAATGCTAAAGTTTGGCGGCCAATGAAGGAACATGTGAAGCTGCAGCACATCTCAACTGCGCTACTGGCAGAGGATATTAAAAAGAGAAATTTCAGTTCAAGGCCAGAAATTCTTTGCAAATCTCATTCTTTGAAATTCTTCATTCTCAAACAGACAGTAGCTATGCTTCGTATACAGGTGCGGGAACAATATTCGCAAATGTCAGTTTTGAGAGAGGACGTATAATTGGGCACAAAGACGCCGGTTGTTTTGATTGGCTAATCGCTCAACATTTGGATAAAAGCAATCCCGCTGCGCTATTAGACGACGCTATCACGAATGGGTGAACCATGGCCGAACGCAACGTCAAGAAGGATCAATCGTCAGAGCGACGATCAGAGCTTTAGATTCATCAATATCATTGATCCTACACGTGCAACTGGTGCTTCAGTGACCACAAGAGCCATTAATATGCGGCTCAAAGAAAGGAGTCTGAGCTCACTCACTGAGCCCTTGCACTGATTACGATTGACCACTGTTCACCGACGAACCCATTTGTTAAGGTGTAGGGCTCATTCGACCTGAAATGTCACTGACTAGAGTAGAATTCTCTTCAGTGATGAGTCTCTCTTCGAAATGAACTTCGATGATCAGTAAAGACACGCTTGGAGACGCCCCGGATGGCGGCGGTCTTCCTATTCCTAGCTGACTGTCGACCGCCATACGGCCCGGCAACGAAGAGTGGTGGTCTGCGGTGCTATTTCATTTAATAGCAGGACCCTTTTGGTTGTCATCCGCAGCATCTTTACAGCACAGTGGTGTCTGAACGATA
The DNA here is from genome assembly GCA_038373885.1 of Cheiracanthium punctorium. Lineage (NCBI taxonomy): Eukaryota > Metazoa > Arthropoda > Arachnida > Araneae > Cheiracanthiidae > Cheiracanthium > Cheiracanthium punctorium. Next base: position 641,373 of record JAWZYV010015626.1, on the reverse strand, counting down.
TTCTGCACCCCCATTGTGTTGCTCTTCATATCACGCCAACCTGGGCTTACATTTCAGTAAGATAATACCTGTTCGCACATGGTAACAGTTTCCACTACTTGTCTTCGTACTTGCACAACATTACGTTGGCCAGCGAGGTCGCCTGATCTCTCCGCCATTGAGAACGTTTGTAGCACTACGGGGAGGGTCCTCTAACCAGCTAGGGAGTTTGAAGATCTAACGCACCAATCAGACGGAATTGGGCACAATATTCTGAAGGAGGACATCCGCCAACTCTATTAAAGTCAAACCTAATAGCTGCTTGCACGAGGTCCAGAGATGGACCAACACACAATGAACTTTCCCACTTTTTGAAGCTCTTTCACTTGAATAAATCGTCCAATTTTTCTGAAAATGCATCATTTGTTTTTCTGTACATGTACACCACACCTACCGATTTTCGTCCCATTCGGATAGCTCCTCCTTGTACGTCTGTTTGGTTTTCTTTTTCTTTAATTAAAGATTATTTGTTAAAATAGACCCAACTATTTTTTATTTTATTTTATTTTTATTTTTACTTTATTCATTTATTTTACTTTACTTTATTTTTTGAATCAACAAATTTTTAAATTCAGCAAAACATTTTCCCCCCTGTGTAACCTTCAGAAAAGTCTATCTTAAGAAAATATGAACAAAGAAAAAAAATTACATGATATAACCTCCGATAACAACTGAAGCAAATGATAATTTCATGGTAGCTATACTGAATTTTATGCTTGAAGTGAAAAAAAAAATTATAAATATAAATTTATATTCAATATCTAAATTTATCGACAAATTTCATTATTCGGGTTTGTGGGATGGCTTTAAATACTTTAAGGCCTATTTACTAATTGTTTACCGATTACTTTTTTCTATTTTAAATTTAAAAATTAAATTAATCTTAATACAATTTTGTGTGTGTGTGTGTGCACATGGAACTGGAACCGCCAAAACTGCTTCTCACCGTCCAGTTTTTTAATATATTCGGTTAATGCTACATATATAAACAAAACATATTCCTGGAAAATTTAGATGCATAAGTAACCTGGAGAAAATGATAAATATAGATTTAGTCTTAAAATGGGTAAAAATATTTTTTCGTGAGGTTTAATTTCAATTTCATTTATTTATTTATTTATTTTTCACCGTCTTTGTTGAGCATTTCACTAAATGCAGACTATGGGAAGAATTCAAATAGATAAATACATGAAAAAGATATTATTCGCATTTTTGTACAACTTTCTGCGTTATGCTTTCTGCCCTGGGGTGCTTGTTTTAAAACGCATCTTTAAATTACAGAAAGTTTCTTAATAATAAGACCAACAGTTCTATTTTCTAACAGATATTTTTAACAAAAAAAATCCAGAGTTTATAGGGAAAATGTTACTTTAAAACGAAAAGAGTTAATAGTCACTCCTGAGGGATAGAATGACAGGCGTAATGGGTTGGCGTTGTAAATGGTTGGCGTCTAAATCTATTTGTGTATGGTGTAAATTCAATCGTATCAGTTCCAAGATATATTTTTTTTGTATGATGCTCTAATAAAATTTGAAGATTAGCGAGAAACTTAGCGTGGGAAAACTTTACTCCGTTGGTGGAGTGGGTGAAGCTCGGATAGGAATCTCATCATATGAAAATTCTTGATATAGTATAAACTTGAGTCCTAATATCGAAGAGAAAGCTCAGTTTCGCTGTCGTCGTCCTGGTCTCTTCTATTTTGGAGGCCTTTTTCGAAACCGACTTCTACCCGGACATCGTCCTATTGACGTGGATGACTCGTCGGGATTGATTTCTTTGGGGACAAGAACGTCCAATGAACAAATGTATATTTTCACGTTGTAACATTGAATTTCTTTCTTCTTTTTGTGATTCTCTTCGACGTTAGTTTCCTGGCGTTTCTTGTAGAAATTAACGTATTCTTCCAAAAAAAAAAAAACATTTCCGACATGGTCGTAAGTTCTTTTCGGTGACATCGCCGTGACGCTTCATGAAGGACTTTTTCCATCTTGGTCCAATCCTGTCCTGGAAATTTATTAAGAACAGTTTTACCTGTTCTGTCTAAATAGGCTTTTACGACGCATCTTAAATCAAAGGTTGTAAAGGGGAAACTTGAAATGAGACATTGCAATCGCATTTGCGACGAATAATGCTTCTACGTACTCGGGTAAGAAGGTTTGGCCACCCTGATTTTTCGGTGCTTCTCTTAAACCACGTACCTCTGTAGTTTTATTCCACATAGTGTTCTTGTGATGTTGAATCTTAAAGAACAATATATACATTAATTTTACAAAATCTCCGTGATCAGATAAAAAATATCTCACTCAAAAGAAAACCCGTTAGTCAAACACATGCCTTGATGAATCTTCCCTTTGTGTGGGCTTTTTGCTCGAGTACAAATTTTGCGGCTTCATCAAGGTTTTCTTTAGAATAATTTTGATAGTTACGAGTTCCCAATTTCTTTTGTATGTCCTGGTGCATTTTAAAATATCGTTATTTATACTGCAAGACAAAATATATAGGTTTAAATACATAGTCGCGGAGTGACGTTGTGACAAACCGACGTACGCTGTCACAAGGTCACTCCGCTAATCTTTGATTTTTGACATAATGGCCAATAACTCATACAAAACTCGTCGAACCTACCCCATTTTAAGATATGTTCTACGTAATATGTTAGTGTTGAATAGTAATTACCTGTTAAACGATAGCCTCGTCTGTCTTTTGCTGTGCAAATCAAAGTTAACGGTAAACACAGCAACGCTTTTAACCGTTTGACTGCTATACAGCGCTATTGCGCTTTTGGAATGTACACCCTCCAAAAGAAGCATTTGAGCAAGAGAGAAATTTCCTACGTTGGTTTCGTATATTAAAAATTATTTATCATAGAATATGAGTTAGGCTATGCTGCTATGCATAAACATGACATTCCATATTTCTATTAAGTTGTGTGTTTTTCAAAAACTCAATTACATTTCGCAAATCTAAAATAGGAAATTTCTCTCTTACTCGAATACTTTTATTGGAGGGTGTATGAGGATTTTGATGGATAGCAGTCAAACGGTTAAAAGCGTTTGACTGCTATCCATCAAGTCAGTGTTAGCAATGTCTATTTAAAGTGGTGTTTTACTACAATAGTTCAGACTCGCCAGGCTACAATAGTTCAATAGTTCAGGCTCGAGACGTAGTAAGTTCGACAGACGACCACTAGGCACCAGCACACGTGACACAAACTCATGGCGGTCCCCATTTCCTAAAATTCAAAACGTGAAAATTTGACCACGCGTCACAAAATCACCCTACAAGTCACAAAATGACCGCTGTTTACGGTACCTTCAAAATAATTCATTGGAAAGTATATTCAATCAGTTAATACGATACTTAGATATATTCAGTACCTAAGAGTATGGAAAATTAGTACTTTTGGGAAGTGCAAATATTCCTTTCACCATGGTAAATATCATTTCAGCATTTCGTTAAGAAACAAAAATGTAAATTATAGAAACCTTCATTAGTAAAATCTAAGCATGCTTAAAATGATGATTTTTTAAAAAATTAAGTGGAGAGAAATGTTTTCATTTTCCAGTAGAAAATTCTCGAAATGCTCTTTTCCCTTCAGAATTCTTTCGTACCTGTTTGCAAGCATTGACTGTAAAATATTTTAGTACAGAGCCATCTTTATTAATAATTTTCATTTATTTATTTTGTTTGTATTAACTTAAGTCAATAATCAGACGTTTGCACATTTCAATGTAAACTTACTCGAAAAATGTTATCAAGTGTAAATCAAATTTTACATCTTGTTTTTGTGAGTATCTGATTTATTTTTCAAAATTTTACGATTCGGAAAAAAAATGAGAGATCGTATTTTTTTACATACTCTTTCTTGAAAAACAGTTCTTTATGAAACGAAATAGGAAGTTCGACATACATTTGCATACTTATTTGAAGGGCAGCTAAAATACTATTATTAGTCATTTTTTATCATTTTTTACATCCATATCTACAAATTTGTTAATTCTATATTGTTTGATTATATTTTCAATTGAAGTATAAATTAGTCTATACCAATAAGATTACTGACAAATAGCTTCGGTTATGTTGTTGGCATAAATCTACAGTATCTACAGTTGTTGTAATAAATACCTTCTTTAAAAGTTTATTGTATTGTACTTCAATGAGCAATCGAAACAAAAGAAAAGTTATAATATAATCTGTCAGTGTTAAACAATTTTTTAAAAATGGTAACAAAACGAAAAAATTATTATTCTCTTTTCTTATTAGGAGTGAGCTCAAATTATACGGGCATCAAAGACAATAACATGTGTTATTCAGAGTTTTAATCTCGATTTTCATTCGAAAAAAAAAATATGAAACTTTCATTTGAAACTTTACTCATACTTTTACTCTCCTGGTTGAAAGCATTTCCTTGATTTCTACAGTATCTACTACAGTAAAAGTATTTGAAATACAACAAACAAAATCGATGACATTCCTTACGTATCTTTGCAAAACCCCTGAAGTGTTTTCTTCTTGAAAAACAGGAAAAGCTCTAGCCCTTCTTTCCCCATACAAACCTTGCCAAAATACCCTTTCGTATTATACGTCTCTGGATATAAACTTCACTCCAGCCAGCTTTGATCTTCAAACTATAATGATAGATATTTTCTTTCTGAAGTTGATCAGGAACTCCGAAGCAAATGGAGTCTGTTGTCAGCTTGTTCTAAGTCTTGCTATGTTTGACTTTCCGTCAGCAATCATGCCCAGTATATATACACACAGAAATTACCATTCACTTTAAGGCCTATAATCAAACCTTCCGAAGAGAGCTTCTTTAGTCATTACGCCGTTAGATAATTGCCTGCTAATGATTCTGTCTACGGAATCATCCCATAAAAGAGCCTGCGGGCAAGCAGAAAATAATTTTCTCATTGAGGATCATAATTTCGCTTTGTAAAACGTTTTTCATTTCTTTTGGTTGCTAGATTATCTTGTATTTGAAAAGGTTATTTTACGATGCAAAATATATGACTGACTTCATATAACCCACGGCGTTTTATAGTTCTGTATGCGCTTTGTATGGGGGAATCAAAAGTATACCTTAAATACGTAAAGTAAAAAGAAGTGTGTGTCTTGAGCAACAGTGATATTGGAAAATGTTTCGATCGAACAAGTGTTTCACCATAATAGTACTGAGATTACTGTTTTATTTGAAATTGAATAAACGATTAATTGTTGAGCTTAAACAGTTGTAGGAAATGAAAATGGGGTTTAGTGCGCATAATTTGGTTAAGCAAATTCTTTACATAGCAAATTTTTAACACTCCCAATAATACTGTTTTGTACATTAGATGTTCTTTTCTAATGAAATGCGCACTTCTTTCCAATATTCCAGTATTACATAAGTAATAATGTTTAACTTTATGACACAACTTTAATAAGATTAATTAAATTCATTTCCTACACACAGCTGTATCCAATAAAAATAATTATCCTTCTCAGTAAAATAACAGAATTCCGAAATGCTTACTTCTGCCAAAAATAATTTAAACAGTTGCTTCTCCACAAACAATTATTTCCGTATAATTAAATCTTTCAAGAAATGGACTGTTCTTTTTATCCTCAAATTATTCTTTTTTTTAATTATTAGTATTAATTTTACAAAAGTAACACTTGTAGCTTTCTGAAAGTAGTGAATGTCAAAGACATAAAGATAATTTTTTTAAATACAAATAAATTTTCGGTTTACTTTAATTTAAGCGAAAATCCGAATCTATCGAAATTATATAATAATGTTTGAAAACCGATCACGCACGGCATAACCGGATATTACAAACACGAGCAAAATACTCTAAATCAGTGTTTCGCAACCGGTGTGCCGCGAGAGATTGTCTAATGTGCCATGAGAGTTTTTGAAAAATTATTAAAACTGCCTGGTGACGTATCAGGGATACGACATTTTCTATTTATTATGTGCTATCACGTTCACTTTCACTGAGCTATATACTATGAAACACGAAAATTTCATAGCATGGAATATAGGTCTGGCAATTTTTGAAAAAACTGTTTGCAGCAAGACGCATGTGTAATGCATAGGATAATGACTATAGTACCATGCATATGCGTCTTGTCGTAGGTATGTTTTATCCAGACGGGTGCCTATCAATGTTAGGAAACAAAAAAGGATTTATCACTCTTTTGTTTCCTAACTTTAACAACAGATATGTTGATTGTTGTGACCCAAGTCATCCAAGTAGTCAATTTCATCAAGAGTAGGCATCTTAAAACCTTAACTTTTTCTCATTTGTACGACGCAATGGATTCCGGTTACAAAAATCTTTTATATCTTGCCGAAGTGCGTTGGTTTTCGAAAGCAAAGGTTTTGAAACGGCTTATACACCTGAAGGCAAAAGTGATTTTGTTCTTGGGGGTTGAAAAATCATGTGCTGAATTTTCTTTCTTTCTTTCTTTTTTTTCTTTTTCTATTTTACTTTATTTTTTTTATTATTAAAGCAATAGCACTTGGACACACATCTATATACTTTTATATGCCTCCAAAAAATGCTGAACAATAAACAGATCAAAAATCAAAACAAGAGTGGCATATAGAAACTATGTTGAAAACAAAAGTCAACTGTAAAAATGAAATAAGTTAATTAGGCCGGTATTCTATTGTCCTCATTATTTCCCTGGCTTCCCAATACCTGCAGATATACAGTTATTCGATAGTACGGGGCACAGTAATAGTGTTATGCATTCAGGATGACATCCTCTACACAAATGAAGTAGTTTGGACTTTCGAGGATACCAAAGCTAAAAAGATACTTAGGTAGATAGTCGTGTCTCGTGGCAAGTCTAATTTTCTTTTCTTGGCAAAATTTGGTGGCTTAAACTAAATTTCTCTCAGACTTGTATAAAAACCTGAACTCTCTGAATTTAAGTCTTCAAGGTCCATCTGAGAATATCTTCACATCAACATCAAAAGTGACCCACATTTAAAGAAAAAGTGAAACTTGAAATCTGAAATATGAAACGGTAATTTTGACTGCTTTTACGATGTCAATGAATCTCAGTCAAAAAACAAAAAATTGCGACAAAATTATAATTTGGCGCACTTTTTTGTTTTTCGACTGAGCGATTTCAACCTAACTTGAAAGTTAATTTCTTTCGCTTTCCGTTGAAGAATATGAATGGTTAATGAGCCCTTTAGTAATTTTCAAGACACCAAATTTGACAATAACAGAAGAAGAACAGCTGAGTTTGTTATTTGAGAAACGATATGTTTTACTGTTCTATATTCTTTGAGAAAAATTCGAATGAGTTTTGACTTCTGTCAAAAGTATATACCCTGCAATCAGCTCGAAAGTTATTAAAATTCTCTGCCTTTTGCGTCATAATGGTTCTGTGAATATGGATTTTCAGCACTGACAGAAATTAAGTCCAAAAAACGAGAAAACAGTTGACAATGAAATGCGAACTTGTCTGGCAGCTTTGGAACCAGCATAAATTTAATTTGTAAAAAAAAAAAACAGGTTCAGCCTTCTCACTGATTTTTGTATAAGTATATTTTTATAGTTATTTATATTTGTCAATTTTTTGTATCATACAACTTTTGAATTTTTTACATTCAGGTGTGCCGAAAATAATTTCAGATATTTTCAGTGTGCCGTCAACCGAAAAAGGTTGAGAAACACTGCTCTAAATCTTGAACTTTGAAGGTAATGACTGACTCCTAAATATTATCTAAAGGCAAAAAGAAAAATGTTCTAATCTTTTTATTCGGAAAATAGAGCCTATTAAAGAATCCTACAAAAAAAAAAAAAAAATTTTGGAGCACCCTAGTGTGCGTATTAGTTTCCTGCACATAACACGGAGAAAAAGAATGTTTTATCACGATTTTACCCCGGTGTGACATTGACATAATGATAATAAGGGTTGCATAGTGATAATAAGAGTGGAAACTAAAGCCTCCATGTTTTGCACTGTAAAAAATACATGCACCAGATCTGAAATATAATTACTTTTTTTTAAATATAAAATTTTATGTATCATTTTTAGAATTCGTCTTAAGTTGCATTGTTTATTCTCAGAATACCATAATAAAATAAAGCCATGCCGTTGCTTACAAGAAATGAAGGGATCAATATTCACACTATAAGAAAAAAACCATGCTAAATTACAGCACAGTGTGCTGGTAATCATAACGCCAACACATGTGCTGCAAATTTGAAGCACTTTGAATTTTCAAGCACTGTGTTGTAAATTTACAACACCGTGTTGTAAATAGTTGGCACGATGGCACGGTGGCACAACAGCACATGTGCTGTAAATTTACAGCACCGTGTTGTAAAATTACAACACTTCATTTTCAAGTACCTATGTAAATTCACAACACTGTGTTGTAAAATTACAACACTTCATTTTTCAAGCATCTATGTGAATTTACAACACTGTGTTGTAAAATTAAAGCACCTCATTTTTCGAGCACTTATGTAAATTTACAACACCATGCTATAAAATTACAGCGCCTGATTTTTCAAGCACTGTTGTGTATTTTTACAGCACTTGAATTTTCAAGCACTGTAACGTGTTTTTACAGTTCTTTAATTTTCAAGTACTTTCATGGAATTGTACTGCACTTCTGTGTAAGTTTTAGCCTGATGCAATTTTTCTGTACACATGCATTTATAATTACGTTTCGAGCAAAAATTTATACCTGTCCCTCGATTTGCACGGCACTCAATTTACACGTTTTTAAATGAAAACGTTTTATTTTATTTTATTGTGTGTGTACATCAGACACATTTAAAATTACTTTTCAAACAAATTTACAGCTATCCCTCTATTTGCTCGGTACTCAATTTACGCGGTTTTCAAATGAAAACTTTTGTTTTTTTAATATTATTTATGGGATCCTACAATTTACAATTACATTTCAATCAAATTTACAGCTATCTGCCATATTCACTTTACTCAATTTACACGGTTTCGCGTTTACACGGTTTTACATATTGTTTTTTTAAATCCTACACATTTACAATTAATTTTCAGACAAATTCACACATATCCCTCGATTTGCACGGTACTCAATTTACACTGTTTTTAAATTAAAACTTATTTTACAGGTTTTTTAAATTTTATTTATTGGATTCTACAATTTACAATTACATATCAAAGAAATTTACAGAACTATCCTTCAATATGCACGGTACTCAGTTTTACACGGTTTCGCTTTTATAAGGTTTCAAAATGATTTTTTAAATAATTTTTTTTTCCTTATCCTATGGTTTACAATTAATTTTGAAACAAATTTACTCCCATCCCTCGATTTGCACGGTACTCAGTTTACGCTGTTTTTAAATGAGAACTTATTTTAGTTTTTTTTAATTTTATTTATTGGGTCCTATACAATTTAACATTACATTTCAAACAAATTTACAGCTATCCTTTCATATGCACAGTACTCAATTTACACGGTTTCGTGTTTATACGGATTTTGGAATGAAATTTTTTTCAGTTTTGTTAAATCCTACACATTTACAATTAATTTTTAAACAAATTTACACTTATCCCTCGATTAGCACGGTATTCAATTTACACTTTTTAAATGAAAACTTATTTTAGAGGGGTTTTATTTTAAATTTTATTTATTGGATACTACAATTTACAATTACATTTCAAACAAATTTATGGCTATTCTTCGGTATGCCCGGTACTCAATTTATACGGTTTCATGTTTACACGGTTTTTAAATAATTTTCTTTTATCCTACACATTTACAATTAATTTTCAAACAAATTTACCCCGATTTGCACAGTACTAAACTTACACTGTTTTTAAATGAAAACTTTTTTCTCTAACTCTGAAGTAGTTAGAAATTTTGCACAACCATTTAAAATATGTAGAAAAATCTTGCTCCTTTAAAAAGCCAGAAAGATCTGCAATCAATATTTTTGTTGTTGACACTTTTCGAAACAGCACTAATGTCAAATTACAAAATGTGAATTTAACCAAAGCATTGCAAGTGGCAGTGGAAAATTTCGGAATGAGATTTTCATTCTTGAAGCTGAGATCATTTGCTATTAAAATAAATTGCAAACTCACAGTCACCTCTATGTCTAATATGTTAATGTTATAGTGATGCATAGCTGTAGGAGACTATAACTTTAAAAAAGAACTTTGGTGAGTGTGTAATAGCTTGATAATTAAACATGGCAATATTTTTAACAAAAACGTAAAATTAAAGTCTCGTGAACATAGCTTTGAAATTAATTTATTTTAATAACTAAGTAAGCAAACTTACATCCAAGCTTGAAGGGGGGGGATTAATAATCCTTGACTTGTAAAGGACTAAGGTTCCTCTTATTCACAGGGCCAAGTTATAAGTTAAGATCATGCAAACAGATTTTTTCAAAAATTTGTTTGTATGGAGTTGTTTTATACATACCCGTAAAAGGCAGGCCCGTTGTATTTCTAGAGTTAAGTTGCTTCAGTGTTTTGTTTTTTTACTATGTCACTCAGCTACATTTATACATACTTTCTCTTATTAATATCTTCTTCCACAAATCCAGATATTTAAAGAATATTTGTTGAAAAGGTAAATTAAGCATAATGGTAATATACAATGATTTAATGTGCTATTTATTTTTTATTTTACTTTCTTGGAACAAATACAGGCCTTTAAGTTCTAAAGTAAAGATATAAATAAAGATATGGCAGGACAAAATTTCATGCTGTTCTTTGAAAAAGTCAGTATAATGCTTTTAATTTATAGTTTAATGGATGAATAAAACTTATCATTATATAAATTAGTATAGTTAATTTAAAAATTGCATTGAAATTATTTATCTAGAATAATTTTTGGTAGTTTCAAATTAAAGTCATATTTATTAAAATTGCTTACGATAAGATTTTTCTTATTAAATATAAATTAATATATTCAAAACAATCACAAGTAAAGTAATTTAATAAAATAACAAAAGCACTCAACAAAAATCTGGTGGTGAAAAGGTAAAACTAATTAAAAACTTTGTAAAATAACTCATAAAAGATACAAATTGAGGTCTATCATTTTGAGTAATACAAAAAAAGTCCACTCTTCTTCAGTTACAAAAAGTCAGTCATCTGCACAAGTAAAAGGCTATTCTTTCTAACTGGGGTTGACTTTCTTGATACTGTAGAAAAGTACACTTTTTTGTACCAACCAAAGGGATTGTCCTGGATAAATACCCTTTTATGTGTATTATTTTACAAAGTTCTTAATTAATTTTGATTTAATAAAATGTTAGCTTTTAAATAAACTGAAAAAAAGCATTAAATAACAAATGAAATTTAAAACATTAGAAATTTTATTGACTTTCCATATACAGTATATAAAGCTACATAAGTTTTTATATTTCATCTTAATATTTTAAACCACATACAACATAACTTATTCAGTCTTATCTTTGATCAAACTGATGCCTAGATTTTCAGATGCCTAGGATAAAACAAAAAAACGTCATCAGCAAATAAATAAATCCCAAAAAATGTGCCATTCTTTTCTTTTTTGGCTACTATTTCAATATTTCAACTGATTTCATTAACCCATTTGTGCCCAGATATTTTTGCGACTTTCTTCGACTTTTGCTAATACCAGCAATAATAGATAAATTTCTGATGTATACTTCTTGAACAAGGTATGATTTCTTTTAAAATCATTATGCATAATAATTGAAATGTCAACATCCTACTAGGTCATGTTAAAATATTTTGTGAAATTGAGGTTCAAGACTCGTGAATAAAGGCTAGGGAAAATTAATAACGTTTTTGACTGATAGCGAAAATGCCACCCCAAAAAAGGGACACTAGGCATAAATGGGTTAGCTGAAATTTGTTAATATAAGCACTTATCGATATTTTTTTTAATCTTTATCCAAATAAAATATTTAAAAATTTTAAACTGTGAAAATTTTATCATTATTAAATACAAAATAACAATATATAACGTCATGCAAAAATCAGGTGTTATGCTGGTTTCTTTTTTAAAAGAATGCATAAAATATGTGCTATTTTGAGATTCCTCAACATAAAGGCATTAAACTGCGAAAATACATCTGTAATATTTGGTGGATTTTTGATGTTCCACTGTATATACAAGGTGAGCCAATGGGATGAAATAATTTCTTAAAACTAATAACATTCTAAAAATCATCTTTTGTAAAATTTAGTGATGAAGTAGCGTAATCTACACGAATGGAGATATTGTGTAGGTGCAGAATTGTTCATTTTTGAAAAATAATTTCCAAAAAGACCTCTATTTACCCACACACATTCTTGCAGTCTCATTGCAAAGCTGCCGATAAAGTGCACAGCATTTTTAGCATTATTGTGGACACAGCATACTGAATCCTTTCTTTTAATGCTTGAAAAGTCTTTGGGAGGTTACTTTAAAATATTCTTTGTTTTTAGGTACAGTCACAAATTATATTTATAACACTGAAAGCACAAGACTGCCTTTCCTTTAGTTCGCTTTTAAGGCGCACACGCATTGCACCAACCCAGTATTCCATAACTTATTTTCCACTCTCTAGATTGACAACAGTGATGGTCAAAACTGCCTCCCTTTTTCTTTCTTTAGAGTGACTTTTTTAAATTATACAGTTTCATTTACTTACCTTGTATGCATATACATAAATACTATATAAAATTTATTTCCTTCTTTTTTGTTTTCTTTTTCCTTTTTTTTTTTTTTAATCTGATGTCATTTCTGAAACATTTAAAATAGATTGTTCTGACACAGGAATTATTCAAATCAATCAATGTGAATATTATTCTTTACTGAAGAACATTTTTTAAGTTTAAATTATTTAAATTAAAATTTTTAGTTATTGAAGAAGGAAGTATACTAAATATAAAGTATTTTTGTTAATAAATAATATAAGCATGTTTTTAAAATTTTACTTCTGAAAGAAAAAAATTGTTAGTGTCTTATGAAATTATTACACATTGAACTTATGATTATCTGTATATGTTAAATTCTGAAAGTAGTTGAGTGGTTGCATGCCCCCCCCTCAAAAAAAAACCAATTAATTCGAAAACTCCTTTCCTAAAGAAAAAAAATCAACATCAGTACAAAAATATGCAATTAACTCACGTTTGTAAGATGCTTAACATTAAACTAGAAATTTTTCTTTTAAAATTAATTCCTTAAAGAAATCTATAATGTAAATTACATTTCTTGTTTATATATATCTTGTCCCAAATTGACATATTTTACAAACCACAGAAATATCACCGTAATCCTCTTTTACTAAAACATTTTAATGAATTTCATACGTGCATGGCCATGCATTAATTTTCAGATTCTAAAGGTTTTTAAAAAAGAGAGGGGAAGAAAAAGGGGTAGGGGTTAATAGGCTGGCTTACATATTTACAAGCCTCACAGCAAAATTTCATACCTGGTATTGGTACCCAGTTGAGTTCCAGTGGTAATTGGTCCTGCTCCTTACGCAATACTGTTCCTGACTCTGAATGGTTGCTTTAGGAGGTTGCGAGTTTGTCATTCTTCTCTTGAACATCCCGACATATTCTAGCCTCTAGAGATGCGGAACCTTTTTACCATTGAAGGCCACATGTAAATTGGGCAGTAATAAAGGAGGCCGTATGAGTCGACGTACCTATGAAATTATAATAGTTTTTGTATAGTTTTAACAATTCATTGCATTACATAGAAATATTATAAAAAGTCATTATTATTTGGCATAAAAAGTAACAATATAAAAGATTTTTGTATTCCCATACGAGTAATAACTCATTATAACATTAATCATTAATAATTATTTTTTAATTACAATAGATACTGCTGTAATTCTTTATATTTGTATAGTAGCGCAGGGGGATGCAAATAGAATCCAAATATTTAGTGGAACTAACAAAAGTTAGGTGACGCCAAACTTTTCTTATATTTTCAAATTTGCGGAAGCAAATGAAATTTGCAGTCGCACGCACCAGTTTTTTTGGTTGCATTGTGCAACCCCTTCTTTGTATACCTGTAGCAGCACACACACACACACACATATATTCAGATTTTTAAATTTTAAAAGACAACTACATATTTAAATAGCAATTCAAATAAAAATAATAAAGTAGAAGCATTTTTAAATAAATTTATTACATTATATGAAGAAATACAATAGAAAAAAGATTTAATTTTTTAAAAAATAACATAACAACAACTCCTAAAATAATTTTAAAATAAAATGGAGAATTTAAGTTAGTGGGATTTTTGCAATTGTTTCTAGCTTGAAAGCAATTAGTATTTGAATCAAGCTTCGTAACGCAAAACCTTAATTGATTCTCTAAATGAGCATATGTAATTTGCGTTCTTAAACTAGTTTTAATTTTTATCATGATAGAAAATAATGGCTCGCAGCGGTAAGTAGGGGAAATTGGGGTACAATGAAATTAATGGCAATTTTAACCTACTCTTTTCCCCATCTAAATTAATTTTTATGAGTTTGTAAACAGCATCTTCAGGGTTAAAAAAATTTCAAAAGGTGAAGGTTGACAGTGTTTCATTGTACCCTGTATACTCGGGGTACAATGAAACACTTAATAACACTTCAGAAACACTCGTATAATACGAGCCAAAATTCAAATTTCAGCATATATGTTTTATGCAGCCTCAACTGAAACAGAGTGATTATGCAACCAGTTCCTGATTATTGTACGAGCACTTTGGGCCCCTACCCTGGGCATTACATGCAGATAGAAGCAAAAATTGAGTTTAGACTAATTATACAAAGACACAAAATATGTATAGGTGCACAAAACTTGAAAAATGCCCTAGACACAAAAATGTTTTAGTCAGGTCCTGCATAGACTTAAACTGCATGAAAAACATCTTAGCATAGTTCAAAAAATGTTTTCATTAAAGAAAATCTGTATTTAATTTAACCCCTTTTCCCATAATTAAGATAAAATTCTGTTTGCATAAAAATATATTTTGGTAATTTAAATAAAAATTGTGAATCCAACACCCCCCCCCCCCCGAAAAGAAAATACTGTAATAAAAAATTAAGAATGATCCCTGAAATTTAGCATCATTTTTTTAGCATTTTAGAATAAATGCACAAAATGATGAAAATTTTCACATGCTCAAAACTTTTTTGAAGAACAATAAATTACTTGTGATGATCAATAGTTAAAAATAAGAGTAAATAATTTTAAATATAATTCAAAATATGATTTGTTTATGTAGGACATTCAACAATTTCTAAAAATACATGGCATTATACAAAAAAATCATCCTAAAAACAGAATCCAGTCATCAATACTTTTAAAATAGTCTACCTTTTATTACTTCATTCCAAAAATTAATTTACTCCGTGTATATTTTTTAATCGAGTAAATATTTTTATTATTCATTATTAAGTACACCTAATTAAATATCAATTTTAAGTACAGTTAAAGAACTAAGCTTCAAATTATAAAACTTAAAAAAAAAAGCTATTCAGAAATTAAGTTTGATAAAGTTTAAGAATTTTGCTAATATTAAATGTAGTGGTCTTTTTCATGGTTTGATTAATATCCTCTTTTAAATTAAATAGAAATTTTCTACACCTTTAATATAAGGGTTGCAATGCAGGCCCTGATTATTGCACGGGCACTTGGGGCATATGCCCTGGGCACACATGCAGAAATAGGCCAATAAATTTAATTTAGAGATTTATAGGGGCACAAAATTTGGAAAGTGCCCCGGGCACAAAATGTTATAAGTCAGGCTCTGTTGTAATGTTAAAATTCAATACTATAAATAGTAAAATCGACCAAGACGGTGCGAGCCCCATGTAAACACGGTGACAGTCGCTGGAGCTTGTCAGTTGCTAAGCCCCAGCTACTGTCGCCAACCAGTTTGCTCGATCTGCAAAGCAAGAATTTTAACGCATTAAAATTGCACATAAATTCCATTAACAGAAGCACATCAAAACGACAAAATACACCGGTCCATATTAAACCTAAAAAGCGTCTGAAAATTCAGCAACAGGTAATTTAAAATGAACAAACAGTGGACCGTTTTAACCTAAAAACACTACAGTGGATTAAGCAGCCTAGTTGTACAGCTAATGTAAACTGGGCAAACACTGGCCCGCTTTCAATTCCAAAAAACATCGGTGGATATAAAGTCAGTATGATTAGAATAACACGTAATAGCATTAAACGAAAACATAAAAATATCAAATATCAATTTAAAATTCACATTAAAAACATTGAACATCGTAAAGATTCATTTAAAAATGCACTTACCTTTAATTTTTTGTAATTAACTGCCAAGAAATGTCACTAATGCTCTCCTGTTCCTAATATCCACCGGCTTATAACGTACACCATATTTCTTACAAAAACACACATTTTATTTTCACAGAATAAAATATTTCATTCCCTTCCTTTCATAACACGAAACATTTGCCAATTCCAAACATCTATTTTACCAACAAACGACGATAAAATTGCTTAACGCTTGTCTTCAGATTTAACAGAACATCAAACCATGACCACGTGACCAAGATCAAATATACTGGAATCCTAGCTTAGTTCACTGATAATGGCACACGGTATTCTGATTCGCTATGAATGTTACATGATCGCCAGAAGTGCCACCCTGAATTTAAAAAATCAAGCACGGTGTGCTTGAATTTCTTTATACTGCACGTGTTGTAAATTAGATACAGCGCAGTGTGTTGTAAAATTACAGATATTTAATACAGTGCATAATATTTAAGTATATTCAAATATTAAGTATATGCAAATAAAACTGTCGTATTTCAAGTTACAAATGCAGTAAATATAAATCGTTTCAGCATGGTATACCTGTCAGGATTTATGTCTATCGGGAAGTATTTAGATTATTTTGAGGAAAAGGGTTGTAATGTAAAGCCACCTTTCTCCCTAAAGTGCAGTTATTTTAACGCAGAATGCATGCAAATCTTCATTTGATGTTCACTACAAGACAGACACACCAGAAATTTTTCTGACAAACATTAGCTGTCCAGCATATTTACTCTTATTTCCAAGATACTTTAAAAATGGTGTTATGCTGCTGTATTTACATTGTTTTTTCTTTTTCTTTCCAGGCAGTCGAGAGAAAGCGTACGTGTACGCAATATCCAGTGCAGGCGTAGCGTACAGCGTGACTCGTGCGTGCAGCAAAGGGGAGTTAGGGGAATGCCGTTGTGATGAGTTGGTAAGAAAACGGGATAACGGAGGCCGCTGGAAGTGGGGGGGTTGCTCTGACGACATCAAGTTTGGAGCTCGCTTCAGCAAAGACTTCGTCGATTCGGGTGAAGACCACCGGACGCCTGAAGGGCTCATGAACGTCCACAACAACGAGGCTGGCCGAAGAGTGAGTAGAAATATCGTGGCACACATTGCAGAGTTCTCTTTTTTTGTTGGAAATTTAATTTTTATTGGACTTACTTTCTATGTATCTGGACAATTTCATGTATAAAAATAAACCTATATTTTATATTAGTGCTTTTAAAACATATTTCTCGCTGTGTCTGTCTTTCCCCCCCCCCCACATTATCTAATACAAAATGAAAGGAAGAACAGGATATTTCTTTCATCTAACACACAGGGGCATATCTCCTAAAGAGTAGTCTTAAATTCGAATTGTTTAAAATATCTCTCTAAATAATAGAAGCTCTTGAATAGATAATAGAAAGACTAAATAATAGAAGCTCTAATAATAGACAAGTCTAAATAATAGAAGCTCTTGAATAGTGAATATTTTGATAGAAATTAGATTCTACTGAAAGACGAAAAACTATTTGCAAAAGAGGAAAAGTTTTTCAACATTTCTTTTCATTTCATATTTATAGCGAAATATTTTATTAAAACACAGCTGTATACGGAGCCCGACTAAGCCAGCATGAGTCCCCGGGCAAACATTTTTCTTTGTACCGCTTTATTCCGCTGCATGCATATGCATCCAAAAATACTACGTATAATTCCGTATTACTTTAATTAGACTCAACTAACATCGTTTCTTTATAATGCCCACTAGGTGACAAAAGCTATTTGATTTTTTTACTCACTTTTATGTCCATTTGCAATTTTGAAACGATGTGCTCGTGTTGTTTACTCCTGTGTGTTTTATTAATTAAGTCATAAATCCAGCAGAGGTGGGCAAATATGGTTGGCAAAAGTTTTGCATAACCCTTCTCTTTGCATCACCCCATAATTTCTAAATAACGCAAAAATGCTGTTCTTAAAACTAAAAAAAGAAAAAAAAAGAAAGAAAGTATATCACAACAACAAATTGTTGAAGTTTTAGCAGAGAGGTAAATTTCCTAGAAAAGTTTACCCATTTCTGCAATGATCTAAAAGAGTTATTTATTAATTTGGGTACCGGGGCAGCTACCCTGCCTGCCCTTCTCTCAGGCCGGCTCTGGCAGTATATAAAGCCGTCAGATTTAAATTTATACTTTGTTATTGGGTCATTCCCAAAAAATGCTGCAAATTATTTCCCTTGTACTCAATAAAATTCCAATTATCTTTCATCTTTCAGTGACACAATGATGTGTATTGAATCTGGTAACAAGGACTACAATAAAGTAATATTTAAACTATAATAGTTTCTTGATATATATTCTGTTTTTTATTTTGTTTTTTTTTTAATGCACTGCCTAGGTAACGGATTTGACATCGGATATGTGCTCCTGTATTCCTCTTTCTTTGATATTCCCATACAGCATGTTACCCCCCCCCAAAAAAATGCACATTTTTATTGGTTTGCAACTAATAGATTATTAGTTATACTGAAATAGAAACCCTTCAATGTTAAAAAGAAATTTGTCAAAGCCCAATTTTTCATGAGTACAACGTTCTTTTTTTAGTGCTAATTATAAATTATTAAACCGCAGTTTGAAAGTTCATAAAGAGAGACATGGCATCAATTTTGTTTTCATTTGAATCAGTGCCACACTGCAATATTATAACACTGGTCTAAAGACACGAAAAAAATATAATCAGAAAGACACTAAACTACATCTAAATCTTTTAATTTATCCAGTTTTTGCTCTAAAACAGAAAAAGTAATTTTAAATACAAAATTTTATCATGGTTGCTTTACAGTATTTAGTAATTTTAGTCATCTGCAGCATATATACAATATAAGAATGAAGCACAGGATAGAATTACAAATAATTTGTTTACAATATAAATGATACCAGGTGACTATAAAAAAATATTTTTCTTTATTTATAGGCCTTTTCAAATAATAATAATAATAACAATAATCTGAATAATAAAAGTACTGTTCGTAACAATTCCGGAATCGACTCATCGCTCCCGGTGCATCTGCCGCCATGTTGAAATTTTGATAAAAACGACATTTTTATTTCTAACTAAAAGCAAAAATTTTTATACAATTCAAAAGATCTATAAAAATGTAACCTTTTTTTAACTTACAGTTACTTTCAACTCTAAATATCTAACAAGATATCACTTGAAAAGTAAACAGAGATTTCATTCCTTGATTTTTTGAAAAAAAATCACGGATCATAATCTCACGCGTAGATCGATTAGATGACGTCATATACTGGCGAAAATACTCCTTTTGCGTGACAAGCAATGCAAGGACAGTTTTATTTAATATTTAAGTTCTATTTAACTGAAAAATTTGATAGATTTTGGGCAAATTTATTCAGAATGTGTAAAATTTTGTTTGCACAACATTTAAACATCTATTTACTGGAATTCTTTTTTAGAAATTGGCAATACTCTTTGAGATGAGAAAAACGTATTTGTTGTTGTTTGTGGAAGTCACGGTTTTTTTTTTTTTTTAATTGCTCTCACCCGAGTATTTTTAAATGTTAACGGCGTGACATTTGTGAAATCCTATTTTAAAAGTGTGAGTATTTTAGATTAAGTAAATAAAAAGTGTGTTTTTTCCCCAGTATTTTAGATTGTTTTGGTGACAGCGTTTGTTTATTTTAAATTCGTTTAAACGGATTCATTTTGATTTCAACATTGTTGGATCGTAACTTTTATTTCAATTGTTTTGGGACATTTGTTTTATTTTTGTCATAAATCTATAAGCGTTTGTTTAATTTTGAAGTGTTTAATTCAGTGTTTTAGATTGTTTTTGGTGACATATGTTTTTTGTCATAAGTGTTTGTTTAACTTTGAATTCGTTTAACCGGATGGATTTTGATTTCAACGTTGTTGGATCATAGCTTTTATTTAGGTTAATTTGATGTCGTTTATTTTGTTTTGTCGTAAATCTATAATTACTAGCCGTCCAGCATGGCTGGCCCGTGTAAATTCGCTTTAAAAAATTGCCGACCAGTAAGGCAGGCTTCGTGCCTCTGTGTCAGTCGGTCTAACGACTACGTCTATGATTTTATTTTTAAAAAATTGTAGTCGTGTTTCAACAACTCAACTTTGAACTTTAGAATTTCTTTCTGTTGAATCCAATATCTTAAGAAAACAGAAAGAAATTATAGAGTTCAGAGTTGAGTTCTTGAAACACGACTCCAATTTTTGAAACATAAAATCACAGACGTAGTTGTTAGACTGGCACAGTTAACATCCCCCTTCTCATTCAGCTGGTCGCCGAAGGCGAGCGGCCTGTAGGTTGCACAATTTTTTTTTCGAAGCTGCGCGTTGGCGGATTAGGTGGTCACCGAAGGCGGGTAGCCCGTAGGTTATCCCCTTTGGTCACGAAGTAGGCGAAGTAGCACCCTTTTGGTCACGAAGAGGCCGTCGGTGGACCAGCTGGTCGCTGGATGCGGCCGCTCTCCGAAACGTGTAAAAGCGGCCCGTACGTTGCATAGGCTGGACGAGAAGTGGTCGGACCAGCTAGTTGATGAAGAAGGACCACCTGCAGGTTGCAAATTTCGGTTGTGGAGATGCGCGTGTGCCGTAGGTTGCACAAGCCAGTCGCGAAGCGGCCAGTGTGATCTAGGTTCCAATATTTTGGCCGCGAAGTGGCCATCGACGGTCAAAACTGGTCGCCGTAGGCGGCTAGTAATAGTAATAATAATAATAATAATAGAATGAAACCAAATTTCAAACATTGGCTATTAAAGACTACGTGCACATTTAGCAACAAAGTACTGAACTCATTGAAAATGAACTAGTGAACTTATAAACTCACATGAAATAACATTCTCTTTATCAGTATTACAGTCCCCCGGACAAATGCCAATGTACTCATTTTATTTCTGCACACCATATTGTATCCAGAGAGTGGTGTTTCCTAGTGTGGTTTGTAAATGTCAGTTAGGATTTTTATAACAGTCTGTTTTCACGTTTTCACCTCAAATCCCCAGTCAACTTTATAACTTTAAAGTATTCTCTTAATTCTTTTTCAGTGAAACTTACCTTTAAATGTCTAGTGTGCCTTTCGCCAACACATCCAATTCTGTCTTCTGAAACATTATAACAAAAATATCCAAGCTTTATTATAATAGTTCTTAAAATAAGCTTTTAGCAAGGATTTTTTATTTTCAGTTGAAGTTCAGTGTTACCTATACCAGAATTAGAAAATAGAAAAAATAGGGCATTTAAACATTAAACGCTGTGGTGTCACGCAAACCCAAAGAAATTTACCTATCTGTCTTCGAAACTATTTATCCCTTTTGTCTGTTATTACAAAGTTAAAACGACTTTACTGGTACTAATCTCATTTTTACTACCGCACCGCACCCCTGAAATAATCTCTTCATCCCTATAATGTCTGTTTATCATGTTTTATCACATTTGCATACTTGTTTTCTTCTGTTCTATGTACTTGTTTGTAAATTGCTTCAGGTAGTTTGAACATTTCAAAAATTAAAAATATATTATACGCATACAATTATCAACCAGTTTTATAAATTATTTTTGTATTTAATAGATAAATAATTAAAGAAAAGAACCGGGTAATATACATAGTATATGCGTATACCGTACCAGGTTACTGGTAACACAACTTATTCCTAGTAAGATGGTATAGAGGAGCCAAAATGCTACAATTTTCACTCCCATATGTATGGACGTAAATCAATAGTTTATGAGAAAATTGAATTTTAACCTTTTTTCGTGAATAACCCCAAATTTGACATTCAAGTGCAAATTTTATAACATCGACTAATTAAATAGGTTTTATTTTAACTTATTTTTATAGCTGAAACTCTAACTAAGCTAACGTAATCATAAAAAGTGAAAAACTGCTTTAAAATTTAAATTCACGATCCATTACATTCCCCCCCCCCCCGTTTTTTTTTTAAATTCACATGTTTTCTTTCAAAAGCTGTTATTTATTTCAGAAAATACGATAGCAGTAAACGTACAAATTACAAATAAAATTTCTACCATTAATCAGCTATCCAAAATAGTATTAATGTCCATCTAAAGACGTGTAATTAGTAAAAAAAGGGTGAGTTTTACTTAGCGCAGGTAAAAACGTCAAAGGATGCACCCCCGTCCATTGTTTAGGATCGTTAAATCGATCAAGTTATCACTCTTTTTAAAATTAATTTTCATAGCTGACACTCTTTTTTTTTATTTCTTTCCATTTTCCTTTCAAAAATATTTATGTCAAAAAATACGATGGCAGTAGTGGTACAAATTACAAATTAAATTTATCCTATTAATCAGCTATTCAAAAAACGTATTAACATCCATCTAAAGACATGTAATTCATAGAGAAAGGTGAAATATACTTGCGCAGGTAAAAACACCAATGGAAGAGGCATCAACATTCATTGTTTAGGATCGTTGGTCAATTCATCAATTTATCACTGTTTTTACGTGGATAAAATCTTAGACAAGTAAGATCGGGAATCTCAAACTGTTGTGTGTTGTGTCGTCGTGTTAGTTTCGACTTTGCGTCGCTTAAGCACGTTTTGTTGTTATCTGGCTAATCCACAAATCATGTTTACGTAAGTCACAGTCAAAACTAAAATGATGACACAAGACACACCAGTTTGAAGCTCATGCTCTGATGTGGCTCGAGTAATATTTTAAGCCTTTAAAAGCAGCGATAACATGATCGACGTTGAATAGTTCTCCGGCGATCCTAAATGATGAATGAAGCCACATCCTTTCACGTTTATTGCCTGCGCTCAGTGAGACTCACCTCTTTACTAATTACGTGTCTTTAGATGGACATTAATACGTTTTTGGATAGCTGATTAATGTGACAAATTTTATTTGTAATTTGTACGCTTGCTGCAATAGTATTTTTTGACATAAGCAACATTTCTGAACGAAAAATGGAAATATCTAAAAAAAAAAAATACGCATAAAGTGCGTGAATTAAAATCTTGAAGTAATTTTGACCCTTTTTCATGATTACGGTAACTTAGTTAGAGTGTCAGCTATGAAAATAAATTTAACAAACGGTGATAACTTGATTGGTTTAGCAACGATCTTGAAGAATGGACGGGATGCAACCTTTAACGTTTTTACCTGCGCTAAGTAAAACTCGCCGTTATTTATGAATTACATGCCTTTAGATGAACATTAATACTTTTTGGATAGCTGATTAATGGGAGAAATTTTATTTGTAATTGGTACGCTTACTGCCATCGTATTTTCTGAAATAAATTACAGCTTTTGAAAGAAAACGTGAATTTAAAAAAAAGGGGGGGGGGAACTGTAATGTATCGTGAATTTAAATTTTAAAGTAGTTTTGCACTTTATGATTACGTTAGCTTAGAGTTTCAGCTGTGAAAATAAGTTAAAATAAAATCCATTTAATTAGTAGATTTTTTAAATTTTGCACTTGAATGTCAAATTTGGGATTATTCTAGAAAAAACGTTAAAATTCAATTTTCTCGAAAGCTATTGATTTACGGCCATACTTATGAGGGTGAAAATTGAAGCATTTGGGCTGCCCTTTCACGTTTTACCAGGAATACGTCGAGTTATCAGTAACCCTGTATATATATATATATATATATATATATATATATATATATATATATATATATATATATATATATATATATATATATAAATTCTGTATTTTTTTAAAAAGATAATGTAAAAGAAAAGTAATGAAAACATGTTGCTCGACAATTGTCTTTTTCTGAACAAAGGCCATGTTGTCCCTTCTTACAGCTAGAACGGTTAAGATTGGAACGCTTTATGCCACCTTGTCTGTTACTACAAACCACAGGTGAAAGTTAAGTTCCGTCAAGGTAATTTTTCTAGGCGAATTTTTCATTCGAAGGAGATGGTTGCCCTATTTCTGTAAGCCATCCATTCTTTTTCAGTATAGTCAATTATTTAGGATGTAAACTGGACCCTCGTAATTTTTTCTTGTAGTGTTGGGTGTAGATAAAACGTAAGCGTTAAATAGCATTATTTCAAATAAACAACCTTTTACCAGTAATGGAGATCATGCTGCTAATTGCGTTATGTCTTTCTCCCTTCTATATAAATCGTTTAGAGTTTTCTTCTACTTTTTTTTAACTTATTCCTTTTTCTCTTTCTCCATTTTTGTGCTTCTTTCGTGATATGTCTTACTTTTTGCTTTTTAGTTGTAAGTAAAATGCTATGTGTATCGGATTGAGTAGTCGAAACAAGTAGCATAAAAGGCTGACAAATAGCCGTAGATCTCCCAAATATCAGCCTCAAAATTCAAATTCCAATAATGGAGGATGCTTCGCTCATCCAATTAGACACATAACTTTTTATCTGATTCGTCTCACAGCTATCTTTGTTGCTCGTACCCAGTGTTCTATCCCCTGTCTTGTCACTATGCATTGAATCATTGTTCAAAGTATTTGAAACGTAACATAGTTTTTTCACTTTATCCAAAAAAGTAGGATGAGAAACTTTTAAATTAAAAAACTGAATTAAAAGACTGGTTAAAAAAGTCGCGGTTCGATTACGCTGCATCACATTTCCCAGACTAAACATCGCGCCACTAGCGCTCTAACGGTGAATGCCACCACGCCCTGTTTTCCAATGTTTAAAATTACTGCGCAATTGCTCCTTGCATGTACTCCATTCTTACAGCTTCTTTTTGAATCTTCCGCAGGGTCTGCGCTCCAGGATGGAACTTGTCTGCAAGTGCCACGGTGTGTCCGGCTCTTGCTCGATGCGCGTGTGCTGGAGACGGCTGAAGCCGTTTCGTGAGATTGGGGACTTACTCACATCCAAATTCGATGGCGCCACACTCGTCAAAGCTGTAGAGCGGCGTCACAAAGTTAAACTTCGGCCGGTCCGGAAGAACGTCAAAAGGCCGAGCAAGAAAGATCTCGTCTACCTGGACGACTCTCCGGATTACTGTGTCCGGAATGAAACGTAAGTCATGACGTGCTTGAATTCTAGGAACATTTCCCCGTTTCAAGAAGTCCAGTAAAGATCGTTCCTTATAATTGCTATGTTGCTGTCTTCTGGATCAGCTCATTTTCAAACTTCTTCATATAAAAACTTGGAATTTGGGGAATATGTATGAAAAAATGATCCCTTAAAACTGTTCTGTCAGGAAATCATGCAATTTTTGAGGAGCTTTTTAAAGAATTCAATTGCGCTAGAGTCTCTAAAAAATCTAGAACAAGTTGCATTGTGATGACAAACAATGAACCCATAGGGATTTCCAAACATTCGGGAAAAAAATGCTAAATATACGACATACGGAATTTTGCAATATTTTCCCAAACGGTTAACTCTTCGGCCCATTTTTAAGGGCAATTTTCGAGCTTAAAATTTTCTGAAAGTTTCGTGAGACTTATGGATTGATTATTAATATTAGTTTATAGTGCAGTTAGTGACGAAGCGTTTTAATTTTTTCGGGTGTTTAATATCATTAGTTTGTTTTTAAAGATATTCAAAAGTCCTTTGACGCTTATCGCTTTTCAAAAGGAAGACTCTTAATAAAATTATATAAATTGAAAAGGCCAAACTGAAGAAATGGCGTCTAACACATCTTATTTTACATTTTAAATCCTTCTTTCAATGTATATTCAGTGAGTGCTAGAGGACAATCCTTGACGGGAAGATCTCAGATGTAAAATAAAATGCATTAGACGCTATTTTACAGTCTAATTTGTGTCATTTTATTAATTGACTATTTTCGTAAATATTAACCAAATTCGAGATTTTGTACGAACTTCTAAATGAGCTGTTCCAGAAGATTTAACTCAGGAAGAATGTTGAGTGATCATCACTAGGATTCCCTCTTAAAAGAAAACATAGTTTTAAAAAAATTACCTTATTTGCCATCTCATTTTAATTAAATTCGTTGGCGTTAACACCATGGGGTTTGTGGGGGGCTTCAGAATAAGATGCAAAAGTATGGAAAAATACTTGAACATTGAGAAAGAGAGAAAATTTTAAAAGCTCATACTTTTCATCAATAATTCCTCGTTAAAATGTATCGAATATTGATATCTTAGGTTAAAATTAGCTAAACTTTAGAAATATAAACTGAAAGTTGGGTATTGCCATTGAAAAAAATAAAGTTGAAGCACATTTAAATATGGAAACGGTTCCTTATGGTAATATTATGCATAGCAAATTAAAGTATATGTTATTCGTATACGATTGGTATATTTATATACTATAACTTTGCTTTACCACGAACAGAGGTCGAATTAAGGGAAAATAAGCCTTTCTTTTATTCCCTCGGTTACTCATTTCTTTATCAAGTTGTACATAAATAATAGTATTTAATAATTACTATTTGTTGTAAAATATTTTTATGTCAAGTCAATGAAAACTGAATGTACATGATAAATTTATCACAAAAATTATAAAAGTTTATTTTAATTCCTACTACTCGTAATATAAAGCTAAAAGAGAGTCAGTTCATCAAATTTTTCATGAACTTTTTTATAATATGCATTCTAGTACTCTATCTTCTTAAAAAGGTCGCACCATTTTAAATTTCCATGTAAAATGTCTGTTGATATCTGTGCCGTTATTTTTATTGCAAGTTATTGGAAATAATTTTTAGACAATTATCGAACTCCTAGCTTCATTCGCTTTTGGAGAATAGAGGTTGAAATCCCAAACTTCAAAATCAATTTTCGACGAAACTATTATAGATAGTTCATCAAAAATAAAAAGACATGTAAGCTACTAATTAGAATTCCATTACATACTTTTATCATAATTTTCTAACCAAAAATAAACCAGTATTTTTTATAACTGGGGTTGGTTTTTAGCAGATAATTTTAGAGGTACACCGACCAAAACAATCACGTATATTCAGTAAGTATTCAACTATAATACGTAGCAATAATGTTGATGAGCAATGGGTGAAACATACTTGAAATAATGAAAGTTAAAAAGAGTATAGTGTGTATATTGTTAAATCTGGCTGAAATCTGTTCAAGTAGTCGATAACAAATATTTTATTATTATTACTATTATTGTGTGTTTGTTTTGAAAAGTCATGAAAATGCTGTGAATTAACAGTAATTTCAGTTTTCTTATTCAATTAGAAGAATAGCTACAACAGTTGAAAACTATACCAGTCAGGGAAGTTCTGGTAACTTACTTTCCAAACGAGAGAATAGACGTTTCGCAATATAACTTCATATTTTTCTTAATCTGCACAAAGACTGCTTGTGTTCAAAATTAATCAAAATTTTAAATAGCGAAGATGAATCAGTGTGTTTCCTTATGTTAATTAATTCATACCCATCTAATCTTCTTTATTAGAGATAGACTACAGATTAACTATGGCATAGATTTAGGTGTTATTTTATGTACTTATGATCATTTATGAATAAAATAATAATTTATGTTCTTCGCATGGAATTGTATTCAACAATCAAATTATTAAATTCACGAAGAATAAAATTTGTGGTTAATACGATACATTAATAAAAGGTAACCTTATGTCTAAAGACATAAATGAATATAAGATATAAAAAAAATTACTCATTATTTACATCTACTGTATACGTCAATTCTACGTCTACATTTTGCATCAAGCGACTGTATTGTTCCACATTCGAGTGATAGGCCATTTTAAACTTTAATTATGTACTGAAATATCTGTTAATTAAAATTGAAAGATTTTTCCTTACTTCATCGTATTTCTTCGTTTATATACTTACTTTGGCTGAATATAAAGACTACATTTTACGTGACACGGGATGGAAATTAAAGTTTGGTATACTTTTTTTTTTTTTGAATGCGGTAAAGCTACAGTCATTTAACAAACATCTACTGGGTGGTTATAATTAAACTTCCTCTGTAAACAGTCTTCAACAGCTGAAACGGCTTAAAGGATGCGCTGAAGAATTTTTTTTTTTTTTTTTTTTGAAAGTTTAGTTTTAAAAGGAATTTTGAAAAAAAAAAAAAGAGGTTAAGAAAAAAAAGAAAAGGTCAAAAAATGCCCACTAGGTGACGCTTTGCATTATGAATTCATCTAAAATAAAGACCCAAATTTGTGAATAAATGCTCAAAAACTACTGAATAAATATTGAAATTATTTAACCATTTCGAGTTAGCCATTTCCACTGTTAAATATAATTTTTTTTTCCGGGCAAAGCACCTCGTGGACATTTTTCAGCTTTTATTTATTTATTTATTTATTTATTTATTTTTAATTTCTTGGCCGCATCTTATTTATAATTTACATAACAAATTTGGTCACAATTTATTCATCTGTTTTGGCTGCAAAATTCCGTTTGAAAAATTTCACGAGATTTTGAGATTTTCCGAATAGGTAGTCATTCCACTTAAATTATAGGCGTCAAAGTTTTCAAGGCGAAAATTATTCAAAATGCTTAAATATTTGGCCACGCATCATGTAAAGACAGCTTAAATAAATGAAAAGAAATTTTGTAATATGATAGGTGGTCACTTAAATTATAAAAACCGAATTTTTTGAAAATCTTGATTAAATTCTGAGATTTGCTAAAATGTATTCAAAATGTGTAAATTTTTGTTCGCTCATATCTTACATACTGATGCCAAACACTGATGCCAAACTTACATACTGATGCCTATACATACTGATGCCAAACAAATCAAGTTAAAATTACTATCATGAATTGTGGTCAATTAACTCAAATTATAGGTGCTTATTTTTTTAATAGAATTTGATATTTTACAAAAATCTATTTAGAATGTTTAAGTATTTGCTCAATCATCACCTACAAACTAGTGAAGTGAATAATAAATTTAGTATCATCATAAAGTGGTTACTTTACTTAAACTATAGGTATCAAAATATTTCTTTAATTATCTTATTTTTTATGATTTTGAGATTTTGAGAAAATTGTGGAAATGTTTGTTCGTGCTAAAGAATGTCGTAATGGAATAGAATGAAATTTGATACTGTGTTAGATGACAATTAAATTTAAACTACTGATGCCAAAGTAGCTTTAAATATTTCTTAAATTTCGAGATTTTGTGAAAATCATGTAAATGTTTGCATTTGCATTCCTGAAAAGAGCTCAAGAGAATAGATAGAAACTTGGTTACCGATAGCGACTACAAGAGTAAGTTTCTAATTTTTTCAAAAATTTGAGTAAATTAAATTTTTTCATAAAAATTGCATTGTTTTCTTTTTTATTGGAGCGGGCATCATTGTAAGGTGTCGTGAGATAATATAGCAGTTGGCTATTTAATTTAAACAAATGGCTTTGATATTTTTTATTGGCTTTATTATTGGCTTTTTTATTGGCATAATATTAAATTATTTGTAGTTAATCAAACGAAATTTAGTTACAGGCGAGGAGGTTGATAAAGTTGAATAATAATATTTTAATTCTTCCAAATAAAAATAATTTTTTAAAAAATCGGAGAAAATCTGCGAAAACGTTTATTCAGTGCATCATATAAAGTCATTTAAATATAATCAAATCAACTGTTGCAGTGGTTTAAAAAGGACTTCTTACAATTAAAAACCATTGTCCATCTATTCTCTTTTCAATTTAATATTTAATACTAGCATCTTCTGTCTTTAAATAACCTCTTGACGTTAAATGCTCATTCCACAAAAAGAAAATGTTTATTTTGAGAATGTTTTTCTGTTGACAATTTTACTCAAAAATTGTTACTCTCTTACCTGTAATCTTTCAACAATACACAAAAGTTATTGTTTTGCTTTCTGTACGTCTGCCAGTATGTCAATTCCGCTCGTAGTATTCTTGCAATACAAATGAAAGTTCACGCTTTTTGAAAATCTGCATGGCATACGAATCCGTCAATGGCAAGTACTCCAGCTAGTATGTTTATATCATTGCATTATTAAGTAATCCATAGTAAGCCATGAATAAGGACACAAGTAATATTATTTTCTTTAGCAGACAAAGTATTTTGAAATTGTTATAGAAACTTGATCAGAACACATCTTCAATATCGAATTTTCATATTTCTTTATTCTTCGATCTTTTTTTTTTAAATAAATTTGCCAAGAAGTTATAAAACTGACACTAAATTGTACAGGTATGCTACCACACTAACCAACGGCGTAGCTTAAACTATCTAAATTTGCTCATAAACGGTTAGACTCGGTTTTATCAAGCTAAATATAGAAATTTTCAGCTTTAACTGGTTAAAGATTGAAGCGTTGCGAACTCTTCGGACTTCAGCCGCAAAGCGTTGATAATCTCCACTTTAGCCAGATAAACCTAGGTTTATTTTTCATTTTTACATCAGCCGTAACGCAGACAGTAGAACCTCGATTATCCGAAGTAATTGGGACCGAACCTACTTCGGATAATCGAAATTTTCGAATAATCGAGAATGCATCAATAATCATCTAGTTTAACATGTAGTATCGTCATTGAACTGTTATTATGACTAATTTAACTGTTAAGTAAATTAAAATTATAAATGAAAATAAATTTATTTCTGAAACAAAAACTTGCAATGGTTTAAATGGAAGCTTCATCTGGTGTATCTGGCCATCCTTTGCCGTACAGCTCTATCCCGAAGTTTTCTTAAAAGCATGATTTCAGAGGAATCACACTGCTCCTGTTGTTCCAACCAAAGAAGGCCTTTGAGAAACACTCAAAAGCATTATTGTAGCATTATTGTTAGTGATCTTATTTACTCCAGAATCATTCTCATCTTCATCATCATCTTCTTCTTCTTTTAGAGATTTTCGGATTTCTGCTATTAATTCCTCATCATTGATCAATTGGAAGCCTGCATCTTCCACGTTACAGTTCAACCAATCTGTGATTTCTCTATCCCCACAATTTTCAAAACCTTTCATTGTTCTAAAAAGGCTTGAAAACTCAGTAACACTGTCTTTCACAATGTCAGCAGCATTTTCATCTGAGCCAGTTGAAAAATTCGGCAAACGTTTTCGCCAACTTCGTCTTGTTGATTGCGGCATAGATTCCCACGCGTCACCGATCATATAAATGCAGTCTTGGATATTGGCAGTTTTCCAAAACTCAATTATTGAAACTGAACCAGATTGGACTCTCTTTCAAAAAGTAATTTTCTAATGGAAAAAAAAGTGAAGAAGAAGCCGACTTCGGTTAACAGAGAATTTCGGTTAATCGAGGTTTGGATAATCGAGGTTCTACTGTACAAGGTGTTTCAAAAATAGCTGTTACAATTGTAAAGTATGGTAAAGGGAACAAATATAATCTAAAATTACACAGCAATGCAGGATCAGAAAGTCATTTACATACATCTGTTAACAATCACTTCACAAAAGATGTTTGAAGCATTCGTTAATTTTCCTCGTGAAGCTTATTACTAATGATTTTATTATCCGAAATTCTCATCACGCATTCAAAATGAAATGCAATTTATAATTATCAAATTTATTTTGGTGTTGGAGAAAAACAGCTTAATTTTATTAAATCGTTGTTTGGAAATTTCACCAGCACTTCAACACTTCTTACAACACTCAAAGTGACAATTATACAGGTATTTAAAGACGATTTTTAAATTTACTTTGTTATGTGCTTTTGAATCGTCTTGGTTCACTCTACCACCTTTTATAATTATGCCAAAATATTTTTTAAGCACCATGTATCAAAGCTCTTTATATCAATGATAATTTTCGAAGAAAAGCGAGAAGTAGTGTTCTGATTTCAAGTGATCAAACTAGTCACCTTACTGTAAGGTTATCGTCTACGAAAAAAATGCCTTTATGCACAGCTGCCAACCTTCCCCATTTCTACGGGAGATTTCCCACCACTAATTTTTGCCTACCAGTTCATGCTTGATAAAACGCCAAAAATTTAATGCAAAATAAAGCTGTTTAAAAATTGTGGTGAGAAATCTCCCAAAGAAATCTGGAAGTTTGGCAGCTATGCTTTATGCGACTTATTACAAGTTATTGAAGAACTTTTCAAACTGACTGTAAACAGCTTTTCCTACGATAAAAAAGGGTGAAAATGTCGTTTGATTTCTGGTTTTATCTCCAACCTGTGTATATGCGTAATATATTATTAGACTAGAAAAACAAAAGAACTTTAGTTTATCCCAACTGCGTTCCAGTTGAACAGTAAGGCGCTTTGTACAACAAGGTGTTTCATTATGCATTCACCCCTGAAATGAAAAAAAAACTATGTACATCCATTTCTTTCATTCAGATTGTGAACTTTTTAGTTAACTTTCACCGTTTCTTCAAATTTATTTTTCTATCGCAGCTTCTAGCAATCAATTCTTTAAGTTCTCATCCTATTAGGTACCTAAGAGGGATCCTAGAATCGTTATTAAATATAAAAGAAAAGTTTTTGTTTATTGTTCACTAAATAATAAATTATTTCATTTATTGCTTCAATCATTTATCGTCTCGTTTTCTTTATTTCTCTTAACTGCTTTCTTTTTTTATTTTGCATCTTCAGGATAGGAGTTCTGGGAACTCGTGGACGTCTGTGCAACAGCACCAGCTATGGAATAGATGGTTGCCGGCTTCTTTGTTGTGGTAGAGGTTACCAGACTGTGATTCGCGATGTCGAAGAAAAATGTCAATGTAAGTTTGTCTGGTGTTGCAAAGTACAGTGTGAAATGTGCAGCTTTAAAAGAGAAGAACACTACTGTAACTAAAGTGATATCCACATTTGTCATATGGTGTCAGAGACTAAATGGAATTTCATGGCATATGTATCACTTTGTTGCTATACGTTTCTGCTGTGGTTATCATTGCTATTTCGTTGGACAATGCAGACACGAAGAAACGTTCCATTTGGAGAAATGTGTAAATATAACTGGTAGATCTGCTTCTTTTTAAAGCAGTTCGACAATCGAGAGGATAATCTGCTTCATGCACGATGTACGCACAGCGACTCAAAACAAGGAACTTAATGGCATCAAAAATCATTAGTAACTGTACAAGGCAAACATTAACTGTTTTCTTAAGGGGACTCGAAACCTTTTCATAAGATTTTCCGAACTATGACCAAAATAAATCAAATTACAGTCATACTCATTGTTTATAATTGCAGTACTTATTTTACGTGTATTGCGTACTTCTCCATTTATAAGTCCATTGCATTATACATGACTTTCATTTAGCCCAGTTCTACATAAACTCAGTTTAAATTTTATTCCTATACATTTATTCAATTATTATTATTTCAACAATTTCAATACTTTCAGCTCGCAAATGTTCAATAACATTTATCGTGCTTATGTCCAAAAAATTGTTTCATTCGTTCTAATGGAAGCCGATTTAAAAAAAAAATACAAACCAATCTTCCGAAGTATAATTCAATTAATCGGTAAAATATACCTGGATTAAATCATAATCATATATGCGTGCTTAGATTTATTTACACAGATCAATCCATTTAAAATTTATGTAAAATTTTACGAATGATTTGATGCGATATCAAACGTTGAGTAAATATTAAAAAGTAAGTGAAAATTATTTTTTAATACTTTTGATCATTTTTAACCATTAAATCTTACTGAAAGAATCTAAATTAAAAGGTTTTTTCCCCTTACAAATGCAAGTGTAATTTTAATGGTTCCAAGTCTCCTTAAGCTACGTATAAGATACATTGTTAAACGTATTTCAAACAACCTGTAGCACAATTGAAAAACCAAAAAAGAAAAATGTTTGATTAAAAGAAATAATTGGGAGGGATATTTTTATTCAACCATAACAGAATAAAAGTTTGAAGTAAGTTACCCAATAACAAAGCAGCTTTTGAAAAAGTTACAATCTTTTAATGCATATTTTATCAAATTTTTATCAATGAAGAAGCATGAGTTGAAAACATCCTTACATATATCACGGATTAAAACTTTTCAGCGTTTATTATCTTTATATCTGAACTGTACATTCTATTTGTAAAATATCAGTGTATCAGCATAACATACTACATTTTAGATTCATCATCTAGACGTTAGAACTAGAGGATGTATCTCTCAAACATATTTGAATGCTTTGTTAATTCTGCTTTTTTCCTATAAACTATTTTAAAGCTGAAATGTGTTCTCATATTGTAAAATACGAAGCTTCATATGTGTAACTCCATCCAATTTTTTTTATGTTCATCATATGTAATATTCACTGCATGACACAATATTCATGAATGTCATTGAAACATTTTGAAATATTTATTATTTCCGGCATTTCTTATTCATGTGTCCTTTACTAAGACAGTTCAAATGTTATCAGCACGTTGTTATTAAGATTCTAAGAATTAATCTGATTATAAAAATAATTTCATTCTGATAAAATATGATGTTTAACACTATTGAAAAAGATTTGCATATTTTATGCTCTAATGTTGCTGTCTTTTCCATTAAAAAATGGATCTTCCTCCTCATTTCATCAAAACTTTTAAAGAATGGGAAAGGAAGGTTAACACGTCCGTTTCCAATATCATTAAAAATTTGCAGCCAATTCAGTAATTAATGTATGTTACACGCTTCAAACCATTAAATGAAATGGTTGAACATTACTTTAATGATTGTAAAAGCCTTTAAAATAAAAAAAAACACTTATGAACCCTATTCCACTTCATTTTTGAACATAACCTTTAAAGTTAAAAAGAAATGTCTTCAGATGCCTATGGCTAGACTGAAAACAATTTACAACTAATCAAATTGACGTGTTCTCGCATCCAGAATTATTTTTCTTAAGATATCCTCAAGTTTTGGACTTTGCACAGAAGCTATGTTTGTGATTCACAGAAAAAACGCGAAATGTCATAAAAGTTGTCAAACATATTTTCTGAGGGGGAGGAACAATCTTGTAAAGATGTGCTAAAGTCAGCCAGATCTTCAAATAACGCGTGATTTACGAGGTGTGGCTATTAAATAACGAGACTGACGCTGCAAAGCATTTATTTCCATTTCACACATATTTACTTATTATCATCTTCAAAATTCCCTCTTCCTCTATCCCTACGACGGTCCATGTGAACTTTCCATTATTCGAAACAGTGCTGGAAGTCTGTCAGCTCCTTCAGGACGCTTGCCGCTTTGTCTTTCACAGCTTCAACGGACTCAATCCTTGTTCTTTTTAATGCAGATTTCACCCTAGGA
This sequence comes from Cheiracanthium punctorium, assembly GCA_038373885.1. Classification (NCBI taxonomy): domain Eukaryota; kingdom Metazoa; phylum Arthropoda; class Arachnida; order Araneae; family Cheiracanthiidae; genus Cheiracanthium; species Cheiracanthium punctorium. The sequence goes on along the minus strand of JAWZYV010015626.1, from coordinate 605,943 downwards.
AACAGATAGAAGTCTCACGGCACAAGATCCGGAGAGTAAAACGGATAGTTTAAAACTGGGATGATGAACTTGGATAGAAACCTCTGACGGGCAAAGCGAAATGAGCCGGTGGAGAACCTATGACTTGTCCTTCCACAATTCGGGTGGTTTTTTAATTATTTTTTCATGGAGTTCAGCAAGAATCTAAAGGTAGTAAAGTAGATTATTAGTTTGACCTTCAGAAACCTAGTGTAGGTACACAAAATTTTTTTTTTTTTTTTTTTTTTGTAATTGTCATCCGTTTTTGAAGTGGAAAGGCGAGCCGGAGCTGAATCATCTGGAACGACTTTTCGGCCATCTTGGAAATGCTTAAACCTCTCAAAAGCCCGTACACGAGAAAGACATATTGCCATTTACTTCTTTTATTAAATTATAAGTTTCAGTAGTGTTTTTTCCAAGTTTCATGTGAAATTTCACAACGATTGGTTTCTTTGTTGTTACATTTAACATTTTTTCGTACGAAGCAAAAAAACAGTTCTAATCCAAACGAAAGCTACAGCTATACGGATTTGTTTACAAAAGCGATAGGCACTGCTTGCGAAAGAGAGGCTTCACGATAAACGGTAGTCGGTCGCTGGGGTTTGGCACATGAGCACTGCTTCTGTAAGCAGCGTCTGTCTCGTTATTTAATATCCACACCTAGTACATTACGGTCTTTAAATTATGCATAATTTACATTATGGATTGTTTGTATGATGGCAACGTGTCTGATTAAATCAAGAATTGAGTATAGTCTTCTTAATCTAGTGTATATATTGAGGCGTATATATGAATGCACTGATTTTTTTTTTTAACAAGTATTTTTAAAATAGCATTTAGCCCGTCGATTCGAAAGTGCGTGCTTTGTGCAAGCGCAACCAAATTTTGTTGTGACACTTTATACAAAAAATAAATACTCGAGTGTGATATGTGGTGCATTAATGAAATCAATCGCCTGCAATTTTAAAATTATATTAACATTACTTTAATTTCTGATTTTGACTGCAAATTTTTCTGTAGATTGTACAAAGAAACCAAATGATCACCTAAAGTTTCTTTTGCGTTGCGCATATTTCTAGAAACACTGATAAAATATTTTTTACACCATGGTCAGATAGATAACTTATTAATGCAAATTCTAATTATGGTCAATTTTATTAGACAATCCTGCCAAAACATGTACCTTGCAGATTTCACTATGCAAGTAATTCATTTGTTTTCTTCGTACAAATATATCGGCGAATTAAATCGTCTCTAAGGATTACATTTACTGAGAAAAATCTAATGTATTTTCCATAAAACAAACCTAAAACCTAATTAATGCTTTTGTTATAAGACCCTAGATATTTTAGAATCCACTTCCTCACACCGATGTTCGTTAGAACTTTTTATCCTTCGATAAACAAAGCAAAAATAACAATATGTTAAAATATTTTATCTTTCATCTATTTCTTTAATCGAGTGAAAAATATTATAAGCACGAAAATTAAAATGATAGTAGTAAAAAACTCAAAAGATTGAGTCTTCGGAAAGTGTAGATTTTTTTGTTTTCCTTCCATTTATGAATACTTTTAAAATTGGCTTCACAAACGCACATGGAAAAAAAAATTAAAACGTTGAAAACGAATATATTTGAAGAAAAGTCATTGGACATCAAAAGTCAAAAAATGTTGTAGATTAAATAATCTCAATGCACATTATATTTACACTATAAATTTCATTATTAAAAATTTATTTTTTAAAAATACGTTTCATTTATATCTAAATTATTTAAAATCCACTTTCAGTTACTGATAGTCTGACAGTCGTCGAAAAAAATCGCTGGAATAATTATATGTTCATATTTCTAGAGTTCTCTCTAAATAGCTTTTTATTATGCAAATATAAACCACCTTTGGAAACAGATTAAATGTGAATTATCTTCATATATACCGAGAGATTTCTGGCATAAAATTTCAAAAAAGAGTTATGCTACTGTAACACAATGCACACTGTATCACTTTCCTTTCTCAAAACTGCTTAGCCGTGTCATCTCTATAGTCTTTGTAAAAAAAAGGGAAAAAAAGAAAAAATACTTTGTGAATTCATGTTTTCCACGTATGTTTGTATACTTCATAATAGAACAGCGAGTGAATAAAAAATGTGATCTAATAAGCGTCGTGTCACTTCTTTGAAGATTGTTATCGCACCAGTAACTTAGTTGTGGGAGGTCGCCAGATCAAACGATAATGCCAACCTCTCTCTTGCCGTTTATTCTGGGACTGATTGCTATCAACGAGGTAGACTGTATTTAGAACGTATAATTACAGTTTTACTCATCGACTGAAGCATACGCAGTGTATTACGCCTTCCAATATCTTTCACTGCTTCTATTGCAGTACATATTTGAAAGTCATTTACGTGAAATAAAACAAGAATTTTACAAGATGCTTTCTTTTACCATTGACGAAGAAAAGTAACTTTTTGATCGAGGAATAAATGTGGATTTTATTTGGCTATATTACAATTGGATAGTCTCTCTACGTACCTTTTTTTTTTTAAAAAAAAGTGATACAGTGTGTGTCACTATTTACATTTTTTAACAAAAGCATGGACTTCATGCCATGAATGACTTCTGGTGTTAAAGTTTAGAAAAAGATTTATGTTGCTGTAACACAATGCACACTGTATCACTTTCCTTTCTCAGAACAGTTTGACCATGCCATATCGATAGTCTTTGTTAAATAAAAAAATGAAGAAAGAAAAAAAGAAAAGAAAAGAAAAGAAAACAGACATTTAAAAAAACGGTTCGATCATTGAATGCTTTGGGTCGAGATTCAAGCAAAAGAGAAATCAAACGTTTTCAAATGCAAGCGGGAAAAACTTCCAATGAAAGCAAAGTTTTTTATTCACATGAAACAAGCCGAACGCTTTTTGATCACGTGGCATCGCGAACACTCTCACACGATCGTTTTGGCTAATTCGAACATTTTCTCGACATCTTTAGGCCGTAGATAAAAAAGGCTTAGCAATTGGATTTCTCGTTATCTTAAAATACGAGGAAATACAATGGAATTTCAGTATTAAGCAGTTCTATTATAGAGTACTAAGTAGCTCGCGAAACATTTTACTATTTTACATTGTTTAACTAGAAAAGATTCAGATGAAACGAATTCGGGATAACCTACGCGAAAATGAAATAAAGCTACCCTAGTAGCAATAACCCATCGGTCGATGAGAGGCGGGTGAGTTAAATCCGAGGAGAAGGAGCAATGGCCGATCACGGCTTTTCATCCAAAAAAGGGGAAATTTCATCGGCAACTGGTACAAAATGTCCGCTCGGAGGGCCATAAAGCCGATCATCGTTTCCCGATGACTCCGATGAAATAACGAAAAGAAACCGATAAACTGTTTAAAATATATTTGTTAATAAAAATAAACGACTGGCAGCAAAATTTTCAAAAAATGTCCGTTCTGTTTATTATGTTTTCGTTTTTTGTATGCTAAATTTCCGTTTTTCTGAAAAAAAAAAATTCTTCCACCGGGCCCGAACCCTGAGCGTGCTGATTACGAGACAAGCGCGCTACCCCTAGACCATCGAATCTTGCCATGTGTAAGGCAAAGTGTAAAGTACAGGTTATTTTAGTCTCAGATTGGGACTGGGTGAAATTTTGACAAAGTGTTGTTCAGCAATTATTAATAATAGTCAAATTATTCGATCGGTAAGAAATTAATTTTACTTCTTACCAATGTATGTAAGTAGCAACAACATTCATAATTAATAATTAAAAAACAATATTGCCGATTGTATTTTTTTGTAAATATTTCTTTACAAATTTAAATTTTGTGGGAAGGGCAAGGGGTGGTATCCCCCCCTGCCCCCTCCCAACCCCAATACAAGAAATTTGAAGTAAATTATGCGATTAATTCAAGAATTGTTCAAAATGTCCTTTAGATTATGCAAAGGCACATCTAAATTACGCAAATATTTATAGGAATTTGGGTAAAGTGTAAACCACTGGCGACACCTGCAAGGCCCGTTGACTATAGAGCTGCAGTTTCGGATAAGATACTGTTTTTCGTTTTCCCATCGGCGAAACTGCTCGTCTAGATCACTTCTATCCATGAATAAAAATTCATCTATTGTAGATAAACAAAAGTGCACTTGCCGATGACTGAATTCGACGAGTCGATGAGTTAACGATGAGTCGATGAACGACCGAGCAGAAAACAAGCAGTCATTGCTACTAGGGTAGTTCAGGTGGCGCCATCGTCTAATCACAACGTGAAATTTTGTTTATTCAGTTACAGAGTTGAAGTGATATTGGCTTAATTTTTTAAATGCTAATTATTAAAAATATATGCTTGCCTGAACTGGTTAAAACTGCTTTTTATAGTATATTATTTAATAACGCATTGGTACAGAAAACTCTGCTTGTTTCCTGGGTTCGTCGTTCTAAAGTCCAGTAAGTGTAGAAAGTTCAGTAAAATGTCTGCTGGTCAGGATGGAACACGAACTTTATTGATTCTAGATCTCCATTGAACAATCATCTGTACAAAATTCACAAGCACAAACAAAGCCTGATTATGACCAGCTGCGGCCCCGGGCATTGATGAATTTGGGGGCCCCATCTATGAAATTTGTTTTATTTTTCATAAAATTTTGATATAAAAACGAATATTTCAGAACAACATATGATATTGGGGCTCTTTCGAGCCCGGGGCCCTGGGCAAAGTCCCGATTTGCCCATGCCATAATAAGGCTCTGAGAGCACAAACAGCTCGTAACGTGCTTATAACAGTCCGCTTAGTACAGAAGCTTTCACAAATGCTGTATTTCTCGCACAAAATAAAACACTTCCACAGGCAAGAATTCAGTGGAAACTTACAATGGAAATCCTAAACAGTCCCTCAAGACTCAGCAACGAAGAATTACACACAGCGCTCAAAAATCAAGCTATGTATAGATCTATAGCGTAATACAGCGAACTCACTCAACGAGTGCTCGGTGAAAACCGACTTGACCCTGGCCTGACTACCTTTTATACTCTTCGACGTACTTTCTAGAAAAGTCGGGATGTGTAGAAAGACCCCGAACAATCGCGTTTTGATTACGTTATAGAAGAGAAATAGAGTAATATTAGGCTATTATGTGATGTTAATGCAAAGAAAAAAAACTTGAAAGGCTCCATTGGAAAAATCTTGCCATATGTCCGAAATGTCGCCAGGCTTGGCGAATTTTTCGCGAAATATTGCCAAATTTGGCGCCAAAAGTAAGTTCCCAAAACTGAGGCCAACGAAGCTCTAGCATCAATATTTCTCGATATTTCTAGAAAACCCTATACGAACGAACAAGGAAACCCAAAACTCAGTATCTCGCGTTCTAGTTAACCGATTTTCATGCAACAAAATCCAAAATTTAACTATTTGATGCGTAGAATATGAATTTTAAACTATTTTTAACAGCCAGGAGGCAGAACAGCACGAAAATTCGTAACAGTATAAAATATGAGTTTTCATTGTATAAAAAATACTTAAATTTTTTTTATACAACTATACAGGGATATATTTATTTATTTTGACTTTCAAAATTATACGAATTTTATTCTAGCTTTTTTCTTTTTATCAGTTTGCTGTTTTTCTTTCCCACAAAATTAAATATTTTCCTAATAATGTAAAACCCATATTTTAACATAGAATATATGTTAAAGGGAAATTTTATACATTTTAGGCAAGCATATAGTTTAATAATTAAAAAACAAGAAAACAAGCCTAAGCAAGTTATTACTACAAATTTTATATCTATATAAATAAAATTAGACTTTTGTCTGTACATTTCTTGGAATTCAAAAATTTTGCGATTTCTATCCGTTTCAAGCACCCGGGAATCCGATGCCACCCTCAAAAAAAAGTTTGTCTGTCTGTCATTCTGTCATTCTGTCATTC